>JAEAOA010002091.1:2965000-3437500 GCA_016746295.1 Potamilus streckersoni
ACGTAGCAGGCAAAGGCACAAAGACCGCTGTCGGTTAAATGTGTCGTGCTTGGATCCCAATGATCGCACAATGACTTAATTCGGTATAGAAAAGCCTCTCTGTGACTGGTAATGATAGCTTTTTATGTGAGGAAATTATATATTGTCACGTAGCCACATAATGGTGACGTAGCAGTAATATAATAAGACATATAAGGGTTACCCCGTCATCAGTATCAACAACAGTTGACATTATTAGCTTCATGATTCCAGTCACATCCATAACAAAACATTTTTATCTTCAATATCGTTTGCTCGTTCTTGGTCATGTAAATAATTTATTTTTTGGTCAAAAACATAATGAACTTTATAAAAAGCAAAGGAGCTAACAAAAAAGGGGATATAGTGTTTGTGAGTCAGGGCTGCATATCAAGGTTGGATGCGAAATATTCTATGAATACGATGTAATACTAGCAATTAGTAGCATCCAATTTATATTCATATGTATTTTGTGACAGAAACCATGTAGAAAATTAATACTGGCATTTTAATATAATCACAAAATAATATTGGTGAAAGGGATATAAACTGATGTAGAGAAAGGATGTCAGATTCATACGTGCTTCATAAGCATTTAGGTAAAAAACAAACAATTAAAATACTTTTTTATTTATAGAAAGAAAAAAAGAATTCCATAAAGGTTAGGTTTTCATTGTTTGATCCTTATATATACCCCTTTTGGAATTAAACAGGCCACTTTTGGATTGAAATAGGCCACTTTCAGATTTAAATAGGCTCCTTCTGGATTTAAATAGGTTCATTGTTCATTAAATATGCCCCTTCGGATTTAAATATGCCCCTTCGGATTTAAATATGCTCATTTTGGATTTAAATAGGCTTATCCTTCTAAGTGATGTTTCGTCAAGGAAAAGAGTATTGATATGTGCAAAATATTGGCATGTTTACCTCCTATAGGATATTTAAATATGTACTGGGTATGGAACATTAATATGTTTACTGATATTATATATTGATATGGTTACTGGGTATAGGGAATTGATATATTTGTTGGGTGTTAGATATTTATATATTTATTAGGTATTAGATATTAATATATTTATTGGGTGTTAGATATTGATACGTTTATTGGGTGTTAGATATTGATGTGTTCATTGGGTGTTAGATATTGATGTACTTATTGGGTGTTAGATAGTGATATGGTTATTGGGTGTTAGATATTGATGTGTTTATTGGGTGTTAGATATTGGTATGTTTATTGGGTGTTAGATATTGACATATTTATTGGGTGTTAGATATTGATGTGTTTATTGGGTGTTAGGTATTGATATGTTTATTGGGTGTTAGATATTGAATATATATATATATATATATATATATATATATATATATATATATATATATATATATATATATATATATATATATATATATATATATATATATATGGGGTGTTAGATATTGATGTGTTCATTGGGTGTTAGATATTGATGTGTTTATTGGGTGTTAGATATTGATGTGCTTTTTAGGTGTTAGATATTGATATGTTTATTGGTTATTAGATATTGATATGTTTATTGGGTGTTAGATATTGATGTTTTTATTGGATGTTAGATATTGATGTTTTTATTGGGTGTTAGATATTGATGTGTTTTTATTGGGTGTTAGATATTGATGTGTTTATTGGGTGTTAGATATTGATATGTTTATTGGGTATTAGATATTGATATGTTTATTGGGTGTTAGATATTGATTTTTTTGGGTGTTAGATATTGATGTTTTTATTGGGTGTTAGATATTGATGTTTTTATTGGGTGTTAGGTATTGATGTGTTTATTGGGTGTTAGATATTGATATGTTTATTGGGTGTTAGATATTGATATGTTTATTGGGTGTTAGATATTGATGTGTTTTTTGGGTGTTAGATATTGATGTGTTTATTGGGTGTTAGATATTGATATGTTTATTGAGTCCTAATAAAATAAACCTTGCGTTATCTTTAAACAGTTTCTATCTACATTTTAACTCAATTATTAAAATAATATACGGTATAAATAAGTAGTCACAATTTTCACAATTTACGTTTCATATGCAGGTAATAATTTTTACCTGCATCTAAAGCGTTCCAATAAGATGAAATATTCCCTGTATGTAAACTGATTGTTAAGAATTAAGAAACAACTTTGAGTTTCTTGTTTTATTATGTCGTTCCATGTGTTGTCGCAACAGAACCATCGGGGTAATTTAAATGTGTCCTTAACAAGCCTGTCTCATACTTTGTTACTTACAAAAACACGACAGAAATGATTAGAAAAGATACAGACAACTAAAAAATTCTTGGAAATTAGAAGGTGCCAGATTTACTTACTGAATAGCCAGAAGACGGTAAAATAATCAGACATAGAGAAGGCAAATCCAGACATTACATAGAGATCAAAGTATATTTACGTTACAAGATTGACGAATCGAAGAGATTGCATGTAATTTGGAAAACGTGTTTGTATCGGCATACTTCGCTTGAAATACTAATGCTGACGACATCTTAGATGAATAAGTTGAAGATTAAAGCAATATGATCCATTATGATGGGTATTTGAGTATTAAATATGAGGACTGCAAATAAATATTCATCTGAAATACAGACTATTAGATAAACATGTACAAACACAATAGGTTTTGGTATTAAGAGACATCATGCATGTTGATATAATATAAAATAAAAATTATAATTCAAGAAAATAAATAAAAGATAAGACAAATAAGTAGGCATTTCGTGACAAAAAGTTAATAAAGATTATTTTACGATCTTATTTTAATAGAAAATTTTACCATTTTAATCAGTTTTCTTTCTATGCATTTCATTCAAGTTAATTGACAATTTCGAATCTTTCTTGCCATGCTTCCTAAACTGCGAGAAAGGACTTGACAGATGTGCAATGACTCAGCTAAATCAGTGTGATAATTTACAAAGCTGTGCCATTGCACTATACCGCGGCTGAGGATATTTCTGGAGTGGGAGAACCAAATTTGCCATTTTAATACATTTTGTTATTCATATTTTTGTCATTTCGTTTGCGAGAAATAAATTAGATAAGCCAAACTACCAAATCCGTTGAATCTTTTTTCATGGTCAAATCTATTTGCTCCACATTGTGGGAGATAGTATGGATGAAGAGAATGGAATTTAAATATTCGTTTAATTTCTAGATGGTGTTAAGCATGGCATGTAATTGAAATACGAATCTTTAGGGCTATATAATGCATATTTTGTTGAGAATATGTGCTTTCTCAACATTATTACGCATTTTTATTGCAAGATATAGTTTCAGTTTTTCAAAAATTTATTGCTCATTGCTCATACAATAGTATTGCAATATGAAAGTTTTCTATGAACTGGGTAATGCTTAAGAGTGACAGGAAATGACAGGAAAACAGCAAATGTTAAAAATCAAATTCTCTGCATGTACTGTTCCAACCACTTACACTCATCCATTTCCTTGTCACGTTAGTGGCATTGACGATGAGACCAGAATCGAGTAGTCATTACAAAGAACCGAATTGACAATTGCATTTTAGACCTGATCCTTTTACTATCTGTAACGTTTCAAAAATTAAAATTAATTACATGATATGGTTTCAACAAAAAATATTTAATCTGACACCCGTAATGACACATGGTTTTGTAATCAATTACTTGACCACTTTTGGCTCCCAATCTCATGACTTTAAATACAAAACCATCCACATCCCTATCTGCCACCTACCCATATAAGAGAAAAAGGGTAATATAATGCTGTAGATGGCATATCTGCAGTTATTTAACAGCTATATCAAAAGGAATAAAAAAACTTAATAAACCTAGAAGAAATTGTAGAGTTTAATCCTTCATCTTGTTAACTTAACCTTGTCATCCAAATGGAGTAGGGAGAAGGTGGAGTTTCACTAACCTCTTCACGCCTTTTAGTCAATGTAAGTATTATAGGAAAGACCTTAAATCAGTTTTAACACATTATCATGAACATCAAGAAAAGAGCATAGTCTTGCATACATCACACCAGCCTTTATATTAACACACACGACAATCTGATATAATTTACTTTAACATATTAATAATTCCGTAAAGTTCCATTGTCGCCTAGAAGAAAAATGTCACTGTTAAATTACCTTAAAAGATCTTTATCTGACACCTATGCCTTGGCGATGTCTTATTTTAATGACCCGACTGGTAACTATGATCCCTTGTGCCAGTTAAGAGCAACATATTGTATTATTTAATTAATTTTAGTAATTTAATGACTGACCAAAATTAAAATGATAAGCATTAGCAACTTAGCAAAAACTGTATCACACAAGTTTAGATCTTTAATGCTGACACTTGACCTCTGGAAACCCGTATCGTCACAGACCTTTAATGCTGACCTTGGACCTATGGAAACCCTTATTGAAGCAAATCTTAAATGCTGACACTTGACCTCTGGAAACCTCTATCGTCACAGACCTTTAATGCTGAACTTGAACCTATGGAAACCCCTATCTTCACAGATCATTAATCCTGACCTTGGATCTCTGGAAACCCCTATCGTTACAGACATTTGTTGCTGACTTTGGACCCTGGAAACACCTATCGTTTTAGACCTTTCATGCTGACCTTGGACCTCAGGAAACCCCTATTATCACAGACCTTTGATGGTGACCTTGGACCTCAGGAAACCTCTATTGAAGCAGACCTCTAATGCTGAGCTTGGACCTCGTCACACACCTTTATTGCTTAACTTGGACATCTGGAAACCCCTGTCGTCATAGACCTTTACTGCTGACCTTAGACCTCTGGAAACCTCTATTGAAGCAGACTTTAAATGCTGGCCTTGGACCTCTGGAAGCCACTATTGAAGCAGACTTTGAATGCTGGCCTTGGACCTCTGGAAACCCCTATCGTCACAGACCTTTAATGCTGACCTTGGACCTCTGGAAACCCCTATTGAAGCAAATCTTAAATGCTGACCTTGGACCTCTGGAAACCCCTATCGTCACAGACCTTTAATGCTAACCTCGGACCTCTGTCAACCTCTATCGTCACAGACCTTTAATGTTGACCTTGGACCTCTGGAAACCCCTATCGTCAGAGACCTTTAATGCTAACCTTGGACCTATGGCAACCTATATCGTCAAAGACTTTTAATGCTGACCTTGAACCTCTGGCAACCTCTATTGTCACAGACAAATATTAAAACCTATAATACAGATAAAGATAGCTTGAAAGGTCAAAAGGTGTGGAGTTGACAAGGTGTGTACATACAGACGGAGTCGCGTGCGTACGGACGCTGAGATGAAACAAATAAATCTGATTTTTTTTCAAAATTAGCATAGTAAAGACGTGTAATAAAATGATTGAAGGGTACCCTGTTGTTGATATATATTTTTATAAGCCTAACTTACAAATGCATATTAGTTATTATCGGATCTTTCAGATATTTACATTTCGTTTAACTTCCAATCATTATTCTAGATTTCACATGAGATATTAAAAGTAAATACGAAGATTATCGAGCAACCAAAATATAAAAACATAAGGTAACGGAAACCAATCGAAATCGATTAGTGCCATTTGCTACAACACAAGTTTTATAATGCCAATCAGTACATTGTGACGGATAAAATCTCAGACGTAAAACTAATAATCATTGCTGTTGACTACTCCGGTGGCCTAGTAGTTAGAACTTCCAACCTGGATGTGGGAGGTCGTGGGTTCGATCCCCGATAGTCATACCAAAGATTTACAAAAATGGTATTAACAGCTGCCTCACTTTGCGCTAAGCATTAAGAGGTTTAGTATTAGTCGGTTTGGTGTCAGGATCATTGAACTGGGTCGGACATCATGCAACATGTTTGCGGCATGATTCCCCTATACCAGATACCACTATAAACTGCCAATGCAGTCATCGTAGCGATATAACTGAAAATGTTTTAAATCTACGTTAAAAGTCCAAATCACATCTCATCACACTTATTGCTGTCTTTTCATCATTCAGGCGGTAATGTAAGAGGATTTCATGACTCTACCATCAAATAAAACGAAATCAAATATCACAGGTGTTTTTCGTGAATCAGTGTGTATAATGTTTATGATACTCTACGAATATTGGAGGCTTTAGTACCACATCAAGTCGTCTCTATTTTATTATTACACAACCAAGTATCAGAGCTATGAAAGAAGGTTATGGGGCCCTTATCGATCTACAAATGCACAATCAGTCTCTAAACCGTCCTTTAAATGTGTTTACTTATAGCTATATTAGGTTAAGGATAAGGAGGTGAATACGTATGTATTATTTAATTAAATAAATGTAATTTTATCGACGGCAATTTTGTTTAAATTGATTTACCAATTAAAATATAAACTCCTTGCCAATTAAATGATGCAGTATTGCTACGAGTGACAACCTGTTTCTTAACCAAACAATACTTTACGTTAATCTCATGTTTCAACAATTTCTAATAGTATCATTGTATCATACAACACATACTTAGAAAGAATGTTTTATCTGGCTTCAGTGAAAGCATCTAGATTTCTTTACATTTTTATTAATTATTCTTTATGAGAAACTCTGTTTTAAGTGTTCTAAATATTGCATCTTTCACACATATTTTGTTTTACTTTTTGCATCTTAAATGATATCAAATAAGACCGATGCATTGATTTACACGAAATAAGCATTTATTGACGATCAAGGGAACCCTATCAGGCACGATTCAGAGTTAGATAATTCATACACTTTTTTAAAGAAATAAATAATTTCATTTCGTTTTCATTCCAGCAGATCACATACCCTCCAATTATCAGTTTCCAATATCAGTGAGTCTAAAAATATCCATACTTTTTATCACTAACCAGCAACTGCATTTTGAGTAGCAATCAAACAAAAATAAGATGTCATGGGAGATAATTTGATATTATTACAAAAAAGGAAGGAATCTAAGAACCTGCCATAATAATTTTCTGCGAAATAAAATACCGATTTAAAATTCAATTGTTATATGGGGCGCTTGAGGTCTTCTTTAATCCCACCATAATTCCACTTGGAATCGATAATGGCAGCTACATGAGGACATACACATACAAATACTGCAATATGATTGGGGTTTATAAATATTTTACATGCATTCTAGCACAAAATTTGAGGCAGGTTCGGAAAGAAGGTTCGACTGCAATTGTTTTCACGTAGGATAGGAGACTAAGCTATTGAATCCTGAATACCACGAGCCCATTCATATCAGTTCGTAGCAGGGTTGATATCTTCTTTTTTCTTTATGTGACTGAAAAAAACCAGTCTAAATTGTCATTTGAAAAAATAAATCGCTATGTTCTTAGAAGCGAGATGATAAATAATATCTATTGAAATTCATTCAGTGAAAGAATCATAACTAGCAAATGACTGTATGACTTGCCATAAGTGACAACTAACAGTGTCGATAATTGAAGACTAACAATTCGTCATTTGTCCTGAGCTGCCATAGCTCACTTTATAGTTCGTCAGTCTCGCAATCCAACGGTCGCGTGTTTGATACCCAACCCGAACATTCCTGGTTTGCTGCCTTTGTCTCTCTTCGGCAAAAGGCTGGGTTTGTACGTCTTTGGAAAAAAAAACACTCAGCTCTAAATTTCGTAGAATGATATAGCCAATAATATGTTGAAAATGCTGGAAAAACAAACCAACCAGTATATGACATGCGCAGCTGTCATCTTAACGTTTTACACGATAACTTCAGAGTCTTGTCCGGAGTTAAGTACCTGTGTTACTTCACTAATCAGAGGATATATAACCTATCTAAATATGTGGTCATGTACAAAAAGGGAATTAACTATAGGAAACCATAAAATTAGAAAGTTTAAAGATAGAACGATCGATAATACCTTCAACTACCTTGAAAATAAAGCTTGTTTGCATAATAATTTACAAGTCTCTAATATCATGGAATTTACTATTGAATGCGGTGTGTTGACTTAAGAAAATGCAATTCTTTGTCTATATACCTGAGTATATATATTCATTCAGACTGTTATATAATCGTTAACGATTTTCGTCCTGATCTCCACCAGATGCACAAGATAAAATTACTGTGCTTTTGGTAGCTTACGACTGGCATTAGCTCAGGCAGAGACAATTGAATACTATTTCCTTAGAAAGGTATTAACACTGTCCACGCTACTGACACTGTCCATGGTATTGACTGTCCATGGTATGGGCACTGTCCATTCTATTGACACTGTCAATGCTATTGACACTGTTCATGATATAGGCACTGTCCATTCTATTGACACTGTCCATGCCATTGACACTGTTCATTCTATTGTCACTGTCCACTTTATTGACACTGTCAATGCTATTGACACTGTCCATGTTGTTCATTTCAAGATTCTCGGTATGTGTTTGCCAATTTTCTTTTGTTCAAACAGGTTGTGACATATAACTTCACTCTTTTGTTCTCCGACTATTTCCCATTCTACAATTAGGACATAAAATCTTTTATTGACACTTGGAATTTGACAAAATTGCTCTAAGACTTTCTTGAATAAATGCAAAAATATTGCACTATCGACACCATGAATAGTTAGTTGCTATAAGTGTGCGTGATTGGGATTTTTAACGTTGCCTTAAAATATTTTCCTGTCACATCTTTGAGATATCTTCAGTGTGGCAGTTTACAGTGATTTCTATCACTGGGGCATCACGCAGCAGTCCAATTATCATGACACGAGGCTGACCAGTCCTAACAGTGTCTCCTTAATGCTGAGTGCCTAGCGAGGCAGCTATTAGTATAATGTTTAAAGTCATTGGTATGGCTCAGCCGGGTTCGAACACGCGATCTACCGCACGCGAGGCAGACGCTCTAACCGATTAGGCTACAGGAACGATCCAAAGGTAACAAGACGAGAAATATTAACTGTACTTTAATATGTTAATCTATAATCAGATTTGATGTGTTTTAAGGATCACGTTACATGTATATTAAATTTTAATTTGTTGACAATGTGTCAAAACTATGACCATCTTTGGCACTGTAATATTTCTGGGGTAATGATAAAAATATAATAGCTCAGCTAAATGTTTGTTATACAAACTGTCAAACGACTTTTCAGGGTTCATTACAAACACATTCACCTGTCTATCGTGATACATTCTTTGTAAGCGGATTGTTAAAATTTATGGACCCGGATAAAAAAGTATACTGATACTCTTAATGAATGCCTCAAAGTACTATAGATATAAAAATCATTTCTTTGGAGTTCGTGTATTCAAGAGAATTGGAGGTCTTTTCATTCTTAATATCGTTAGTTTGATCCCCTATCCAATTGTCCTTGTCACTTGGATACTTTTGTATTGGAAATTACTCAGATACATTATTTGTCTTCTTTTGGTTTCACATGGCTTCTCATTAATGTCACAACTGGTTGAAATCGATGAAGCAAATAAGTGAAAGTTGTTTATTGCTCTAACATTAGCATGGCACTATCGGAATACAACTCAGTTTGATGTGTGAATGATATTAGGGTTTATATATATATATATATATATATATATATATATATATATATATATATATATATATATAGAGAGAGAGAGAGAGAGAGAGAGAGAGAGAGAGAGAGAGAGAGAGATACATGACATACATGTCACGTCCAAAGGAGGAGGAAACATGGGAAACAGTAAGGAGGTGAGCTATTGATACACAACACAGCAGACATGTTTAAAGTTATGAATTCATATAGAATTGGCACTGAACTGTTCAATAAGACATTGATATTATTTACACATCAAAACCTCAGAAATAATGTCATCTATATACATCAGATTCAATTATTCAAGTTATGAAATACTTATCTGATGGATAAATGTAGATGATAATGAACAATTACGAGCAGATATAAAGGTTTTGGTCAAATTTATCGCTACTATTATCTCTTTTTTGCATAGGTGCAACATTTATTAAAATTGAGATTTTGACATCTGCAGCGTAAGTTTACGTTACAAACGGCCACATATTTTCAAATATCTATATTAAACATGCAATTTTTGTTGTCTATTTTATCATGACAAATAACGATTTTTAAAACGTGTGTGTGTGTGTATGTGTGTTTGTGTGTTGGTGTTAGTAAGTGTTTAATTTTTAACGTAGCTATAAACATTTTAGCCATATCGCTACGATATATTCAGAATGTTGGTTGATAGTGATGTTAGCACTGGGACATCATGAAATGTACATGACGGTGTTGATCGATCATCTAACGTTAACATACAAGTCGGTAACTCTTTATTCCATGAAAGGACAAAGTGTATCATCACGTCCACCCAATCACATTATCCTGACACCAGGCCAACCAGTCCTAACACTACCCTCTTAATGCTGAGACCAAGTGAGGCAGTTGCTTGTACCATATTTTATAGTCTTTGGTATGATTCTGTCGGGGTGTGCGCTCTAACTGCTTAGGGCACCAATGTCCTTTTATAGAATGAAGAGTTACCGGCTTGTATGTTGAAGTTAGATAAGCGATCAATAGTGACAGAAAAGCCGAATCAGAACATTTGTGTTAAGAAATGAAGTTTTACTTTCACACGATCTATTACATATTCCTTGCAGCAATTAGAGCCTTTTCGGATCACAGTGGGATATATTTGTTAATCGTTCATAGATCTACAGTGAAACTCAACTAAACTAAAAACTTTTGAGTCACAATTTGTTTCGGTTTTAAGAAGTTTTCGGTTTACTTAGGCTATGAAGACATGAAGACACACATACAGAGATATAAAGCAGTAGTTATGAAAGCACCAGTGTAAAAGTGCAAAAATGCACACAAATAAGTAAGCCGTTTTATAGTTTGTTTTAAAATACATGCATTTTTGTAAAGAATTAGCTGCACAATATACATTCCTACCAAAAATAGTGCCCTGTTATATAAATAAATGCAGCTCCTAAACAGAAATGTCCTTGTCACAAGAAACATCTTATAAACGAGATACATTATATTCATATTTTTACTATATAACCATTGAATTACGAGACTCCAAAACTTTAAAAAAGCCTTTAATTCACAGTATTCGAAGTTCAAGAAACTGGCATTGACTGTTGTCTATTGTTACATAAATCATTCTTTAAATTACGAAACTTTCATTGATGTCTCCATTTCTTGTGGCATAGACAAATAATGATCATCAATACCGCTCGCGATTTAAAAGAAAAATCACTTTGACAAGCTCTAAAATTTCATGGTACGTCGTCATATGACAGCTAGGTGGCTCAGAACATAGCTTCTCATCTTAATATTTATCCCTTTCATCATCAGCCTGATTGACTGGTGTAGCTTGTTTCTTTTACAGTGTTAAATTAACGCGTACGATGAAAAATACATTTCTCAGCCAAAAATACATTTCTCAGCCAAAAAGCAAGAGACTCACGAATAATCGATATTCATTAAGGAGATTGATTTACAAGATGAAGAATAACCAAGTATATAGTCGAGGAGTGTTTGTTACATACGTTTTGTACAAGAGTAAAATATTACCAAGGCTTTAAACTTTTGTGTCTTTTCTTGGAGCTAACTTTGAACATGTGACTTTTATCTAGAAATGAAATATTACAAAGCTAGAATTGATGGCAAACTGCGTAAACTGACTGCAATTACCTCTAAGAAACCATGTAAACTTGACTTATAACTTCAGATGGAAGGATCTAGGAGGATTAACATCTTGTGATTAAAGACAAAATATCCTGGAATAGTTTACTTGTTAGAACATGAGCAGTTTACTTGTAAAAAAAAAACCCACGGAATTCCGTAGTACTTTGTGTACTCATTATAATCCGTCTTAAAGGAGATTATTGAAGCCAAATGCTTATAAACTCATCCAGTTAAATCAATGTCAAAAGGTATAACAGTATTCGTTCTGAACTCTTTTAATCTATTCCTGCTATTCGTTATTGCTGTTGTTGCTCTCTACTTCAGATTTATGGAAGGGAATCGGTATTAAATCCCTTGGAGCTTGATCTGTATAATTTTGCATGGAAGCATTTGAAGTAATGAGTACAGTATGATATCATTCTAAGATATGACCCAAGATGAACTGACAACCAAACTAATATTGCATTTTGGCATGGGATATTTCTCGTGGCATAAAATTTAATTCTTCATTTAGATGCATTTTTCTGTTTAATTTGTATGAATTGTCTCGACCCACTATCAACAAGTGTAACTGGCCACAAGTGTAGAGGCTTTAACAGCATCCAGTTCCTTTGATTCGTGTAGATTTTCTTGAAAAGGACAAACGAATTAATAGACAAATTCAATTTTAGGCTAATCAGTTTTGTTGGATTTGTAATAGCGTCTCTAAAATTAGGATGTTATTCGAGTATTTGAGTCTTATGTTTGTTGTACCTAATTTGTGAAGTGTTGAAAGTTATGAGAATCTCTCTAATAAATAATAATTCTTCTTAGTAAAAATACTAAGGCCACATATTATGCTACTTATAAATTAAAAGAAATTAATAAAATCATAAATTAATAAAAATTAATAAAAACCTGTTAGAGTTTATCACAGTTTGATGCATTTTATGCAGGCAAATGTCAATCGCACTCAAAGACAATTGGAGAGAAGACACTCTATCTCTTTCATAAAATATTGCGAAATAAGGAAAATTATTGTTTTTAATTGTTACCGCAGGGGTGTTTTGTTCCATGTTGGCTGTTTTACTATTGTTACATGCTGGCTGGTGTGTTAAGGTTACATGCTGGCTGGTGTATTATTATTACATGCTGGCTTGGTGTGTTTTTGTTACTTACTGGCTGGTGTGTTATTGTTACATTATGGCTAGTTGTTATCTGTGTACATTAGTAGCTGTATCATGTCTAGACTTTGTTTTGAGACTGGTATCAAACCAGTAACTTTTGTGTGACTAATCCGACTATTTCAGCCGTGGTACCTTGGCGATCTTAAATGCCATAATGTCTGATTCAAGTTTATAGCTAAAAGCATAGAAAATACCCTTTATTGTAAACTTTTCCTCTCCAATCTGTCGTTTTTACATCAAGTTTTGCAAATTTCAAAGAGTGAAAGATTTATTGTATATTTTATTGCAGCAAACATAGCACATGTGCACTATTTTATTGACTTATCCATTTTTAGATTTGTCAATATAGTAATTCTCGCGATATTATTATGTTATAAATAGCAATTTTTTTTGTATTAGGTGTTTGAAAGTTGTCTTGTGGTAAGTCGCATCAAAAATCGATGTACGTACTGGAATTGCATTCTGAAAAGCTATAAGAATGTGAAACAACAAAGACCACGAGAGTCTCATAATTGTGTGGACGTTAGTATTACAGGAGGAAATTTATTTGTGGTCTTACCACGTATACAATCCCTTAAAACGTCATCGATTATTGTCACGCGGTCCTTGTCAATACACAAAAAAGAGCCTCAAACCAAATTCACAGTGTATCGATATTAAAACAAAGTTCTTTTCTTCAGATTTTAGGTCGATAAAGAAATCGGATCTCCAAAGTTCGATTATATTTGATGCCTATTAAACATGTAAGATTATAGCATTCAGCCTTTGTTTCAATTAATAGTGAGAAGTTAAAACCCATCCAGCCCCAAAATATCGTTCCAAGAAATGTTGCGCAAACGATAGAGATATAAGGATCAGTTTGCATACAGGAAAATCGAAAGCAAAACCTTGCAGGCGGTTGTTGGTGTCCATATCTTGAAGCGGCTGCACCTGTAAATTGTGTTCTTGAACGAGGTCTATTTAATGCTTTTTTATTTAAAAAGAAATTAATGAAAACAGAAGGCACTTGATAGCCTCAATGAAATTATAATAACCAAGAGAAATAAGAACGAATATTAAACAAGATTTGGTAACCTATTTTATTCAAGATTTCTTTCAGCAAGGAATTTTGAAACATGTTATGATGGGACGCGTAACAAGGACTTCAAAGGTAACATGAGTATTAAAACTTTTCAGACCGATGGATATTCGCATTAGCTCAACATTAATTGCCCTGCACGATGAAAATATTTCAGGTTTACCATCATAGGTCCATAGAAAGACAAAGAGGTCTGTATCCGTTGACTTTTAAATATCTTTTCAATCGTTCCATTAACCAAAGTATCGATCAATCCAGATAATTAAAATGAAATGTTTTAATACGTGTTATTCATTTCTTGTTATTTTCTTCTTGTTGTGCTGACTAAGAATTTGAAACTCATTGCTAGTGTAGAGTGTATGAGAGATGATAGACACTTTCTATTGTTGAATCCATTACTATTTTACTCTTACCACAGAATTGACGAAGTCTTATAATCAATTATTTATTTCTGCTGTTTTATATACCATATACCTATATTATGTGTGTTATCATTCATCATTATAGCTTTCAGGGTTATTTAAGATATTTTATTATTTAAAAATACTCTTATTCCTCATTAATGGATTTGAACTGTAACATGAATCAAGAATGAAATGTTCATTCACAAAATTTCAAGGTTGAGTTGCACTACTCTTCAAGTAAACATCATGTGGTGTGAATATAGGTCATGTGTTTGTTTATAATGTTTACGGTGACGTAATGTTTGATAGTGTAACCTATAGGACCCTGTTTGCCAGTTCAAATCGTTTAAGAAGGTTTATGTGTCTCTCCATATTATTACGACTATCAGTCAGAATGCCATTATAACTCATTCAAATCTGTTGTTACGTATCGGCTTGTTCAAAGTAAACCAAAGAAGAGTGACTACAACAAGTCACGTTTACTTTTTAAGGAAACACGATATTTCTAACAAAATATCAGATCCATTCAAAAACAATCATCATCATAATAATAATTATATTTATTATAAATGAGAAATAAAATAGATTTAATCCTCCCCCCCCAAAAAAAACACAAATCTGAACACAATTTTGATATAACTACAGGGGCGTAACACTCCCACATAAAAAGAAAGATTTATGTTATAAAGCATTCTTTTGACCAAATGTAAATTATACATAAGGTAAACAATTACTAAAGAAGAACTGTTATGAAAGACCACAAATGTGTATATGAAATGACATTTCTACACACGGGATAGTGCATCTGCAATTAAATTATATTTTCATTTGATGTGTCTGATGTCAATATTGTACTCTTGCAAACCTAAACTCCATCTTTATAGCCTTTGATTTTATTTTTGATTCTACTGATGAAAGTAAGGGGGTTGTGGTCACAAAACACAATAACCGGAGAGGAAGCTGAGCTATCATAAACTTCAAAATGCTGTGACGCTAATATTAAAGCCAAGCATTCCTTCTCGATTACTGAGTAGTTTCTTTGGTGTTTATCTCATTTCTTAGAGAAATAACACACTGAGTGTTCTACACAACTTTTGTAATTTTGAAGCAAAACTACTCCATCTCCAACATCACTTGCATACACAGATAATTTGAATGGTTGACTAAACTCTGGAGCTGTTGAAAATGGTCACTTGTAAGTATGGATTTTAATCTATCAAAAGCCTCTTGACATTTTCAGTTTTTCGTTTTTGTTCATTTTTTTAATTCAGATTGTGTTCATTGTTTTCTTTCTTAACAAGTTTCTCAGAGGTTCAACAGTATCAGGAAAATCAGAACAAATTTTGCGATAGTACCCAGCCATACCCCAAACTCGCATCTGCTGTTTTCTATTGACAGGCACAGTAAATTCAGAAATAGCCTTGGCCTTAGCATCTATAGGTTTAATTTTACAATGTCCCACAATATGTCCTAGAAAGTAACACACGCACGGCAGAACTCACTTTTAGACAAATTAATAGTCGAATTTGCATCCGTGAGTCTCTTGAAGAACTTTGGAATCGTGCCTAGATGTTCGTTCCAGTCGTTTATTTGGCATTACAATTGTCTGGACCAGAAGTAATCATATTCATAAGGTGTTGAAAAGCACTTGGAGTACCCTTCACCGCAAATGGCATTACTTTATACTGGTAAATTCCATCTGGCCTCACAAATGCCGAAATTTCTTTTGCTTTTTCCAATAGTGGAATTTGCCGAAATCCCTAAAGAAGGTAGAATTTAGTGATGTATTTGACATTTCTAATTTTGTCGATACAATCTTTGATTCTTGGCAATAGAAATAAGTCTGATTTTGTCACACTGTTCACCTTCCTATAATCTGTACATAGTCGTAAAGTGTCATCCGCTTTCTGAGTAAGAATGCAATCATTTACTGGGCTGTATAAAATCATTGTTTAGTAAATGCTGAATATCTTTTTTCGTGCATCCATGTTTAAAAGGATTCATACTGTACAGGTATTGTTTAATAATTGTTTAAGATCACTTTTTCTGGATATTTTAAATGAGAAAGTATCTGGTCTAAATTATCTATAACGTCTGAATTCCGAAGACTGGTTGTTCCAAGATTAGCAGAATCCTTCTGAATTCCTTTATTCAAATCCTTAATTGGAAGGACAGCTACAACTAAATTATTTGCATGATTTACTTGGCCATTTATTGCAACATAATCCTTTAACATTTTGATATGGCACATTTGTTTTGGTTTTCGCCTATGTGGAATATCTATAATGTAATTTTAATCACTTATTTTCTTTTCAACCGTGTATGGACCATAATAGTTTACCTGACAAGGATTTTGTGGAATGGGTGTTGAGTCAGGACTCTAATCACCTGCTTGAAAACTCCCGTCCCTTGATTTTTTTATCGTATCTTAACTTCGACTTTGATGTATAGAGTGCAAATTTGATTTTGCGACATAACAAGCCTTTGACAATTTATACTTGAAATCAGAGACATAACCAAGCCGATAAAGTTGTTTCTTCACTGGAAATAAGTTTTTCGTTCAAAAACTTTTGATGTCCACGCACATTATGTCCAAATACCAGCTCAAATGGACTGAAACCTAACGATTTATGAAGAGAATCCATAACTGCAAACAAAAGTAAATGAATGTCTTCATACCTGTGTCAAAGCAATACGTATTTTTCAGAGTTTGATGAAATCTATCCACAGCTCCTTGGCTCCTTGGATGATAGGCAGACAATTTGAACTGTTCAATGCGTAAGTCATGCATGAAAATTTCCAGACATGAGAGTTGACCTTTTATCCGATTAAATAAATTTGGGAAAGCCAATTGAAAAAAGAACTTTTTCAAAGCCTATAATATAATAATGGTTCTAATAGTCCTCCAAGGAATGGCCTCTGGGGATATTGTTGATGCACACATTATAGTCAACAAGTATTGGTTGCCTTATGCGGTGTTTGGTAAGGGACCAACACAATCTACCATAATTCTACTGAACTGGTTGCAGATGAGCTGTAGGTATATTTTGGTTTGCTTTTTATTCACCATGGTCACAGTTTTTGAACTCTTCAAGCAATATGAGTTGCCTGAGACTTTTATACTCTTTATTGACCTTACTATAAGAGTGCCACCTATCAAACTGTTTTGCTTTTCCCAATGCAAATTAAATATACGTCTTGGCAGTCGAATTTCTTGAAAACATACTTTTTGTCGATAGGTCTCAGAAACTGACACATACCCCCTAAAAATGCATTCCTTAACCATATCATAGACAGAACTCTGCTCTGGTGACAGGAAAATGTAAATATTACGAGCTCTACCAGTAAGTACACTCTGTAATAATAGAGTCTAAATTCAAAACTTTTCTACTTGTGATGGTTTTGTGAATGAAAGCCTGTTGTTTCTACTAAGATTTCAATGAAAATAAACTAGCGGATTCTAAATTGTAATCTTTTACCAATCTGATATATTCCAAAGGACGATCAAACCAATTTCGTCATGTACCGGCCAGTTCAAAGTAACACATATAAAGAGCATACAAGATTTGTAAATTTTAGCAAAAATATTGTTTTCTCTAGAAACCACAGAGAAGAGGTAAACATATGAAACAAGACTTATAATTTATGAGGAAGATAAACAATTGTTTTTTAAAGTTGTGAAAAAGACATGTCCTGTGAATAGACAGTTCTAAATTTATACAATCTGGATCTCAGCTCTGTTCCAAGATGGCGGGTGATGACGACTGACGAAGATTAACACAAAATGTCCAGAATTTTCATAGTGAATCATTCTTTGTATTGTACTGTCCAAATTTAGAAATAATTTCAGCAAATGTCTTTGTCCAAAACAAGTAATGTTGTTCTCCAGGGAAAATAAACATGTTGTTCCTCATACGTACGAACGAACAGTACAACTCTTTCAAGCACAGAAATACCTTTATAGGTATTAGAAACACTACGATGTGATGCTGTGACTTTCAATTGAAGACTGACTGACTACGACAGAATGTTTCTTACAGGTAACTAAGAATTAAATACAAGCTAATACGTTACACCATATGTACATGCACGAAGGACACATGTGGTTTCGAAATCGAATCTGAGTATTACAAAAGCGTAAACAAGTAATGACGTGAACTCAGCCAATCATTTACATTGCTGTTTCAGACTGTTTACTTGCAACGACAAAAACCTTCATGCGAAAATCGAGCTTACACGAGTCATATTTACGTTTTAAGTAAACTCGATGTTTCTTACAAAATCATAGCCCCATGCAACACAATCATCATAATAATAATTACATTTAATGATATAAAAATGAAATAAAAATTAAAATAGAAATAAAACAGAAAGATTAAGAACAAACCCAAATTTTAACAGACATGCAATTTCACTACAGGCTCGTAATATTATACTTTTGGACTTGATTGAACTATCAACAAAATTAGTAGTTTCTTCACATACTGTAACTTTGTTATGGTTTTGGGTATAATTTTTGGTTATATAATAAACGATATGGCCTTATTTCAGATGTGTACCAGTCGAAAAACTGTTATCTCTGCTTGGTCATTTTCATATCATTGGCTTCAAAGGCAAATTAAAAAAGACCGATACTTTTTTGGACATTTTCATATATATTTTACTTAGACTAATTGCGCTTTTAGAACCCAGTATTGTTCAAAATTAGTTTTCCTTATTTTAATTACTGCTAAATGTAGTGTTCTGTAGACTAATTCAGTCTCATGTTTTTCGAGCAAATAAGAATATTTATTTTGCTTAGTACAGTTTCTTAATCATGTACAATTTTCAGAAATATAATATCTAAAGAAATATCAGCTACATTACATGAAAGCTACTATGCCAAAATACTGTCATATGTGCTTGTTGCAAATCCAAAACAACATTTACCATACATCGTTCACCTTCTCACAGATACATACTATTTGTAAAGCGCCACCAAAAGATCATCTTCTTGTCCTGAACTGAATCCAATAAATCCATTCTTTCATTACTAAATCCATTCTTTCATTACAATGAAATATATGAATGTTTCTTTGGATCCTCATTTCCGATTTACACCAATGTAAATTCTACGTTAATTCAGAGATTTAGACTGGAAAATGAAAAACTGATTATAGCATAACTAGTTTAAAGAAGTTTTTTCCACTCAATATGGTCGTAGAACCACGAACTTTCTATAACATACAGAGGAAGTCATTTCGTTATAACTCTCTACTGTTATTAAATCATATATTTGTGACGTGTAAATAAAATGTTCATCCATCTATGTTTAGACACTTTCACATTATGTATTCTAATGAGAACATATAAATTAGCTCGTGAACCAGAAGTTATATTTATATCCAAGTCAAATGGCAAAAATAGCTCACCTAAATATTTATCTTGAACAGGAAATTGATGCCCTGAATTAAATCACCGAACATAGACTTTTATTAAATGTTCAGCCTATAATAGATATGGAGATGTCAAATTTTCTTTGCAGATAAAAGAAACAGTCATTTCTCACTTACTTGGTGTTACGTGCAGGCTCGTACAAATGTAAAAAATTAAAGAGTGAAGTCAACAAGATTTGTAAATTTTAACAAAATATTTTATATTCGTTAAAAAGAATATAAAAATAGAAAATAGAACATATGTTTTGTGAAGAAAAAATCCAACATGCAATCCGAGAATTGAAAAAATAGAAGTCCTATAACTAAGTTCCAAAAATGGCCGACGATGACATCAGATGAATGTGTCAAAATTTCCACTTTATATTTGAGAATCACGAAAGTTTTGTCAAAGTTCCACGTTGAATTTTATGAATCACGAAAGAATATTCCGGCTTTAGAACTCTAAAAAAATTCCTCTGAATGTCTTCGTTCAAACTTTGGTGAAGAAGCACTTATTTTCCAGAGAATATAAATTAATAATAAATAACAAGTAACTCAAAATTTGGCAACAACAGAAAATGCCGCTGAGCTACAGAAGGTATTTCTACGACCAAATCTAAGTCACTAAAATCGTTAGTAATAAACACAATTTTAGATCAGGCAATAGGTTACGTAGTCATTTACTACAAGACATTTATCACGTAAGCCAATATAGCCGCAATGAAGATCCAATGAAAAAAAAAATCATTGTTTATGAATGGGCTACTCGTGGGCCCACATGACCATGAAAATAGCCATTCTTCACCAATCAATTTTTATTAACTCCATGAAAAAGAATGAGCTACAAATAATGCTTCTGTAATAGGTTTTACGTTCTAAATGAACAAAATTTACTTGAAAAAATCAAATCCCATGAAAATAATCATTACAATAAAATGCAGTGAAACTAAACTAAAATAATAAAGAATTCGAAACTAATATATAAGCAATTTATTTGCATATACGTAACAATAAACATTTACTTTGTCGTTTTGCGATAATTGCTTCATGCATACATGAGGACACTATAGTCTTTCCTTATTGATTATTGACTTGACGTGAACATCTTTCATGACTTGCAAGACAGTATGTTGATAAGATCAACAGCGTACATACTTTCCCAAGGGAATCACAAAATCATACACATGCTAAAATACCCCATCAAATATTTTATTTTGTTTTTAAAAATAAAATTATCCCAAAGGCAAACTATCAGAAGATAAACATTTGTTAATGTGTGAACCGCATTTCTGTATATATATATATATATATATATATATATATATATATATATATATATATATATATATATTCTTAGACAAATCATTTTGTTTGAATTTTACAAAAATTTGCTGGTTGTTGCTCATTCTTTGTTACATAATGTATGCCCTGAGACCGTAACACTACATAAATACACATCTTTTATTGTCATGTTTCTGGGACATAATTAACATAATAAATTAAGACCGAAAACCAGGATATGTTGTAAAATTCAAAATATTAGTCTAATCCCTAAAATACAAAGTGAAAGAACTTAAAAAATAACTTGCACTTTGATGTGAATTGATATTTTCGAAACTAATTCTAACAATTGCAATATATCCGATTTAATTAAATACGTTATAAAGGTATTCCGAATGACAAATCTAAAGTGCTTAGAGGGCTTTCTACAGAAATTATGTACTTCTAAGAGGGTGACAGGTGTAAGAATGCAGTTGATCACACTTTGCAGCATGCAAATTGTTAAGAATGTTGGTATGTAACTTTCATGTACATTGGATGCAATTTCTTTGTACACTGTACTCGAGAAAACTGTACATTTTTAAAACTATATGATTTAAGCTATTTTCATAAAAATGATGTACATGATATTGATATGTTTGTAGACAAGATGTGACTATTAGAATGTGTTAGCTCCTCATCTATGAAATCCACGTTCAGAAAAATTACTCATAATGAATATAGCGACCTAAATGATGTGGCAGGTGGGGTTTTACAGTATTAAATGAGGTTACTTGATCACTTTCCGTTTTGCATCGAAAGCGTGTCAGTTTGTTGATAATAATATTGTTTTCTTTTTTCCCCAGTGATTTGCAACCATTATTTCAAATGTAAGACTACTTTAGTCTCAGGCCCATCCCCCCCCCTCTCTCTCTCTCTCTCTCTCTCTCTCTCTCTCTCTCTCTCTCTCTCTCTGTGTGTAGGATACAATGGCACATATGAAGGAGAAAACATTTTATAACGATACTCAATAAAATGTTTAATCTAACTTTCATCAATGCAGATATAAACCTCTTAGTTGTTTAAATGCGATGTAATCTGAACGCATTGAATGGCTTGAATCTAGAACTAGTCATATTTTATCACTATAGCCACTCAGGTACTGCTTGATGTAATCAGTGAGATCAATTTAATTGTTTCCTTTTTGGATTGGTTGTCCATGGGACGTAAATTTACCACAAAGATATCGGAAATTTGGCGGATATCAATGTGACGTCAATGGGAAGGGGCTCAGTTGTCACAGACTATAAGGCAGTGAAGTTGACGTCAATGGTAATGGGATCAGTTGTCACAAACTATAAGGCAGTGAATTTGACGTCTACGGAAAGGGGATTAGTTGTCACAGAATATTAGGCAGTGAATTTACACTATTTGTTTTAACCAATTAGGCGACTATGACGACGAAAGGACACTAAATGCTCAGCTCTCACAACAACATTATCTTGACTTTGAATTTATAAGGCTATTAAGTTAAAGTAAAAAGTCCAGATTTTATTGAGGTACGTATGTTCATATAGACAGATGTATGCATACAAACATTCAGCTTGTCAGGGTTCATTAATAATAATAATAATAATAATAATAATAATAATAATAATAATAATAATAATAATAATAATAATAATAATAATAATAATAATAATATGCAGAATTTTTAATTAAAGGCAGGTGGTATTGTTTCAATTTAAATACAGATGCAACTTAAAAATTACTAATACTTGATAAAAAAATCAATGCAGTTTATTGACATCCAGACATTCTTGAATTATTAATTTCCTTTTAAATATAGAGCCTTCCCACTTAGCACATCGTATTTTGTTCATTCTTATTTAGACTGATTCTAAGTTTCCCTTAATCACGTTTTGTTCTTCATTTCGCTTGCATTTTACAAGAGCACTTTAACTGTGTGGTGTATGTAACACATAGGTCGCATTTTTCGGATCAAGACAGTTTTCAAAACAGCAATATGTTCCACGGAGATTCACTATCAACACTGCCGATCTTAAACTCACTTGCCATTAGCAAACAATTGTCATAAAAGTTTGTTACTTATGCCCTTAACCGTACGATCACGTTGAAGCCAATCCCTCCAGAAAGTATCAAAATCTTTATCGAGGTCAGTAAACAAGCAAAAATTTAAACGCTTGGTTTGTTTATTTTACAAACAATATATTATTTAAATCTATGATATTTTCAGGGACCTTATCGACTTAATATGAGCTTTCAAGTAAGAGGCCTTTGTAATCACAATCGCCAGCTATTAGAAAACATAACTGAATTGATCACAGAGCTAGCGAGATATGCTAGGCGATCAACTAAAGATGGAAATAGACATTTTAACATTTAATTTTGAATGGCATAGGATATATTGGCCATGTTTTTATATTTTTCTTGATGGAACTCCATGACTATAAAGTTATGATTTTGTAAACCTTTACGAACATGAAAATTGTAAAGTTGGTAATGATTCAGAAAGATTGAAATTGGATTTTCTCAAGATTATTTCCCTGATATGTTTTGAAGATTATTTTCGTTAAGTTGTGAAGTTTATTTGTCAAATGTGTAAATAATTATTGTTGAATTCATGATTTGGAGAAATTTTATATCTCTGGCTTTGCTTTTTACTTTGCTTTGGTTATTGAGTTTTTTCTCTTGCATTTTTCCGGAGGTCAAATTGGATTTATGGACAGGTTCTTTTTCCATCTTTCCTAGGGTCTCTTTTGCATTATTATCAGGTTTATTTTTTTTTACATTATTCTGTGGGACAATTTGTATTATGGACAGGTTTTGTTTACTTTATTCCGGAGGTCTTTTTATATTATGAACAGGCTTTTTTTTTTTTTTTACATTATTCCGGTTTTTGTTTGCATTATGGACAGTTTTTGTTTTACATTTTTTCCGGTGGTCTTTTTGATTATGGACAGGTCCTTTTTACATTATTCTGAGAGTCATTTTGGCATTATGGACAGGTTTTATTTAAAAAAAAACACTTCTAGTCAAACATCTTGGTCTATTCATTTTACACGTAACTAATCTGTGGGTTTAATCTGCTTCACTTTTACAATGTTAGTGAGGGATTATACTCCACAAGCAGTGTTGGAAAGTAGGGTCATAATCAAATTAAAAGCTAACTCAACATTTCAAAGCGAATGTTTTAAGTGGATATACCAGGTATAATTTTTTTGCTGGTAGAGTTAGAAGTGTATCGTTCATTCTTGTTTACGTGAATGAGAAATGCATTTAAAGAATGAAGGATAAGATAGAATATTTTGTTCAAGGGACGCTTGTACTATTATATACAGCTTGATCCGCGTAAATAGTTGCAAGTTGTGTTCCCATAAACATCGCGAAATATAGGTCTTCTTGATTTATATTATCACATCCTACGATTAGTCATACATTTGTTCTAAAACTAGGATTTAGATCCGAGATGTTTTCATCGCTTTGTAATTGTTCAGGAATCTATTTATATTCATCGAGGGAATTATTTGCCGACGAAAACGAGAATCATTAATTTGGATGGCTGACAAACATCAATTGAAAAACAACCTTTATTCCTAAATGCAGATGTTGAAAGTCCTTACAAACCATGTTTTCTATTTATAGAGGAAGAACACATTAATTAGTCAGGCAGAAGAAGCGTTAAACTAATTTGTGTATATGGCTAGGGTACCTATGTTATTATGCAGTCCTGCTGCGCCACCGATTTAAAAGAGCATGTTAAGGATGATGTACCCGCATGGGCAGCTGCTTGAAGTGTAGCAATTGTGTCAAAAACAAGGTTAATTACATGGCTAACAGTGATAATTGCCTCACGTTATTTGCTTTTATAATACATGCTATTTTATTGAACCTAACCTGTAATCAGAATACAGCTCTTGTATATATTCTTGTTCTTCGATTTCAGTGTAAAACTTGAATTCGTACTGAAAGAAATAGGAATGACAGGACTAAAATAATCAAATTTTCATAAAAAATCACAATAAAGTGTAATAAAGTAGTTAAACCAAAGACTAGAACTAAATTCTGCAAAAAACTTTTTGAAGCTGCTTTTTGCAAGACTTACAGAACGTGTATCACTAATATTACGTTGTATTGTGGACACATCTCATTATATAAACTGTTTTGTGGCCTTTAAGTGGTCCTTTCATGAGTGGATTTTTAAAAATATCAAATTGCACACTAAACGTCTCTCTAAAGTAAATAAGTACATTCTGCTTTCCAGTTGTTAATGGTGTAAACGCTTCTGATTATTCATTCTCTTGTCTTAACTAATAATGCTAGTTAGACGCGAAGCCTTCTGGTGTCTCATCTTTATGAACATAGTCTTTGATACATTACAATATGTGCCAGTTACTAACTCTGGAGGATTGAACAACAAGTACAAGTTTATTTCTCTCTCTCTCTCTCTCTCTCTCTCTCTCTCTCTCTCTCTCTCTCTCTCTCTCTCTTCATTAACAATATTTATTATTACAATGTTGCTGACTTGAATAATATTGAACAATAATATTTTAAATTTTGAAACAGTCTAATGAGGCATTAAGGTAAAACTATAGCATGTGAAGTGGAGTTGGTTTCCGCACAAACGATTTTATCTATGTTGTCTTGTGTTTTGTCTATTTCATTTATATCATAATATCCAACTACTATTTATATCATAATATCCAACTACTCTGAGAGCCGTCTTAAAAAAATTTAAAAAATCAGTTCTAATGACTTTATATCAAGTTTTAATTTCAAACTTTGCAGTATCTCTAACCTCTTCTATGTTTTTGTAGTAATTTTATGTATATGTGTATGCCATGATAATGTTCCATTTAAAGTTAGGTCCTAGTGTTTATACTGGATAACATTCTCATTACTCTATCATTCATTAACAGCTGCGGAGATTGTAATCTTTGAGATTTTATCGAATTGTCATAAATTTGGTTTTGTTCGAATTAAAATCTTTTTCTGCACTGTTTGAGGTATCGTGTTTAAACTATTCCAAGAGTATGTCACAAATTTTTTATACTTCCTAATTTATGAATTAATCCTTCGTGCATGACTTTATCGAAGGCCTTACAAATTTCATTAAATACTATTCAATCGTTTCCTTCGTCGAATTCCTTACAGAAAGAAATGTACATATCACACAGTTATAAAGGAGCCGAGGCTGGAGTAAAGTCAGATTGAAGATAATTAATTAGACTGTTGCCTAATTAAAATAATTGTGTTAATGTTTTGTGACACATTTTTCAAACGTTTTTCCCAAGAGCAGCTTAGTAAAATAACCGGTCCGTAATTTGAAAGACCAGTTTTGTCCTTTTTAATAGATGGAAGTATTATTAATCACATGATATTGTAAAATATGAAGATTGTAACGTATCCATGAACATTTCTGATAAATACAACACCAGAATGCAAGTGTCTTATTTGAATGACCAAGTGTTGATCTTATCAGAACCCCCTATCTAAATGATGTAGAGATTTGACAGAATATATTTTAAGTCATTTATGCCAATTAGAATTTATTTAAGGCAAATGATAGGAAGACGTAAATAGATCACGAACGTGGAAGTTTTACCTCAAAATGACTGTTGATAAAGGTATTTCTTAAGCAAGTTTGCTTGATCAAAACTAGAAATTAAATATTGATATTGGGTATATTTCACAAGACCATTGTACCAATAATGCCATCATGTATTTTCTCCACTATTTTGTTAAAATACTCCACTTTACAGCTTTTTACAGCATGTACAAATCTGATTTTACTTTATATCTATATGCACCAGTGTAAAGAATAATTGGTTCTTTTAGCCTAGCAGCCGATTGATAATACTATTGTCCATCCAGAGATAGTATCTAGTACAAATTGTTAATATTTTGTTCAGAATTGCAGAGTGAGCTGCCTCTAATATATTGCAAGAGATCTTTCGTATCTCAGAAAGATTGTGGGAAAACATCCTATCAGCACTATGCAACATATCTAGATACAAGTACAAATAAATAACAGTTCTCTTAAAGGTTACTTCACCTAGAATCCTAAAACAGCTTTTAGAAACCAGTTAAAATAAAAATGCAAAACTCCATAAAAAACTGAGGCCGAAAGAAACAAGAGCACCATTTGCTTTGTAGTAATTGAACAGTTTTTATTAGGAAGTTTTAAAATAATGTTATACTGACAGTCAAATACCAGTCAAGATACTGTTATACTGACAGTAAAACACCGTTAAGAAAGTTAAGAGGTAAAGCTGAACAATCCAGTTTTCTTGTGTCTGAAACATTTCAGCCAACAAACTCCCAAACCAAATGTAGTCTGAGTTAATTACAATCTTTATTCGTTAGGGATTGTGCAAGAAATTCCATGACAATGTATGATTTAATTTGCAAAATTGAAAGTTAGTTTTACATTCTGATTTTGTATTCTCGAGAAACACATTGAATGTTGAATTTTACAATACTTGGTTTTCTCTTTTTCTATTATTAAGTTTAAGAACATAGAGTTGCAATGCTAGATAATTTATATTTTCTTGATTTAAGAAAACCATTTGAATTACTAGCTTTTATTTATTGACTATTCACTTTTCCGTCAATATTAATTCCTTCAATAAATAAATTACTTAAAGTTATCACTAAATAATCAAACTTCTTAATTTTCAAGCATAAATTACTTAATTGTTCTATTTGACAAAAGTAGTATACGTATTAAAAAGACATACTGGGCAATGCTTCAAGCTGATTTTATTAAATGTTGTAGAACCTGATAGCTAGTTTTTACTTAACATGTTATTAATTTTTACAAGGCTGCTTAAAACGGATATAGCTTTAATAAAATGAAATACAAGAGACAATAAGTAATCAAATTACTCCATTTTCTAGCATGGATTATATGATTTATTGGTAAATAGCCAAATATCGAAACGAAAAAGATATATATATATATATATATATATATATATATATATAAAGAATACAAATCATATGGCGAATAACAACCCTCTCAAGCGTACTGGATCCACCAAGGGATCACGTTTGTCAGGGATTAATTAAAATAGATGCAATAAACTGACGACGAACAGTACGAAACTAGTAACTAACTAGCCTAAGCGCTTTCGACTCTTAATGAGTCTTTTTCAAAGGCAAATACAAAACATAGTTACGACAAACAAATAAACACAAAAACGTTGCGTTTGTAAACCTCTACATTTCTATCTTCACATGTGCTAAAACTATAAATACAACCAGCTTGTATAGACTAGTTGCGGAAACTGAAAACGTTGTATAATTCCCTAAAAGTCTACAAGCCAAAGCGACATC
Organism: Potamilus streckersoni; assembly: GCA_016746295.1. Taxonomy (NCBI): domain Eukaryota; kingdom Metazoa; phylum Mollusca; class Bivalvia; order Unionida; family Unionidae; genus Potamilus; species Potamilus streckersoni. The sequence continues at coordinate 2,993,353 of JAEAOA010002091.1, forward strand.
TATTTTTACTTTGTGTACATATGTAACGCAGATTATATCCCGGATATTTGGTTCTATACCGGTTATTCTTATAGTAAAAATTGAAGGATAAGAAGATTTAGAAAATGTTAAATTCTACTAGTGCATAGTTTTCATTTTCTAGTCTTCTTGGTTTAGACCGCTTGGTTTCAATGTTCTAAGGCGGCGTATCCAGTATGATTCCTTTTCCTTCCTGGTTTCGGAACTCCAGCTGTGGTTGTTGGCAATAGCGATAAGTATTATATCACTGAAAGTGTGGCCAGGGGAGGAGAAGTGTTCTGCGACCGGGCTTCTGTACAGCTTTTTTGTCATCCAATCAGATCTATGAAGGTTTATCCTTATGTGTAGCTTTTCAGTTTCTCCCACGTACTGAAGGCCACAGATCTTACATGTGATGAGATAAATCACATTCTCTGTTTTGCACGTTTTGTTTGGACCATGTATGTTTAGTTTTTCTTTAGTCACTGTGCTAGTGAATGTCTTGGTCTCTATCATATGTTGACAGGTTTTGCATCTTTTATCGCCACAGGATCCAGATTGACTAGGTTGGTTTTGACTAGCGATTGTTGTTAGCTTGGCCCTGACTAGGATGTCCTTTAGGTTTTTTGGTCTCCGGTAAGCTACTACAGGTTTGTTCGGAAGTATTAGGTTTAGTATGTCTGACGATTGCACGGTTGGCCAGTGGTTTGCGATGATTTTACCTACTTTGGGATTGTCTGGGTGATAGGTCAGAATAAATGGTATCCTATCAACCTTTTCTTTCTGTCCATATCTGAGTAGGTCATCACGGTTTGTTTGTTTGGCCCTTTGGATTGCCTCCGCAATCAGGTCTTTGTCGTAGCCTCGGTAAATTAAATGTTTAGCCAGCTCTTCAGACCTTTCTAGGAATCTTTCATCGTCGGAGCAAATTCTGCGTATCCTCAGTGCCTGGCTATATGGAATGTTCTTAATGCAGTGTTTTGGATGACAGCTGGTTGGGAGAAGATACTGGTGTTTGTCGGTTGGTTTCGAGTAGATGTCTGTGTGTAATTTGTTTTCCACCAGTCTGGTTGTTGTGTCCAGGAAAACATGGTTTGAGTTGGAAATTTCTGCCGTGAATTTTATTGAAGGATGGAAGTTGTTTGCCTTTGAAATGAAGTCATCCAGACTTTCTCTTCCATACTGCCACTTCATTTCTATATCATCGATAAAGCGTACCCACTGGTATGGTGTACGCTCAACCGATGCTAAGAGCTTTCCCTCAAGTTTTCCCATGAAAATGTTAGCATACGAAGGGGCCATTTTAGTACCCATTGCAGTTCCATTGATTTGTAGGTAGTTTTCTTCATTAAATTCAAAGTTGTTGAGTTTTAGGACAAGCTCCAGGAGTTGGATTAAGAAGTGTGTGGGTGGATTGTTTACAGTTCTTGTTTCCCATGCTTCGCTGCATGCCTGTAACCCTTCGTTGTGCGGTATGTTGGTGTACAAAGATGTGACGTCTAAGGAAGCAAGTAATGTATCTGGCAGTAATGGTTCACTAGCTTTGCTTTTTATGAGATAATCTGTCGTGTCTTGAAGATATGATGGTAATTTGTGGACATGTGGTCTCATAAAATGATCTAAATATTCTGATATCCTTTCTGTGGGGTGCCCGTTACCTGAGATTATAGGTCTGCCAGGGTTTCCTTGTTTGTGGATTTTGGGTAGAAGATAAAATCTACCTGCTCTTGGGTTTTCTGGGCTTAAGTAGTTTTTGGTTTGCTGGTCTATGTGTCCGCTTTGGTACGCCTCGTCAATAACATTAGTGATGATTTTTGCATATTCCAGCGTTGGATCATGGTCCAGTTTTTGGTAGAACCTAGCGTCACTTAGTTGTCTACTTGCTTCACTAATGTAGTCTTCCCTATTCATAACGACAACAGCGGAACCCTTATCTGCAGGCTTAATTATTATGTCTGTTCTGCTTTTCAGTGAGTGCAGGGCATCTGTTTCTTCTTTTGTCAAATTAGAATATTTGTTAGTATGGTTGATATGTCTGGAAATATCGTTTTCAACCGAGTTGATAAAGGCTTCCAGATTCGGAATTGAACTTTTTGGTGGGGTCCAGTTACTTTTCTTTCTAAATGTGGGTTGGTCGCAGCTTATATTTTCCTTTGATTTGCTTGGTGGTTGCAAGGCAAAATGGGCTTTGAGTCTTAGTCGGCGGATGAATTTTTCGGTGTCATTCTTAAGCTTCCCTCTGTCGTATGTTTTAGGACGGGGACAGAAACTCAAACCTTTCGATAAAAGTTTTCTTTCTGCATCAGTAAGTTCTAAATTGGAGATGTTGACTACTGTGTTAGTAACAGTTGCATTAGTGTTTGTTACAGAGTGCTTGCGATTCTTCCTTTTGCGGCGATTTTTCTTCTTACGGTTGTTTTTGGAAGAAATTTCGTCAATTGAAGTTTCTTCACAACAGTCCATTGGTTGTAGATCATGACTTCTAAATTTTCTCTCTCTGACTTTGTATAGTTTCGAAGAGAGTCTTTTTTCATCTTTATTTAATTTGGAGTAAAACGTTTTCAATTGTTCTTCTGTTGAGACGGAATTGAGCTGATGTTTTAGTTCTTCAATGGTTGCTGATTTGGCTAGATATTGATGATTTACGTTTTTATTAAGTAGGGCTGTGAGTTTCATGGAAGCGTCGTGAGTTATTTTATTCCATCTTTTGTTGAATTTGTTGAATATGAGACCACATGTCCACAAATTACCATCATATCTTCAAGACACGACAGATTATCTCATAAAAAGCAAAGCTAGTGAACCATTACTGCCAGATACATTACTTGCTTCCTTAGACGTCACATCTTTGTACACCAACATACCGCACAACGAAGGGTTACAGGCATGCAGCGAAGCATGGGAAACAAGAACTGTAAACAATCCACCCACACACTTCTTAATCCAACTCCTGGAGCTTGTCCTAAAACTCAACAACTTTGAATTTAATGAAGAAAACTACCTACAAATCAATGGAACTGCAATGGGTACTAAAATGGCCCCTTCGTATGCTAACATTTTCATGGGAAAACTTGAGGGAAAGCTCTTAGCATCGGTTGAGCGTACACCATACCAGTGGGTACGCTTTATCGATGATATAGAAATGAAGTGGCAGTATGGAAGAGAAAGTCTGGATGACTTCATTTCAAAGGCAAACAACTTCCATCCTTCAATAAAATTCACGGCAGAAATTTCCAACTCAAACCATGTTTTCCTGGACACAACAACCAGACTGGTGGAAAACAAATTACACACAGACATCTACTCGAAACCAACCGACAAACACCAGTATCTTCTCCCAACCAGCTGTCATCCAAAACACTGCATTAAGAACATTCCATATAGCCAGGCACTGAGGATACGCAGAATTTGCTCCGACGATGAAAGATTCCTAGAAAGGTCTGAAGAGCTGGCTAAACATTTAATTTACCGAGGCTACGACAAAGACCTGATTGCGGAGGCAATCCAAAGGGCCAAACAAACAAACCGTGATGACCTACTCAGATATGGACAGAAAGAAAAGGTTGATAGGATACCATTTATTCTGACCTATCACCCAGACAATCCCAAAGTAGGTAAAATCATCGCAAACCACTGGCCAACCGTGCAATCGTCAGACATACTAAACCTAATACTTCCGAACAAACCTGTAGTAGCTTACCGGAGACCAGAAAACCTAAAGGACATCCTAGTCAGGGCCAAGCTAACAACAATCGCTAGTCAAAACCAACCTAGTCAATCTGGACCCTGTGGCGATAAAAGATGCAAAACCTGTCAACATATGATAGAGACCAAGACATTCACTAGCACAGTGACTAAAGAAAAACTAAACATACATGGTCCAAACAAAACGTGCAAAACAGAGAATGTGATTTATCTCATCACATGTAAGATCTGTGGCCTTCAGTACGTGGGAGAAACTGAAAAGCTACACATAAGGATAAACCTTCATAGATCTGATTGGATGACAAAAAAGCTGTACAGAAGCCCGGTCGCAGAACACTTCTCCTCCCCTGGCCACACTTTCAGTGATATAATACTTATCGCTATTGCCAACAACCACAGCTGGAGTTCCGAAACCAGGAAGGAAAAGGAATCATACTGGATACGCCGCCTTAGAACATTGAAACCAAGCGGTCTAAACCAAGAAGACTAGAAAATGAAAACTATGCACTAGTAGAATTTAACATTTTCTAAATCTTCTTATCCTTCAATTTTTACTATAAGAATAACCGGTATAGAACCAAATATCCGGGATATAATCTGCGTTACATATGTACACAAAGTAAAAATAGATGTCGCTTTGGCTTGTAGACTTTTAGGGAATTATACAACGTTTTCAGTTTCCGCAACTAGTCTATACAAGCTGGTTGTATTTATAGTTTTAGCACATGTGAAGATAGAAATGTAGAGGTTTACAAACGCAACGTTTTTGTGTTTATTTGTTTGTCGTAACTATGTTTTGTATTTGCCTTTGAAAAAGACTCATTAAGAGTCGAAAGCGCTTAGGCTAGTTAGTTACTAGTTTCGTACTGTTCGTCGTCAGTTTATTGCATCTATATATATATATATATATATATATATATATATATATATATATATATATATATATATATATATATATATAATTACTCGGGAATCAGCCAATAATTAAATTATTGCAACAATGAAAACGATTCCGTTCCTGAAATGGTGTTAGTGGCTTGGGACTCTAGGTTAAGTATCTATATAAATGCCACAATCTTAAATAATTGTAGTAGGTTTACAGCATGTGTCGAATATTATTATTGGATTGGGGCTGTGGATCTAGGTCTAGGATCTAGAGTAATGGCAATGCTATCCGCCGGCCGCCACTTTCAGTGTTGTATATCCTTTGTAGAATTGATGCATGCTTGCAATGTGCAGTATACACTGTACGTATCCTGGTCAATTACTGAAAACATGAATATATCTTGTATGGATCCTGCTCTTTTACCGCATACATGCGTTAAGTTTGCAGTTTGTTTCCAGGATAAATGTTCATCAATGTTCATTTCTAGCATGAAATGTTGTCATGCTGAGCATGCATGCTGCAGTCATGCTAAACTTAAAAAAATTACAACTACTCTTCTGCTCAATTTGCATGTTGCAGTCATGTTGCACTGACTTTTATACATTCGAAGCAATCCGGTGTCCGAGAATATACTTGCTACAAATGTTGAACGGGTATACTTCAATCATGATAAATTGCATACATAGGTCATCAAGTGCTATACACCTATCGAGATATATCATCACACCGACATGAATATACATATTTTGTCCTATCTTGTGAAATACATTGGTGAATGTAATCTTCTTTTTCCTGTCTTCAATATAATATTGAGATACCATATATCACGAACTTAGATTCATGACGTTTTACCTTGCAGGTCGAATTTCTTTACTGTTCATTTCTATAGCATTTCATATGCTTTCTCCAGATCAGTCAATAATCATTTAGGTTTGAAACCAAACTAAATATGAAAAAATTTATAAAGACAGCAATGCAACCTGAACATATATGAAATTGAGTTTATCAATTATATATCAATTCATTTGTGTAAAGGAAACTCATATTGGAAATACATAACACAAACCTTTCAAATATATTTCAATTTCCATTAATTCCATTTTGTTATATTCACTATATTACAATAATAATACTACTATATTCAATATTATTACTATTTAATACCGTTATATGTATTATTATTATTATCATTTTTACATTAATACTACACATTCAATAATGTTGGCATATTAATGCTGTTATATTTAATATTATTACCATATTAATACCGTATCTGAATATGGTAAGTACCAAAAGTTGTAATTATTAGCATTCTCTGCTGCAAATTAATGTCATATATATTAATACAAAATAAACACATGTAATGTATATATCCTGGAATAAGTAATGTTTTCTGAGAGAGAGAGAGAGAGAGAGAGAGAGAGAGAGAGAGAGAGAGAGAGAGAGAGAGAGAGAGAGAGAGACCCATCCTATTCATTTTACATATATTAAAACATTATCTTACAGACACTTTTCATTTAGAAAGTCATCGATAAAGTCAAATATGATGAATATGTGGGTTTCAGCAAAAAAGCTAATTCGGTATGGAAATAGTAACGGCAGTTATTTTCGTTTGTATACAATCAGGAGACTGGTTTACTGACCATGAAATATCCAAATTAATTTTTGTAGTACTTACGACACATAACTACTGCGACGGCCTCGCTTTAAATGCCTAAGAGGCTTGTTTTCACCTTAAAGTGTACTATTTTATCTTAGGAGGGGTGTACCTAAAAACATCCACCTTCCAAATATGGATTTCTATACTAAACTAAAGTAAAATATATCTAACACCACAATGAAAAGCATGTGAAGATTTTCCTTCAGCTGGCTTACTGTGAGAGATACTTTTTTTGTAAAAAGTTTTTTCTTAATTAAATGGAAATGATCCAGGTCAGGTACATAGACAATCTCCTTTAATAGGCACGTAATGACTTAATGCTTCATTTAAAAAGACTAACCTCTAATGAAATATACGTTGTATATGAAATACTATCAGAAAAGAGATCTAACTTAACAGAGAGGTTTCATTTTAATATACCTTTAAATGTTATGATGGAAAATACTAATGTATTTCAGAACTGTATGCTTTACTTTGATAACTGCTGTTTAATAAATAATGATAAAATGATTATGGAAAATCTTATGACTTTGCATTAAATTTGTTGTTTTTTTATTTATTCATAGACTTGAGAAGTCCCCAGCGAACCTGCTTGATTAATAGTGACCAAAGGTCGAACATGTGTATCAAAACGTTAGAACGTATGCAGATGTTCGACGACAAACTAGGTTACAGGTAAGGCAGTTTTGGAAAACGCTGACACTTTTTTAGTCTAAGCCATTATATTCGTGTTTCATACAGGCTTCAGTATGAAAAATACAGAAAGACAAACAAGGGTTTAGAATAGTCATCACAAATTCTTTTCTTAGTCATAGGATGTTTTCTACCAATATGATGGAAGCAGTGTCGGATTTAAGACAAATGAGGTCTTGTGCTAGTTAAGATATGAAGTCCCTTACATGGCCATAAATTCGTTTTATTCAAAAAGATGGGCTAAAGCAAAAGTAAGCACGATGGCAAATCCGGTACTGGATGGAATTATGCTTTGGTTTAGTAGTTTCTTTTCAAATATTAAGTCAACCCTAATTAAAGCTATAATCCATGTGTGTATATATATATATATATATATATATATATATATATATATATATATATATATATATATATATATATATATATATGTGTGTGTGTGTGTGTGTGTGTGTGTGTGTTTAAACAATATTGTGTGGGTTGGTTTGTTCTGTGCAAAATAATACAGATATTATTAGTCCTTAAAGAAAATTAGATGCATGTTATTGATCAAGTATGATAAAATGTATCAGATTGGAAATTCCTCTGATTGTTTTAATTCAATTAACACATTAATTACCGAATACATAGTTTACATATTGAGTTCATTCCAGTTATGAGAGGCAATTATGAGATATCTATTTAAGAATCACAGTTTCCAGATATTCTCTTTAAAACTCAGTGTTAAAGTAAATGCTAAGCTAAAAACTGATTCAAGTTTAATTTACTATGAACATATGAATGTAAGCTTATATCATTGAGAAAGTTACATGCTAAAAATAAAACTAAAAGTTTTAAACTCTCAATGTCTTTAACCTAACTATAGATTCTTATTGGCACATACGATATCATATATTCTCAAACGGTTATGATGTGCTTGGAATTTGCAAGGTAGCATTAGTTTGATCCTGGAAATATTTACATATGGTTGGCTTCCGTTAGTCTCGAGAGACGATGGAAATGCGCCCATGAAAGGTGTCCTAGTTTGTAGCTGTGCAGCGTCTTCAGTGACTATAAAATCCCACACGGGAGTGGCAATCCTTGCTGCAGTTGCCACACTTGAAGTATGACTCAGGTCTTGGTTGGAACTGCATCCTCTTCCTCTGAGATCTTTTCTCATCAGCGAGCTGTCGTAACTTTTCCTCGCTGGCTTTCAGACCTGTGTACAGAGCATGTCGCCAGCTGGACTTGTCGAGGGCAAGTTCTTCCCAGGTGTTAACATCTATTCCAAGAGCTTTCATATCCTGCTTGCAGACATCCTTGAAGCGAAGATGTGGTGGTCCTCTTGATCTTCTGCCTAAGGCAAGCTTAGAGTAGAGAAGGTCTTTGGGGATCCGTCCATCATCCATTCGATGCACATGGCCCAGCCATCTGATGCGACGTTGGCGGAGGAGTGTGACCATGCTGGGAATTTTGGCCTGTTGAAGCACCTCATTGTTTGTCACACGATCGCTCCAGGTGATCCCAAGTATGCGACGGAGACAACGCATGTGAAAGGCGCTTAATCGTTTCTCCTGAGAGGCGTACAGGGTCCAAGTTTCGCTGGCATACAGAAGAGTGCTAAGCACGCAGGCACGGTACACGGTGATCTTAGTGTTTAAAGTCAGCTTGTTGTTGTTCCACACTCTCTTCGACAATCTAGAGAGAGTTGTTGACACCTTTCCAATCCGCTTGTTGAGCTCGGCATAGAGTGAGAGGTTATTGGTGATGGTAGAGCCAAGGTAAGTGAACTCACTGACTACTTCTTGTTTGTAGTTGTTAATGGTTATGCTGGGAGGGTCTGCGTCCTGAGCCATCACGTTGGTTTTCTTTAGGCTGATGGTCAGCCCGAATTCATCACATGCTTCAGCAAAGCGGTCCATCAGGCGTTGTAGTTCAGCTTCTGTGTGAGTGACTATAGCAGTATCATCTGCAAAGAGCATGTCCCTAATGGTTGCTTTCCTTACTTTGCTCATTGTCTTCAGTAGTGCTGCGTTGAACAGTCTGCCGTCTGAACGCGTGTGCAGGTAAATCCCTTCTGCGGACGCCCCAAAGGCGTACTAAAGCAGGACAGCGAAGAAGATGCCAAAGAGCGTGGGGTCAAGGACACAGCCTTGTTTCACTCCGCTGTGGATATTGAATGGTTCGGACGATGAGCCATCATACTGCACTGTGCCTTTCATGTCTTCATGGAAGGACTGGACCATGCTTAACAGCTTTGGAGGGCATCCAATCTTCGTCAGGATTTTGAAGAGTCCGTCACTGCTGACCAGATCGAATGCTTAGGTGGGGTCTATAAAAGCCAGTTTGTGGGGTCTGTGTTGTTCTCTGCATTTCTCCTGCAGTTGCCTGATGGAGAAGATCATGTCGATTGTGGACATCTCTGCGCGGAACCCACACTGAGACTATGGATACACTTTGTCGGCAACCGTCTGCAGTTTGTTCAGGATGACTCTAGCGAGGACTTTACCCACGATGTTAAGAAGTGATATGCCCCTGTAGTTGTTGCAGTCACTTCTGTCGCCCTTGTTCTTATACAGGGTTATGATGTTGGCGTCTATCATGGCCTGAGGCACTGCACCTTCATCCCAGCACTGGCAGAAAAGATCATAAAGGTGTGTGAACAGCACACTGCCGACACAATTGATGACTTCTGCAGGGATGCCATCCTTTCCTAGGGCTTTACCTGTGGTCAGTTTCTCTAATGCTAGCTTTAGTTCTGTCTCAGTATGTTTCTCATCCAGTTTGGTCAAACAAGGGAGGTTTTCAATGGCGTTGAGGGCATTGTTGGTCACGTTATTCTCTCTGGAATACAGTTCGGAGTAGTACTCCACCCAGCACTCCATCTGTTTGTTCTTGTCATGAATGATATCTCTTGCAGAAGACTTCAGTGGAGCTATCACTTTCTTCGTTGGACCCATTAATTTCTTTATGCCATTATACATGTCTCTGATGTTTCCGTTGTCTACTGCTGACTGGATGCTCTGACAGAGTAGAAGCCAGTATTCATTAGCGCATTGCCGTGCTAACCTCTGCACTTTGCTTCTGGTAGACCTATATGCATGTAGTGTCCTCACGCAGGGAGAACGCTTGAATTCCAGGTGGGCACTGCGACGCTCTTCTATTGCTGGCATGAGTGTGGCGGAATTTGCGTCAAACCAGTCATTGTTCTTTGTCTGCTTCTTACCAATCATTCTTGTGGCTGCACTGTACACAGTATCTCTGATGTTGTCTCATCTCTCTTTGGCACTGCCGTAGGGAGGTTCTGAACTGTCGCCTTGGAGAGGGCGTAAGTGAATTCTTCAGCCTTGTCTGGATATGACGTCTTGCTCACATCGATGTGTGGTTTACCTTGCCTAGAGTGGTGGATCTTCTTTGGTTGAAGCTTAAATTTACAGCAGACTAGAGAGTGATCGGTGTCGCAGTCAGCGCTGTGGAATGTACGAGTAAGCTGCACACCCTTCATGGCTGAACGTCTTGTGATAATCAAGTCCAGCTGATGCCAGTGTTTGGACGGGGATGCCTCCAAGACACTGTGTGCTGTGGTTTTGTCTGAAAAAATGAATTGGTGATGCCGAGGTTGTGGAACGAGCACATTTCTAGTAAACGTTGCCCGTTTTCATTCATCTTCCCAATGCGAAACTTGCCGAGACACAAAGGCCAGGAGTCGTGATCGGCACCCACCCTAGCGTTGAAGTCGCCCAGTAATATCAAGTTCTCTTCCTTCGGAATATTGTCGATGAGCAAGTCGAGCTCGTTGTAAAACACATCCTTGGTATCTGTGGTGGCACGGAGCGTGGGAGCGTAAACACTGATTAGATTAACTAGCCCGGTTGTGTTGTGGAGGCGAAGAGATTGCAGTCTTTCGTTTCCTTGTTGGCAGGGTTCTATCATAGCCAGCAGAGAGTTTTTGACAGCAAAACCAACACCATACTCCCTAACTTCGTCTAAGCTCTTTCCTTGCCAGAAGAACGTGTAGTTCTTTTCTCTGAGGGACCCAGAATCTGGTAGCCGTGTCTATTGAAGTGAGGCGATATCGACATGGAGTCTTGCGAGTTCGTCGTTGATGACTTTAGTCTTTCGAACATCACTGATTGCCTGGAGATCATCTGAAAGTCCTGTCAGCATAGTCCCGACGTTCCAGGTACCTAGCTTGAGGATTGTTGATTTTCTTGTTTTACGTTTGTTTTTTCTTGGTACTGTAGTTGCAGCCCGCTTGTCAGGTACTCACGTATCTTAAGCCCTGCGCACCCAGCAAGGCAGGCGAGCTGTGGCGGGGCGGCACCTTATTGGCTGGGGGCTGCCCAGCTTGAGGCGGGCGATAGCTGTCCAATGAGATCTGTTGTTCTCTCCCACCGTCGGAAGCAACCCCTGGCGTCTAACTCTACACCAATCGAGTGGTGACTTATAACCGATAACTGTTGCTTCCCGTGTTGTGTCAACGCTGTGAAGCGAAGCTCGAGTGTCCTCTCCAGGGCGCAAGCCTGGGCAAGGTTATATGGAGAATCAGCTGTTGCCCATGCAACTGACTCCCCCTCTCCACGCAGCTGATGGATCCAAGGGAAAGGACAAGCCGATACGTCATGGCATCAGCGGCGTCGCAGGAGTTGCCGAGATGTCACTAAATGCAGTGACAAGTCGCCTTAGGGACTCCGTCTCCGGATTTTCTGTTGGGGTTTACTCCCTTAGCCTTTCCCATGTAAGGGTATAGTCGCAAGGCAGCGAAGGTTTGAAATCAAGAGTTTACCTTCTCCTAGACGGGCTACCACCCAAGGTTAATGGGCCTCATCTGCCCGAAGCATCTGGTTTTGAGGCGCCAGAAACTCGCCTGCCATCCCTTCTCCAGTTAGTTTAAACAGGTTCCGCCGGGCTTAGTAGTTAAGCCACCCGTGAAGGCCTGTAGTTGGATTTGGTTGTCAGAGGCTATCACAGACGCAAGCCATTGGGGAATTTCTAGGGAAAGTGGGTGCTTATCTCCCACAACCGCCCCCGGTGATAACAACCCTTGGAACCCTTTTTACATATAATAGTTTGCAAAAACAAGTAAGGACCAAGTTGTGATCTTTCAATGAGTTTAGATTGTTTTATGTTTAATTATATTGTTTTGTGGTGTTTATGTGATGATCTCAGACGTGCTCAATAGTATGATACTAGCGTTTTTGTTTGGTTACTGTAATTCTTTAACCCCAATTGAATATCATCTGGTATAGCAGTCCTTTGGTTTGTTTAGTTGGCTGTCATGTGAGGCTAAAGTCATGGTGAGTGAAAAGCTTTCATCTAAATCGATAACGAAAATCCAAAAACTTATATTATTATGATACTTTTCCATAACTATTCTTTACTAAAATAAAATACTCCGCATGAAAATTGCAAAACGAAAATAAATGCATTTCTTAAAATTTAGAAAGGCTATTCCTTCACAAATCTAGATCCCTCATTCCTGTTGTATTTTATTTGATCGAAAATATTCTATTATTAATATTTGGTTCAGAAACCAATGTAGAAATAGAAGGTTCTTATTATTATATGTCCATTTGCGCTCGGTACATATATACAAAACAAATATATTGCTTAGATATAACGAACGGTTTCTTCCTTTCTCTACAAATTATTGAATTCAGCTCACTTTCAATGAACACTGAACAAAATTTGAATGTATTTAAGTGTTTCCAAAAGATGAATGTATTTAAGTGTTTCCAAAAGATGAATGTATTTAAGTGTTTCCAAAAGAAGAATGTATTTAAGTGTTTCCAAAAGATGAATGTATTTAAGTGTTTCCAAAAGAAGAATGTATTTAAGTGTTTCCAAAAGATGAATGTATTTAAGTGTTTCCAAAAGATGAATGTATTTAAGTGTTTCCAAAAGAAGAATACAAAGCAGTTTGCTTAATGCTCTTCCTTACTTTCTTAATATTAGGATTTTATCTCAGTACAGTGACCAAGCGGATAGATGATGAATGTGCGTTACATAACAACTTGCATTATATATCAAATTCTTTTCGTTGCAAACTTTGGTAACAACAAATTTGTATGCATTGGAAATATTCTTCCATTTTTAAACAGATATTATGCTTTAATTTCCAGGACATCTTACCTTTTGTGGGTATTAATTGTTTGGTTTTCCTTTTTCTGCTTATGTCGTTTTTAATTATCTTGTACCTCTATATCTCAATTGATTAGGGATTTTCTAATCTTGTAATAACTTCTAACCAGACCCATTTTGCATAATTTAACAAATACAATAAGTTACTAATTACTAGTAATTCCAGAAACAATGGAAGATGAAAACTAACTGAAGGTATATAGTGTTGTTCTCATTTACCCCAAAACACATTATTTGTACCTAGAAGGGTTTATCTAATGCTGTGAGAACTTGTAGCTCGACTCCAATTGCAAAATTTAGCGAATAAAATATGTTCAAACAAATTATTAGTGATTAATGAAATGAGCGATTATGGGAATTGACAGACGATAAAGTGCCATGTTGAATTACCCCAAACTCTTCCAAATGATTTACTTACAATTGCATTATTAATCAAAGTTTCTATTTGGGAATGAGTTCTTCTAATAAATGGATGGAATTTAGATGGAACTTGTCTTTGATTTGATAGATCAGATTTTAGATTTAAATAAGTACAATAATGTTTTACAACGTCTATGCAAAGCTGTGATTTTTTGCACAGGCTATCTTCAGCAAACCGACCTTTTATGAAAATATTTCGAGTATGCATTATTATACCAACAAATTATACAACAAAAGAATTCAGTTTTACGAATGATATGTTTTCGTAAGAAATGTTTTTGCAATATTGTGCTGAGTGTAAATTTGCAAATATTTGTTTCACTTATCATTGAATTCAGATACCTTTATTCAAACAGGACAATAACAGTCTTTTTATTCTTTTGCTGAGAATTATTTATCTTTGCAAGGAGTCTCTCCAGATGATAAATAATACAGGACACGATTATGGTAATTAAGAACTGAATCGTGTCTCCAATACTACAGAAAATATTCATATTTATTTAGGAATTGTATTGTGTCTCCAGTAGTACAGGAAATATGCGAATTTAGGTAGAAAATGTATCGTGTCTCCAGTATTACAGGAAATATTCGATATTTAGTAACGAACTGTATCGTGTCTCCAGTACTACAGGACACATTCTATATTTAGTTGTGAACTGTGTCGTGTCTCCAGTACTACAGGAAATATTCGATATTTAGTTGTGAACTGTGTCGTGTCTCCAGTACTACAGGAAATATTCGATTTTAGTTCTTAACTGTGTCGTGTCTCCAGTACTACAGGAAATATTCGATATTTAGTTAGGAACTGTATCGTATCTCCAGTACTACAGGAAATATTCGATATTTAGTTAGTCACTGTATCGTGTCTCCAATACTGCGGGGAATATTCATATTTAGTTAGGAACTGTATCCTGTCTCCAATACTACAGGAAAAGTTTGATATTTCTTAGTTGAAATTGCAGATTTGTATGTTTTCTAAGCATTTCACAAAAGAATATTAGCTTGAAAAAATGTGCGTGAATCGTAACTCAGATACTTCCAAAATTAATAAATGACATAAATTGTGACTTTGCACTTTCTTATTTCAAAATTTTGCAGCATAATGTGTTATGAATAAAAAAATTAAACATTTTGAGTCGGTTTAAGAGCTTTTATGTTCAACCCTTTAACTTTATATTCAATACAAATAGTGGCATATACAGATAATTATAAGTATTACTTTAAATTTATATCAAGTAATCAATAAAATTTTGTAGACAAGTCTGCACAACACTATTAGCTAGGAGAGTAAATTGCAATTACTGCCATTACTTCTTGTTTGGAGTAATCACAAATTGAAAATTTACTTTCCCTTTCTAAACTGGCTGTATATTAACAACGGTGTATCTAAATCCGACAATCTACAAGTCGCTGTAGCTTCTATGTATGTCCTTTCCAAGTTGAAAATATAAAGAATACTGGCTGTTCTTCGAAAAGTTTCGGCGATCGAATGTCTGTGGGTGGTGTGCATTTTAGAACAATTTCACTAGGTGCTAAAGAAGCCTAATTTAAACCGTGATGGTTCCAGACAAAATATGCTTCCGTCTGGCGTTAATAATTTCCTTTCAGGTTGTACTTTAGATCTCAGTAAGTCAATGTGCATAGCTAGACCATTCTTTTGTTAAATAATACCTTTCTCACAGCATAACACTCTGTCGAGGAACGTGGCAGGAAAATTAAGTTTTTCTGTCATTTATAAACCTGATCTCTTTCAGGCCGAACAACATCAGAGCTATCGAAATTTCTAGCATGAAAATGATTAGATGCAGCTGATGATATATTTATTAATTTTTATTGTCACCATATTCATTTCAGTCTCATTAAGATTGATTTCTCGAAGCAAAATCATCGTACTTACTTCTTATAATTGTGCAACAAAATAAAATAAAACTTACTTTTTCCTGCAGTTTTGACGCAGTACTTATTAAGAATATATATATATATATATATATATATATATATATATATATATATATATATATATATATATATATATATATATATATATATATAAACCACTAATAGATAACGTCCACTTTTAAGTGCTGTTTTTATTACAACCTCTGTCTGAGTCCTTTTTATTATACTGCTGGCTTTTAATGTGACATTTGAAATGGATTAGTTCTTATCCACTTTGACCACGAGGATAATCCAGCTTTAAAGCCTTGCTTATGACGGCTGAAGTATATAAAACTTCGCACAAAGATTTGGACAACATTTCAATAGGGATGGATTGAGTGCCTGTTAGAAATAAGTAAAATGCTTTAAATTTGTCTCTTTAATTTGTATTCTACCTGGGCACTTGACTTGTTTATTTTATTCTCCCTAGTGGGCATTTTACTTGTTTATTTTATTAGCATGGTACATTTATCTCACTTATTTTATTATCCATGGTCTTTTTATTCATTTATAATATTCTCCAACGCATTTTACTTCTTTTTTTTTAAATAAAGGGCGAGGTCTTAAAACACAGCTTATAAAGCTTGATGTATAGCGAAGAATACAAATGACCTTATGCGTTAAGATGTATCTCAGATTTTCCGCACATAAAAAATAAATAAAGATTTAAAAGGTTTTCACACATGCTGAAGGCTTCCTAAAACAAAAAAGGTTACAGAAACACAGGCCTGCTTTTTTCCAATATAAAATGTCAGAGTATTATCCTTTTAGAAACAATCTCTGAGCATTTTTTATTCCTGTATAATTGGACCGGTGCAAATAGGTATGTTTCACTTTTTGTACTTCAATCTAGTATGCAAGTTTTTGTTATTAGATTTATGTGAAGTATCTTGCAGTAAAACAAGTAGGACCAAACACACGAGCTGACCGATAAAATACATACAAAGACTGACATTTGGCCTCATAAACTAATTAGCTCCCTTTGAGGTTGACCAAAATTATCAGGATATTCCTAAAATAAGCACTAAGTTTAATGGAGCGTTTCGAAACTTACTCATTTTGAAATGTTGCAAACTATATTGAGAATAATATGATATATTTGAAACTTTACCAACATGTACATATTGTTAGTATTGTCTGCTGTGCAATGAAGACAAAGAGTGGTAAAATCTCACGTGATTAAATGCCAATTGAGCACTTTGTATTACTTCTCCTGAGTCAGTCTTTTACCGTCTTATCACAGAAAGCAATCACATCAAACTATGATGAATGGTTTAGGATAAAGTGAAGAAAGATTCTGAAGAAATTATCAAAGGTCTATCCATAGTAAAAAATGTACATTAATGAATGGTTATAGGTAACAAAGAAGGAAGATAATTGGGGCAAATGCGTTTAAAATGAAGTCCGAACGATGGCAGTATTATACTGATGTACCAACAATACAGACGAATAACTATATTATTAATCCAAATGTATTTAAATGAATTAAGGGTAATACCAATAAAGTTATAAATCCCAATGCCCTTGAATGTTTCAGAATTAATCCGTACTTCTATATCTTCAAATAATCTCTAAACGAATGTTACAGTCATGTAATTTCTGCGATTGCTTATATTAAATCATTGAATCAATTAATTCATATAACCCTGAAACGACTGTTGATACCACTAAGAGTGAATGAACCACACAATAATGCACATGTCTTGTAAACGAATACGCAATAAATAGAAATTGCAACACATGGCTTAAATGTTTGCAGTTAACAAGAAAATTGTTTCAGATCGAGCCAGTCAGGAAATAGGTCAGTCTGACCCTTCACCAGAACACGTGTCCTTGTTGGATCACGTAATTTTCCTTGTACCTTACAGCACTAATTAACCTTGAAACTTATAAATGAAGGATCGTACGTAATACACCAACCTTGTAGTAAAAAATACGAGTATTTTTTTTTAAAATTGTTATATATAAATAACATTTACAATAAATATGATTATGAAATATATATATATATATATATATATATATATATATATATATATATATATATATATATATATATATATATCAGCATACACTAAATGTATTAATTAATATTCCTAATTATTTATGACAGCCTCATTTTCAGCAATTGTTCCCTTTTGTGTTAGAATGAAATCTATATTGACAGCCTCGTTTTCAGAATTCTTTCCTATACAAGTTTGAATAAGGATGTATGTTGAGAGCCTAATTTTCACGATTCCCTTTTAAATTGCTGGTGGGGGTCTGTATTGAGCGTTTCATTTTTATATTCTTTCCCTTACGAATTCGAATGAGGGGTTTATGTTTATCATGTGTTGCAAAGATGGAGATGCAGAAAAAATATTACAATATTTAATGCCTATTTACTAAGGTTTCGAATTACTAAGAGAATAAAATGTTTGAAAATTAATATCTGTAAAGGGTATCAAATGTAGCCTAATCAACAGAAAGGTAACATTGCATATGAATAATAAATCCAATGTAGACAACAAGGAGATAAAACAAGTTTAACACAAACACATCCCTTTCTATTGTTAATTTTGGAGGGTGGGAGGAAGAGATAGAGTAAAATAACAAATGCTACAGTACGGCAATATGGCAGATGTAGCTTGAAAACGTTTACCTATAATTATCGATTATCCCTCTTAAATTTACACCAGATGTGCTCAGTGTGACAAAGGGATGGGTTCAAACTGTTTAACCAACCCATTCTCTACGGTTCTTTGCTAGGGAATGACCTCCCGCGGTGTAATTTACCCAGTGTGGATAGACAGAAAGAATAATACAGATCCCTGAACTAGTATATTGAAGAAATAAAACAATTAACCCTCGTTCAATGAACAAATGTAACATTTGATCAATTTAACAATAGAATTTCAAATGGAAAGAAAATCAATTATTTTTGCTACAAAAGAAAGAAAATGTACAAAAATGTACTCAATAAAAGCAAATACAAATTTCACATTACTGTTAATTGTCAGTGACAGAATAAATGCAGTTTCATCATAGCATACGAGTCGTGACGTTGAGCTAAAGACTGAATGACATCACCTATCATTATCCGGACATCGAATTTTCCGTTCCTTCCTGCACTGCCAACCTTTGTCTACTAGTCATTGACTTGAACCCTTGCCATTCGAAACTTGAACGATTTGATGATAGTATCTAGAACTGGAATTCGGCTGTGGACTTTCCTGATGAATTTTTGCTGCTGGAATTTTGAAGAGGAAGCCTGTTTCCTTTGATAAAGAAGAAAATGTCCCACAATAGACAATAGTCCACCTTGTCCAAGTATATATATATATATATATATATATATATATATATATATATATATATATATATATATATATATATATATATATATATATATATATTCCAGCTTAAATAGTAAACTGCCTAATTCTATCTAAACGACTCGCTCTCTCACTAGTTCTGTTTACAAATAGAGGCGGTCATTACGCATCCTGACCTTTATTCAGAGTCACGAGCTAGCGGGATATTATTTGCTACCACTTTGCGACTAGCGCGTGTGTGCCCGTATTTAACACTCCATGACTCCTTTACATTAAACTATTTAATACAGTCTTGTGTTAAATTATAAATGGCTTAGCCCATGAAGTCTAACTATTCTAAAATAGTTTACGTGATCAATTAAATATTACGAACTAATATGTGAATATACACTCAATACATGGCATACTACACAGGGATTTAATTCATAAATCTACGAAACATTACGCAGCATGAATTAGGATTAAATTATTAAAATTCCTACTCATTCCTACATATCGAATATCCAATTACATGCAATCTTGTCAATTCTCTCAATGGACTGATAACAGAGAATCAAAGAATAAAATGTCGTGACTAACATTTCACTAAAACCCTGAAAAATGAAATCATACATACATACATCATAACATCAATACATTTGCAAAAAAATCAACAAATGAAATAGTATATTAAAATCTGGAAACTAAGATTGCGTACCTTTGCCGTTTTGTTCGTTTGGACCAAGAACTTAAAATATGTAGTTTGTCTACTTTCTGAGACGTCTAACTCGCCTTACTTCAGTCACGAAGCAATGTACTACTTGCGTTCGTCCACCGGAGTCCTGCCTGACATCTCCCAAGCAAGATTGAAGACTGAAGCAATTTTGCAAAGTAAAGATATTTCTTCTTACAAGAGTTACGCCTTAAGTTTTCATTAGCCAATCAGAATCGACTGATTCCTAAAATCCTAAAATTCTTAAAATATTTGATTAACGACAATAGTTTAATCATACCGCAGTTAACTTTCCTTTGAACAATCAATTATTGATGTGCTTCCACTTTTAACTTGTCGACTTTGAACTGTTATGCCAAAACCTTTGCACCATAACAGATGCCTCGGTCAAATTTCTTGATGCAAAACCAAGTTTCCTTTGATGTTCAGAGATGAAATGAGAATAATCATATAACTGTCTCTAGCCCTTTCTACTTTAATTAAGTTCACTTTGGTACAATTCATTTAATCAATGCTTCTAAGAGTTTTAAAACTCGACAGATCACATTCAGAAACATTCGTTTTTATTAACAGTGTATAGTTTATCTTAAAAGTACGAAATATTGATACCTATTTATAAGTATAGCATTTTAATTATAACTATCTTTAAAATTTGGATGAGAATTATTAGACCTAGTAATACTTACCACTATATATTAAAGTGAGGCTACGAAAAGAAAGGGTACTAGTCTGTAATATCACAGTGTGACTACAGGATCTAGGTGTACCTGTTTGTAATACCACAGTGTGACTTAGGACCTAGGTGTACCTGTCTGTAATACCACAATGTGACTATAAGACCTACGTGTACCTATCTATAATACCACAGTGTGACTATAAGATCTAAGTGTACCTGTTTGTAATACCACAGTGTGACTATAGCACCTAGGTGTAACTGTCTGTAATGCTACAGGGTGACTATAGCACCTAGGTGTAACTGTCTGTAATGCCACAGTGTGACTATAAGACCTAGGTGTACCTGTCTGTAATACCACAGTGTGACTATAGGACCTATGTGTACCTGTCTGTAATACGACAGTGTGACTATAGAATCTATGTGTACCCGTCTGTAATATAACAGTGTGATTGTAGTAAATTCTTTTACTTATCTGCTAATATCAAAGTGAGACTGTCAAATAACTAAGTGTACCTATATGTAATAATACAATGAGACTTTATAAACTAAGTGTACTTGTCTGTAATATCACAGTGAGACAGTAGTAACTAAGTTTTCTTATCTGTAATAACACAGTGAGACTATAGTAATTAAGTGTACTTAATTACTATAATAACACTGTGAGACTAGATGACATTAACGTACTTGTATGTAATATTACGGTAAGACTATATAACCTGTGTTTATCTGTTTTATCACAGTGAGACTATAACACCAAGGTGTACCTATCTGTGTAATCACAGTGAGACTATAGGACCTAGATTTACGTATCTGTAATATCATAGACTTTTGGATCTAAGTACACCTGTCTGTAATATCACAGTGAGACTATAGGACTTTAGTAATAAGTAATATTGAAACTATTGGACCTAGGTGTACTTATCTGTAATATCACGGTGAATCTATATGACTTTGGTGTAGTTAACCTGTAATATCACTGTGAGACTAGGTGTACTTACCTGTAATATCACGGTGAGATAATGGACCTAGGTGTACGTATCTGTAATATCACGTGGAACCTATAGGA
The DNA here is from genome assembly GCA_016746295.1 of Potamilus streckersoni. Classification (NCBI taxonomy): domain Eukaryota; kingdom Metazoa; phylum Mollusca; class Bivalvia; order Unionida; family Unionidae; genus Potamilus; species Potamilus streckersoni. The sequence goes on from JAEAOA010002091.1 coordinate 3,014,537, forward strand.
CCTATGTGCATGTGTATATAATATCACATTGAGACTATGGGACCTAACTGTTCTTGTATGTAATAATGAGACTATAGGACCTATGTGTACTTTTTTGTAATATCATAGTCAAACTATTGGACCGAAGTTTACCTGTATGTAATATCACAGTGAGACTATAGGACCTATGTGTACTCACCTGAATTATCACGGCGATACTATAAGACCTAAGTGTACCTGTCTGTAACATCATAATAAGATTATAAAACCTTAGTCTACGGCGTTGTGATGGTGTAGAATTATGAAAGTGCTTTACAGGCAACTTTGAAAATAATTTTGCATTGATACTTGGCTTTTCCAAGTCCTTCTGCCCATCCTTGAACTTTAGTGCGTGAATTAAGGTTATTAGTTTTGTAAGATATCATCAGTATACTCAAGTGAAAAAAGGATTGAGGCTTAAAATATGGTTTTGTTTAGAATAAAATAATACACAATCACATAGCTAGATCAATTTTAAAAGAAATGTAACTGTGTACATTATACAAATGTATTTTTCCTGACGAGTGTGACTGTTGTGCTTTTTTAATTTTGTTAAAGTTTAAAATCACTGTGGTCCCTCGTACTTTTATGAAGCCACAATGGCTCTCGGTCAGGAGTCTTTGATCGTTATGCTGCTTTGCGAAAAGCGATTTAACAGAATTCCGGCGCGGAATTTTGTCGGATGTTGACAACGAGCTGCCCTGATGGTTGACGTAGGATTGTTTGCTACCTTTTTGCTTGTAAAAGTGGACAAATGGGTGCGTCCGTTTGCTCATGTGCATAGTACTTAAGTCCACATTGGTTGAAAGAATTCAGTCAATTTATGTGTCATATGTGAGTCCCCCTTCCATCCCGCTTTGTAGATATCTGCTGCTACAGCATCGCTACCAGTGCTTTGACAATCGACAACAAGTCAATAAATATTTTCAGTCACTGTCAGAGCTGGAGGATCAGCTAATGAAATATCGCTCAGTTGCCTCCTGACTGATCGTTGATTGCAAATGTTGTTGGAGTCTTCTACCCACCTTCGTTTTAAGTTTTCTTCGTCAGTGAATATTGTGGTGTTGTCACAATTCAGTGTTTGCTTAGGATTGAATCTAATTTGCTCTGTTCGTCAGTCATTCGCCCTGCAAATCTCTGAGTTGGACAGTCCTCTTAATGAATTATAAAATGAAGTTATGTCTTCTAAATAGACATTATGTAGCTGACGCTTCCCATTCAGTATTTGATGTATGGCAGCATTACTTTCTCTGCAAACCAGTTTTGAATGCAGCTGACTATATTGAGTCTCTGATGCCCAGTTTTCTTCAACATTTTCAGAATTCGCTTCAATTTTTTTCCCGTTGTCTACACAGTTCCTTGACGATAGCCTGTTCATATTCTACTGTTTCAGTATGAATATAAATAGGTTTTAGGCATTGGTTTTGCGTTGTAGTCGTCTCTCTGGCAGAATTAAGATATTGAGGTTAGAGACTATATGCATGTGTGTCCATCCAACATTTTGCACTTATCTTTGTCTTCGTCATTAGGAACATATACTTGTCTCTTCTCCTGACGATAATGTAGTCAATAAGAAAACAGCTCTTGGACGTCTTGTTGCAGTTTAGAAGTCGGAATACTGTCTTGGCACTTAGGAGAACATGTTGGGCTCATTTTCTCAATATGATAGGTCCATTGTTGTTACATTTGCTAAGGCCCTTCTGTTTTTAGCTTCTGACACAGGCAATGTTTCGGTGTCTGTATGAACTTAAGCACTGAGGCCTTCAAGGATGATGATCTTGTACTGCGATAAGAGAATCCAGATAATGATAAGATTAGTCCTTTATTTCATCTCAGCTGATCATGTGTGGTGTGCATATATATTGATGATAATTATAGAACGTCTTGCAGTGAGAATCCAATTTTATATTAGTTTGTCAATCACGCACGTTGGAACATTTTTGAGTTATTGTTATTTGATGGTAAACTCAACAACAACTACAAGTCGCACTTCTTACGTCGGCCATTCCAGAAGGTGTAGCCGCCTACTACTTCTGTGAATTTTCTTACTTCAGCTAAGCAAGTTTTACTGAGGATTGATATCATTTGGATGTTAAATCTAGCTAGTTCTCTATCAGCCATCATTGTTAAATTCTCTTTTTTATATGTTGATGTACTGTCATTTAGTGCGTCACCTTTGTGTTATTGTTAGATTATCGATCATGGTATCATCATCAGTATGATGACCAGGGCTACGGTGTAGCAGACAATGTCTAGGTCACCTTTACATCATGCTGTGGAGTTTAGCAGTTGACCGGCGGAGAAGAGTAGGAGGGAAACGGACTGCCGACTTTCACTGCTGTTTTGATATAGTGGAAAGCGACCCTATTCCCCGTGTCAACCGTGTGCAGGTCTGCAGCTAAAGTTCTCGGTTTATCCGCACCGTCTGCTCACTCATTGTCATAGGACTTTTAAGGTATCTGGTTGGGGACGGGAAAATATCATGACTATATTTCACTTGAAACTGATCATTTTGATATAGATTGTTTTAAGGTTTTGAGTGTCAGTACCTCAATACAATACGACACGCTTTTGAGTGTCAGTACCTCAGTACCTCACGACACGGTTTTGAGTCTCAGTACCTCAATACCTTACGTCACGGTTTTCAGTGTCAGTACCTCAGTACCGTACTACACGATTTTCAGAGTCAATACATCGATACCTTATGTCACGGTTTTGAGATTCGGTACCACAATACTTTACGACACGGTTTTGAGTGATAGTACCTCAATACCTTACGACACGGTTTTGAAATGTTAGTACATCAATAACTTACGACATAGTTTTGAGCGTCAGTACCTTAATACCTTACGACGCGGTTATGGTGGTATTCAGGTAATGGTATTGTCTATTAAGACGTATTAATGGTATGCATCAATTACATTTGTTGAAATTCCATCTATAAATTTATAATGCTTTAAACCGTGCTGTTGGCTGCTACATCAATATCAATCATAAACCTCTCCCTTTATATGGATTGTACCATTGATATTTCCAATACACTTTAAATGAAAACAATGTTCAACTTGAAACATTTTCCATGGTAAGGAGTTTATTTTTTAAGAATGCAAAATCTAACGCCATTAGATGATGTTTGGCTAATATTCTTTTAGTCTGAGTTTTAATTATTAAAATCTAAATCAGAATGAAACTTTCTGTTTTTAACAACCTTACAAGTGCATGATTTGTTGCAAATGGTTGATCGCTTATTGTCTGACTTAATTCAGTTATATAACTTTATATGGTTCATTAGACTTCCATCTCTTCTTTAGATTAGGTGAATTCAAGTTTCTTCAGTCGAATTCAGTTACAATTGATTCACACTTGCTACGAGGGGAATGGCCGCACCTTATGTCCTTCTGTCGGTTTCATGGCATTACGACTGAAAAATCTTTGCTGAATCTTGATGAATTGTTGTTGCGGTCTGGGAGTCAAAAGCTTGATGATTTAATGCATTACTTCGCTGAGAAAGACCCTTAAGGATAACACTTTAGTTAATATATCAGAAAGTAAAATTCACTAAGTTTTCTCTTAGTTAAACCATCACCGATTTGACTAATGTCGAGGCAGCCGAATACAAAATTATCACATTGAAAGCCTTTAGTTAATTTGTTATATTGTCCCATTACGTATAAATTGTATTTCTAATAATAACTGTTTTGATTTTCAGCAAAGTAACTAGCAAACATTTCAATATAGACTTTAAATTGTCATATTGCTAACATCATTCTCCCTTAATATCTAAGAATGTTTCGATCTTCCTCTCTTACATAGAAGTTAAAGGGAGACGTAAGCAGCGATATAAATCAAATATAACCAGATCCTTGGCAAATGGAATTATATTTTCTGTTTCAGATTGAAACTATTTCTTATGGCAAGCAATAAATTAGAATCCTCTCTGAATAGAATTCCATTAAAATCTGTCCTTGCAATCCCCTTTTGCGTTTTATCGCGGCAGCTTCTGTTACTGAAATTATACCAGACAATGGCTATCGCGTGATGCAGCCTCCATCGACCGACAATAATCCTTTTGCGAGACTTAGAACTATTATTCGATCGATAGAAACCAGAACTTTCTATGATGGAATCGACATAGAGTTCGGAGACATTGCCTGAATATATAATATCAATTTTTGTCTTGACTGAGAATCTGCAACATTCATAAAATTATTTATTATCAGCCGAGTAGAAGATAATCTCAAATATTTATTTCAATAAAGCATGTTTTCACTACTATGTCATGTACATGATGCATGCAAAAGTGAAACTTTAATTACATGGAAACTTGTTAATGTGCTAACTGTTCAAATCTATGTTATTGATGTTCGTACCTAACGGTCGGATAAGCTACACGAATCACTGCTTTATTCTTTGTCTTATGGATAAATTAGTAATATTTTGTGTAGCAACAGCAATATGACTGGATCTGTATAAGAGGCAATAAACAATGCATAACACCGAAGAAAAAGTGTCTTTTAAAGTAAAAAACAAATTAATTCAAATACATTTTTTTATTTCCAAATAAGATCTCTTTATTGAAAATGATTTAATGACTCATTGATGTGCATGGATGAGGTTTCTTTTGCAGATACTTTAAATTGTTTATTTATAATTTAAATAGTCACCATATTACATTTTAGAAAATTATATTTCTGGTAAGAAACGTTTGAGGACAAAACCAATCCACCTAAAACACGAAAACACATGCTCAAATAGAGCTTGGTTTTGTTAAAAATCAGAATCTACAAGTTTCGTATATTTTTCGGTTTGCATGCACACAATCCAAGAACGGTATCGAACAGTGAGTGTCTTTTTGAGAAGCAGTAAATTTAAGAAAACACTTTTATATAGCTTTACTACAATTATTCTCATACAACTTGCTAAGGAAGAAAACAGTAATTGTTTCGTTTCACACATTCAAAAAAATTTAGCTGGCGTCGATCATCAATGGCAAGCTGATTTAGATGATGTCTTCCATCTAGCAACATCGAAGTTACAACTATTTGTTATGTGTCATTGCCATGTTTGCATGTAGGTACTAAATATGTACATCTGTAAGGGAAACTCATCAGTGAAAGTTTTCGTCGTACACATATTTCATCATACTTTTCGTTTTTCAAAAGAATTATCTGAAAATTGTCCAGTGTTTAAATTACTGCAAAATAAAACATCGTATAGAATTCGAAAGAGTGATTATGATCTAGTTTTGCAATTTCGAAAGCCAGACGGATTCTAACTTTTAAATGAAAATTTCCATATTATAACACTTAACCTATTATGTCACGGTAAAGATATAAACGAATTTTGTAAGTCGCCAACACTCCGAATATCCATATTTCATTGCACACACTAAATGCTACATTTCATCCAGACAGTGAACACTTGGAGGCCAATCAATTACTATTACAGACCTGTCAATTTGTTCCAAGTTATATATCATTTCCTCTTACACTATTACCTCCGAAACATGCTTTCCTTAACGAGTTACAAGTTGCAGTGAATGTACGAACTGGGTCAAGGCTACTTGTGTCCTCTGCATTATGTTACGTCCATATTGATGTTTCAACTTAATGGAGCTTGAAGATTACCTACTGGCGTTTTATGTTCAAGAAAAAATAAACCACTTGAAATAGTCTATGTATAGGTTCACCCCAGGTGGTTAACAACAATGCCAATCTTGGTAGTTGAAGTGTTTTAAGCTAACTTTAATATACTTGATAAATATTATCATGGTTTACTTGCTGCCTGTTTGTTTTTATCCCTATCAATTTTGCTTTTTGGGGTTTGAAACTAAAGGGAAGCTGTCGATACAAATAAACAATCAGGCTGTTCACTGTCCTTTTCTGGCTTTAGATCGATCCATCTAATATTTGTCATGTCTAATTTTAATGTTGGTAAAAAATATTAAACAGATAAAATGTAGGAACTCCTCTATTCATATTTGTAACTAGATTTAACACCTTAATTAGCGGAATTATTAAGAACTTGTCAGAGAACTACGTCACATCTGTTGCCTTATATTGACTGGCTTATACAAATATGACTAATACTTACTAAAGCAACTCCCGTTTCGTTTGAAATGCCAACAAGTCGACAGACTTAAAAGACTAACAGGTTAGATATTATTAATTGTTGAATGAATGATTATGCTAGTTGCAATTTTATATAGCTGATGCATTTTGCTTTCATAATCGGTATGGGGAAAGAAACAAATTGGAGTAAGTAAGTATGTATGTATGTATGTATGTATGTATGTATGTATGTATGTATGTATGTATGTATGTATGTATGTATGTATGTATGTATGTATGTATGTATGTATGTATGTATGTATGTATGTATGTATGTATGTGATAAGGATTTCTAATATAGATTTAACAATTGTTCAGTTCTATCGTTACGATTTCGGCATTGTGGCAGTTTATAGTGATGTCTAACACAAGGGCATCATGCCGCATACATGTAGCATCATGTTCCATCCAGTCACATTATCCTGACACCAGATCGACCAGTCTTAACACTAACCTCTTAATAATGAGTGCCTAGCGAGGCAGTTGCTAGTACCATGTTTATAAGTCTTTCCTATGACTCTTCCGGGGTTCGAAAGCACATCCACCCGCATCCGAGGAGGACGCTCTAACCACTTAAGCCACCGAAACGGTCCAGATGGGAAAGTAAGTGAATACTATAGCATATTCAAATCATATTTAGATTAAAAATATATAAACTGTCATTGAGAATGCAGTTTCACTTACATATATCTATGCCTGTGTAATACAAATGTAGTTTACTTTAATCTCCATCAATACTTCCATTTATTAGGCAATACCATTAATTGTTTATTTTGTTAGTTTCTTTCCTGCCTTGGCCTGCCAAGATCTTACTTCATTATAAAAAAGTACTACAGTCGCTGTCACCAAGATTTTTCTTCTAGAAAAATGAAAATAGGTCTAAGATAGCGCGTAGAAATCTATCTGAACAACTGACTGTAAAGTAAAATTATAAGACACAAAGCATAAAGTTCTATATCGCTTTTCGCCAACAACTTAAACGAGAAGCAAGTTTCCTACGTAATATTTAGAAACCAATTTAGAAGTCTTCGAAACTGGCCAGTTTAATGAATATTAGATAATTATTGGCATAGTTAATATCTTTCGAATATTGTTCTCCGCAGATGATTTCTAATTTATTCACCTCTTTGAAGAAATTTAAAAATTTGAATATCAATAATAACAATTTAGTAGTTTTTTTAACATGGATATGTGAAAGCTATTTAAGATATTTTATTCAAATCGATATTCTTTGACGCATATAATCTATACTAGGAAGCGTAAGGGATATAAATGATTGTTTTCAGTCTCTAGGAAGCCTTCGGGAGTCATCATGTTATGCGGTACGTGTAACAGCGTCCATTACTATGATTTGGTATCGACGCATACTAACCTTATACAAAGCTAAAATTGAAGGATATATGACTGCTGTCTGTGGTCCAATAACATTCGACAGTCAGATATATTTTATATTTATAATGGTTAAGCAAGATTTAATACGCAAATGCCACCTTTTATGTATATTTATAATTTCTGTACATTTTATTTTTGGTTATAAATTGCAGTGATTATCTTTAGCTGAAATTTTGTACGAACATAGGTTGCATAGTAAGACTGTATGCGATCTATAAATAAACGCTCAAGTAAATATTTACAGTTACTACTTTTAAAATTGTTCGTCAATATATAAACTGGTTTCGGGCTGTTCCTGTTAAATAGGAGGGTCATGCTGGCGCTAATAATAATTAAGTTAATTCCCATTGGATCAGTTAGGTCATGTGAATTGTTTTACCATGTAGGACATTTTCAACTTGTTACGTAGGAATAGTGACAATGTGTGTTTATCTCTCTATATATTACTAGATAAGACTGGATACTTTTCTCATTCTTATTTATTGTACTTAAGTTATGCCATCAAATCTGTTTACGTATTTTATTTTATTCACTTGAAATAGAAAGTGCTCTATGAACTCTAATATTATTTAATTGGGGAACTATTCAAAGGGGTGCTGAACAACGCAATTTTGACACAGGACGGTTGACGGATAAGTATATTTGTGCATCAGAAATTTATACATAATATTTTATTCTTTTGGACATTAGGATACCACTTTCAAGAGTATTTTGGATTCATTTCATAATTCCTCTTAAATCTTCATTTTATAGCATTGATAATTAAATTGTTAAGTTTCATCAAGCTTGTTGGTTTTGCGTCTTTCTATTATTTAGTGTATTAAACTAAAGTCGTAACAGAGCATATTAATATTATTCTATTAATTATTTATAGAATCTTGATTGCATAATGGCGTTATACAGATATTATGTACCTTCTTCTTAGAGAGTGACAGGAGTAACATGAGTGTTTGCATTTTCAATATGCACAACGAAGAGAATGCTAGCACAGTTCAAAGTTTCTTTCGTGAGTTGTGGCTGAAAGTTTCTTACACGTTGTAGCTATGGATATAAATTGATGTTTTTTTGCAATAAACATATCATCACTACATGTAAAAGATGGCTAAGAGCTAGTTCTTAGAGTTATATAAATAAGCAATGTGTCTTAGCTGCAATGGTTAGTGTATGTGTTTTTGCTTTCACTCTGAACAGCAAAGTTGTATTTAAGCTTTACCGTTTTGATCGTCCATTACTCGTATAGCATTTATGTCTATATAACAATCCTGACTGATGCCCAGAGACACAATATGATTAATGTCAGGTTAAACAATACATATTGATCTTCGACATGAATAAGTATCGACTTCATCCACAAAAAAGAATTAATAAATAAATACGTCGATATTTCAAATTTAGGTGTTTATTTTCTTCGTGGAAAATCGTTTTCAAAATAAAGTCTTACAAAGACAAATATATTTTTTCGTCTGAATAAATTATCATTATATTTTAAAAGACGGCGAAAGCTTCAATTTTATTATTTAAGAAATGCATAAATAATCACATCAACATGAGCTAATCTGAAAACAAGAATCACTGACGCCAATGTAATTGGATGAATTATCGTCCAAAAGTTTAATTTTCATCTTCATTCTAATAACCACTTTCCATATGTATTGAAAACAAATAATAAAATAAACGGTCAGTTTATTAGGAATAAATTATTTGTTTAAAATTTGGTGGCATTTCAAAATTTGGATAGGATTAAAACCATCCTGGTCAGGTTGAATAGGTCTGGTCTTTCACAACATTAATAAACTACGTAATGAAGGTCAGCATACGGTGAATGTTAAGTTCTGGTATATTCCATTTAATGCAAGAATGAATCAATCGTACAAGGAGACTAATTTAAATATGATATATGGACCTTGGAATCAGGGTTCGGTGGTTTCCGAGCTGACAGCATTTATATAAAAACTTAAATCAGTCGTTAGTGGTTTCTGACAATGAAACATGAACCAAGTTTCAAAAACAAATTTATGAACGTAAATTGTAAGCGATACAATTGGCTTTTCATATTAGCATTACTAGTAATTCCGTTATTATTTTTCCCAATTAATTATTCATGACAAAATGTTTATCTTGAGATAATCTAACTAGTGAACAAAAACATTGGTATTTTCCAGATAGATCCAAATATTGTATTTTAAAATATGGAGAATAGCTTGGTTTATGATGGCATATCTCGGTACAGAAACATTCTATATTCGACTTTTAACAAAAGAATCAAGAAAATATAGTCTTGACTTTTTATGTTTTACATCATTACTTCATAAGCCCTAACATATTACGCCAGGAGCTGATCAAAAGTAGAAATTTAAAATTAGCATGTAGTAAAATTTAAAGAATTTGGAGATCAGCAGTTTTTTCATCAACAAATGGAAATTTGCATAAAGTGTCATATTTTATTTTATATACATGTTTTATAGTACCTTAAAATGAATGTTGTGATGTACCTTAAATGAATGTTGTGATGTTCCTACATTTCTTCAAGTGAATAAAAATGACATAAAATATATATCCTCTATATAATAAATACACAATCGTTTATATATACTAAGTCGTTTAATATGGCATATGGCCACTACGTATCCTATAACTTATCAACTAAATATTTTCGTCAGACTCATTGTAGTTTTGTGTATATTTTGACTGCATTATGAAACAGCTGGTGAAAATTGTGGTCAAGCTGTTAAATCAAGCCTTTGTAATAAACTCATATTTTCCAGAAATATCCAATGAGTATGTATTATTATGAAATGAAACAAAACAACTACGATAATAGATTCGACATCTCTTTGATATTTTGGTTGTCAAATTTCAATGATTCAAAGACTGTTTGCTGTTCCTTTATCTTTATCAAAGCCTTATAAGGCAAAATATATTATGACCATAAACACACAGTCATAGAGTAACTCTAGAAGGAAAATACGTTGGTACATAGTATTGGATGCATTTAAGGATATTTATATCTGGGAAGGAATTACCTATTATTGAAATTTAAAGAATTGGATGTATTATTTTCAGATAGAAACAATGACTACAGATGGACAAGACTACAAGTTATTGTTTATTATATGTGACATATAGTGATTTAGAGGTCGTGAATGGTTTTGAATATCTTTTCAAAAGTAACATGTTAGCAGTAGGAATTAGTGATTTTGCATTAATTTTTTGTACATCTTCTTGTAGGACCTTCTTCCACTCTTTAAAAAATAAATAGCTCCATTCCTTCCCACGTTCTCCTAATGGTTCCCATTTATCAAGAATTGCTTCATCCTGTTACAACACGATAAGGGCATCAGTTTATAGTCTGAGAATTTCTTTCGCTTCATTTGCATCCACAAGGTATTTGACCGAAGTAAAAAGAATACAGGCGGAAATAAATCATGCATTGTTGTAAACTATTGGTAGATATCTCACTGATTCAATGTGGTCGTATTTTACATTAAACTGGTAAGTAAATATAATTTATCATTCGCTTTGAATCATGAAAGGAGCGGATAATAATACAAAACATGAGCGCTTCTTTCTTATTTTATGTTTAAACCTGAAACGGACCACCATTTTGAACAATAATCTCGTAAATTAATGTTAGCTAACCGCATCATTTTTATGTAGGAATAAGATCTGTATTATAATACAAAGTACAAATATGCTTTTCGTTAAAGTCTTAGAGTAAATTCAATATTATGGCAGAGATTAAATTTAAATTGAAATAGAAATATCATTCTATTATGTATTGTATGTTCTGAAATGTGGATGACGAAATTGCTAGATCTCAGGACATATCTGATCACATATGTATAATACATTGGTGAATATGAGATTCAATTGGCAACAGGCCAGTCGAAAATATAGGCCTCAACGTATCAGCGTATTTAAGTAACACAAAGCATTCTGACGAATTTGGACTAACACATAATTAAAGATTCTAAAACATGCTTGTAAAATGCTTTAGTGCAGCAGTCGACTATATAGACCTATCCAGTTTTTACTTCACTAGTAAACATAACACTCACACACATACACACACAGAGCAAGGCAAACTATGCACAAAGACATAACAAAAACATATGGAGAAGTATATTGGTAAAGCACATATACAGTCGTAACAAAATAAGGGCAAATAAATGGAAAAATTAGCATTACAATGTTTCTAGTGAATTCAAATATTTTGAATTGCACATGGTGCGGGCTTGCATATTTGAGAACAGACTACCATAACTCAGCCACCATTTAATATAATGCGTATATGAATTCAAAGGGGTTCAGTGCTCAACAAGAAGACATTGCATTCTACTGTCTGGTTGCCAAATTGGCATGAAATATAGTTTGTACTTAAAGTGTAGGACTCTTAGGTAGAAGGCTATTAAGTGATAGAACGTAAGTAGCGTCCATTGCAAAGTGCGTAACAAAAGAAAATTGTATTTATAAGAAGTAATATGCATGAAGGTAACAATTATTGCTTTTTGGATATATGTGAGACACAGGTATGTAATGCACAGTAATCAAACAAACGGATTTAAAGATAACCCTAACATTTGTGTGGAGCAAGATTTGTGACGTTGATTTAAGGTCTTATTGCTATGAGTTGTTGATAAAACGTTTCATCTGATCTTTATGACATTTATAGCAAACAATGGTAAATTAGTCATCAGAATTTTACTAGTATCTTTGTGTGCAAAGGACGCAAATTGTTCTAAGCATTTTCTTTGCATTTTACCATATACAGGGAAAAGCAATAATAAAACGGAATTATCGCTAAAAATTTGATGAAATCTTTCCTCATAGCAAATACAGTCATATCTTCCCAAAAATATTTTTAACTTTGTTTTCTCTAGATATTTTTACATACTTGCCGAGGGATCAACGAATAAACACCGAGATTCCCCACTGAATTTCTATTAGCAGATTGTGATTCAAATCTTACGCTATAAAATGTTTTGTAACCGTAGATATAAAACCGACACGAAAGTTTCTGCTTACGTTTCAACAAAGCCTAGTATATCAAATTTTTCAACATAATTAATAAAATCTGACCTCTGTTTTCTAGAACGTTTCTTACTTAAACACGATATATCCCATACCAATCAACCTAGCACAGAAGTAGAATCGTCTTTCCCATACACATTTGGTACACCTCGGCCAAATACCTATCTTTTATCTACAAGAACAGCATCATTTCTAACCTCATCAAATAATGCGTGTAACCGTCTATTATTAGCATTATTTATAACCTCATCAGATATATACGTGTAACCATTCGCTTCTAATATTTTTAGAATGTTTCTTTTCCCTTGTTCAATGGCTGTTTTCATTGTCGGGTAGAGATTGGCACGAGCTTTTCCCACTCTGAAAGGAAAGTCTGCAGCTACGCGTATGTTAACTGGTCTACTAGCTACTGTTGTATTTTCGTTCTCAGTCCCGATAATCGTGGCTGTTTCACGGGCTTCTTTCATTGTTTCTCGTTACCGTCTCAGCACTTTCTCTTTCTCTTTATAATTTGGAAGTTTAACAATCACTGGTTTTGGATTTTCTTTTGATTTCAGCCGATGGTCTATTTCAACGTCTATCGTCTCTGAGTCTAAACCAAGCGAATTCCTCATATACGCTTTAATCGATTTTTCTTTATCCTCCCACATATCTTTGCGGATTTCAGGCACATCACAAAACATCAGATTCTCTCAAGAGGAATATGGCTCTTGCTGCTCAGTCATTTGTTCGTCCGCCAGCAATCGTATTTCCAATTCAATAACTTTCATGTTCTCAATCTTCTTGAATAGGACCATATTCTGGTTTATCAGAATTAACTTTTATTTTTCATCGTATCTAGGGAATATTGAATAGATATACATAGATATAAAACTTCATTAAGTTTCCTTACTTCATTTCTTATCTCAAGCATTAAATTTCTCAAGCTGGAATTGTTTATGAAGACTCTATAAAGGTACCCTTACATTTCTGTCATACTGTTTGCTGACGTCTGGTAGTTGTGCTGCGTTAGTACAAAACACTAGCCCGATTTGGACTTGTCCGATTGGGATTAGATTTACCAATTTACGTAGATAGTTTTACGTAGATAGTGTGTTTTGATAGTTTTCAACCCTTTATTTGGTGTGATGATGTGGTCCGGTATTATTGAAAGAACTATATGTTTTATGTAGCCCTTATGGATGTTTTCTGCCTCCTTGACTGGTTTTGTGGAGTCTTCCAATAGGTCTAGAATCTGGATTAGTCTCCAATCCATGCACAAATAACAAGAAAAACAATACACATTTCTCAGCCAGAGAAACACCACTGATTTCCATTTCTTTCTGATTTGTGTTGATTTCAGATATTTGTGTAGCCGGTTGAAACATCCAATCCTGCACCTCCACTTCTCCAAAGCAATACCCATATTCACATTTAACAGATGGAGAACATTATACTTCAGCTTCGTGTAGTGTGATTCGAGTTCGTTTTTGCATGGGTTTGTACATGTATCAGACATCCTTTGTTCACACTTTTATTCCAAAGAGCGTCACTTCTTCAAACATTCATCTAAATATCTATGCATATTTTATATGATAAAGTTGTTGTTATCACATCTACGAAAACTCTCCAAAGTGTCTTCTGTAAAAATGTTCTAAAATTTTGTAATTCTCGTAACTGTGACTTCGCGACTTCGTGTCTACCCGAAGTAAGAGTTACAGTTGTTACTATAATCAGATTTGTACGTCCATAGGACCTGGTGTGAACCGGCATATTGCTTTCTGACAAACAGAACAAAATTTTGATTGTGTACAACGTAATGTTTGCGCTGACATGTATCATACTCTATGAACGATATTGTTCTGCGCCTGTTGATAGGTACAAAAACACCAATAATAAAATATGAAACAGATATAGTGGATTAAAAAAATAAAGACTTGTTTCATAATCTTTGGGCCTATACCTTAGCTATGAATTAGGAAGATAATTGTAGTATTGTTTCGAGTTAATAAAATCATTAAAGAAAACCCCTTTTTAAACAGTAGCCTCCGTTTATTGCATTGCATCTTGTATTCCTGATTTCAATTTTGAAAATTGATATGGCCTTTTATAATCCTCATTTTCATTTTCATTCGTATGTAAATTCATATTTGGCAATTCTTTCACTAGTCTGTCTTTTCTTATAGTAATTTATTTTCAGAACTTTCGTTTAATAATAGTTTCATTCATTACATTATTACGTCCATTTTGTTACTTACCAACTTATATAAAGTTACCTATGTTTGTCCATGTCGTATTGAATTCCTTCTAAGTAAAGGTCTGGCTAGTGAAATAGAAAACTACATGAATTAGACTAATAATTATTTAGAAGAAAAAAAAAACATCGCCCAAAAAATCATAAGGCACATAACTAAAGCGAGACAGTCATGTTGTCAATTCAAACAGTCTTTTTAGCGATGTACAGTCTGCATATCGCCATCGCCACGGTACTGAAACCGATCTTCCGAAAATAGTCAACTACCTTCTCTCTGCTTTGGATTGCGGTAAGACTACAGTCCTCACTCTCATTGACTTGTCTGCAGCATTTGACACTACCGACCTTGATATATAACTTCACCATCTTCAGCATGTATTTGGCATTCACGATACGGCCTTACTATGGTTCATGTCCTACTTGGTCAACAGGACACAAAATGTATCCGCATATGGAAAACGCTCCAGCCCAGTTTATGTATGCTGTGGTGTTCCACAGGGGTCTGTTCTTGAACCTGTTCCCTTCATTCTTTACACTCAGGCACTCTCAAGTGTCATAGATCATCATCCAGTGTCTCACCAATTATACGCTGATGACACCCAAATATACAAATCTAGCTATTCAGCTGAAGAAGAAGCTACCATCCAAGACATAGATATGTGCATTGCTGATGTGAAATCAAGGACGACACAAAACTTTCTCATTCACATACTTTAACTCAGACAATAAATATCAGCAACACCAAAATCAAATTCCAGCAGTCAGTACGAAACCTAGGTGTCACTGGACAGTACACTTTCATTGCATCAACATGTCATGAACATTTGTCGAGCTGTATATCTTGAGCTGAGACGCATCAGCCCCATTCGCAAGTATATGTCAATTGATGTCACTAAAACACTTGTGTGTTCCTTAGTACTTTCAAGACAGGACTATTGTAATTCATTTATGCCTGGCTCATCTCAATACCTACTTCAGAAACTTCAAAAAATTCAAAACACTGCTGCTCTGATTATCCTTAGAGTACCACGATCAGAGCATGCCTCTCTGCTGCTCTGTACCCTATACTGGCTATCCATACGATCTAGAATTAAATACAAAATTTGATCTCTGTGCTACGTTTCACAGACGGGCTCCAGTCCAACATACCTATCTGACCTCACCCATTTGTATACACTTGCAAGATGCTTACCCCCCTCTTCTAACACTTGTTTTCTCAATATTCCCACTATGAAGTTGAAATCATATGGACAACGTTCTTTTGCATAACAGTGCCCAGCAACGTGGAACGAATTGCCCACTGCACTTTGACACAAATGCACAGTGATCTCATTCAAGAGCGCCCTTAAAACCCATCTACTTCAACTGTAAGAACAGTCATAAGGACCTAACAATGTATCCTTTTAATGTATCCTTGCCTTAAAATTTACAGCATATAATGTTCATTCTATTTCTAATTTTGGTGGTGCTTGTTTTTATTTTTGCAATCATTTCATTATGTTTTTATTCTTTTTAACCGTTGTCAAATATTGTAAAGCGCTTAGAGCTTCTAAAGTCCTATAGAAAGTCCTCGTTATTATTATTATTATTATTATTATTATTATTATTATTTTTATTATTATTATTATTATTATTATTATTATTATTATTATTATTATTATTATTATTATTATTATTATTATTATTATTATTATTATTATTATTATTATTATTTAGTAATTCCTCATAATTATTTAAAATTTGATTGTGGGAAACATTATGCGTGATTTTAAACTTTTAATGTATGAACGTTTTCAGATATTGTACGTGTTGAAATTGGCAGGAAATGGTTAATTTGTCAACAAAATCTTTGTATTATAAAGAAAATAACTCATTACATAATGTTGAGATATGGGGAGCATTAAATGTTTACATTATTCTGAACATATCTATATTTATATGTTCTAACCATCGGTAGACATTGCTTCAGAGGATTCTTTCACTAACGTTTATTCCAGAAATAATTTACTATTGGTTCGTGATGAACACAATACATTTGTTTTCGTAATTTTCCAAGAAAATAGAGATAAATACAACATTATAAACGTCTGTCTGAAAATGCATTTGTACATAGATTCTATAGTTTGGTTTCATCTAAGTCTACAATATTATATACCATTCATTGGCTAGACAGAAAAAATTCTTTGGATAGACAGAAATCATTTATTGGATAGACACAAATCATTTATTGTCCAGTCTAAAACCATTTATTGGCTAGACAGAAACCAATTATTGGAAAGACATAAACTATTTACTGGATAGACACAAACCATTCATTGGCTAGAGAGAAACCATTGATTGGATAGACACAAACTAATAATTGGCTTGAAAGAATCCATTTATTGGAAAGACATAAACTATTTACTTGATAGACACAAACCATTCATTGGCTAGACAGAAACCATTCATTTGAAAGACAGAAACCATTCATTGGATAGACAGAAATCATTTATTGGATAGACACAAACCATTCATTGGCTAGACAGAAACCATTTATTGGATAGACACAAACTATCCATTGGCTAGAGAGAAACCATTTATTGGATAGACACAAACTATCCATTGACTAGACAGAAACCATTTATTGGATAGACACAAACTGATACTTAATATCTAGCAGTTGTAGTTGAAGAAATTCATTTCGCTAAGATGAAGTGACCTTTTCTGTGTGTATTATAAAACGGTATGACTAAATTATTGAAATGACTAATATATACATGACCTCGATTGAATGGAGATGATTATATTGTAACCACCCATACAGTTGTGTAACAAGGTGACTTTTTGTCATGTTGAAATTTAATTTTGCATAGAGTGCATTGTCCTGCGCTAACTCAACATAATGAAATTTTGCCAATATTTTAAAAAGTTTGTCCGTGGGGTTTTAAACATTGCACGCGAGAGCTATTTTAGGCATGAGGTTGCGTCTATATTCTTTTATAGAAATATTTCGTTTCCAAAATTTACTGTAACTCGCAACATACGTCTGAATTCTCAATGTATCTTATTCAATTCGCCGTCTTAATCATTTTCTTCCGCGTTAATTGTGTTTACTTAAGCTGTAAAAGCAGATTTTCTTTCCATTGCTTCTTAAGAGACAGAAGTCGCAACTATATCATTTTCCCTCTGACCTCTCAAAGAGGTTATGGTAAGCTGAAACTATTCTCCAATGCTGTAGATAGCCAAACGCTTCAAACAATGAGAATGAGATAGTTCACCTGGTTTCAATTTGATATACTCCACTTGGCGGGTTAGCTTCCTTGGTTAGGATAATACAGATGCAATACCGATGGAATAACGATGTGAATTTGGTGACAAAATGACAGCTGGACAAAACGTACGCGAAGAGTTTACTTAAATATATATGATGTCAAAGTTAATAATTATTCAATGCAGCGATGTTAAACAAGATTAACGCTGTCACAATGTATGTTCTCTGAAGTGTATCCGTATTCCAGTTACGTCACGATGAAGACTCTCTAATCATCTTCCGTTTCTGTTCATGTTTGTAATTTAGTCCGTTCTCATAGATACAAGGTGGCATTCAATTAACGTTCCTGTATTTTAATGAGCAAAAGTCGATGTAGATGTCGATGTGGCTCAGGCAGATATACATATTTGACAAGAGAATGAGCTGTGCGCTATGGTAATAAGTGACTACATAATTCTACGATCACGACAATTTTAGCTGCTTAATAAACGCTCATTTTACATAAAGGAATATTCTTGAGGTCAACAGTATGTCCTAGACCCTTTTCAGTCTGTGGTTTCTAATTCCAACAAGATTGCTGTTGCACAGAAGCGAACGATTTTTTTGTTTCGAAATAAAATCAGAAAACACTGACAAGTTCAGTGAAAACAGGTTAAGATGCCTGATTACTGGAATATAAGATTAGTAATGTCTGGTCATGAAGCACTTCAATGATACCTTTATACGTATTCCTTTACTCGTAGTGATGATGACAAGATAAACCTTGTTAAAAGTAGACCACCTAAAACAAACGATTTCATCAAACTTACATATCGAAGTCAAACACAAATATATATTCATTGCACTTGTGTTCGGATTTTAAATTTCGAATTGGGCGATTTTCATTAAGCATCATTGTCTATAATTTCAAAGAACCCATTAAATATTCCCTCACTCATCAATTAAAGCGTATAGAAATGAATAACACAAGATCTGATATCGTTGCATCTACATCGTTATAATTTGTGAAGAGACGAATTATGGTAAAATATTTTTTTTTTATTAAATATCTTTGCAACAATAATTATAACAGAAGACAGAATCAGTGGCGATGGTGATGGATCAAGAAGATAAATTAGACAAGTCTGATAGAGTTATTAATTGAAATCCATCAAAGAATCAATAGGTTATTTCTCACTGATTAACTGAAAATTTTGATGACGTGAAAAATCAAGATAGCTTTTACTGGTTGTCATTTTGAAATAAATGTGCAGGTGATTGTGCAAAACCACAACAAAGGGACCAGCAGAGAATATGCACATTGGAAGGCATTGGGAATATTGCTTGATGAAAATCGTCATATTCCATCTGATCTTAAGTTAAAGGTTACAGATATTTTAAAACAGAATGAAATGAGCATACTTAAATAAGGTCAAAGTCTCCATTTTAGTTCAAGGTAGATAAAAGTCTCCATTTCAATTCAAGATGATAAATAATCTTCTTGTCAGTTCAATGTATATAATAATCTCATTGACAGTTCAATATACATAATAATATCCTCGTCAGTTCAAGGTAGATAATAATTTCCTTGTCAACTAAGGTGGATAATAGTATCCTTGTCAACTCAAGGAAGATAATATAATCATTGTCAGTTCAAGGTAGATAATAATTTCCTTGTCAACTAAGTGGACAATAATATCCTTGTCAACTCAAGGAAGATAATATATCACTTGTCAGTTCAAGTTGGATAATAATCTCGTTGTCAACTCAAGGTGGTTATTATTATCCTTGTCAATTCAAGGTAGATAATAAAATCCTCCTCAGTTTAAAGTAGATAGTATTATCCTTGTCAGTTCACAGTGGATAACAATATCCTTATCAGTTCAAGGTAGATAATAATCTCCATTTCAATTCAAGGTACACAATAATATTCTTGTCGATTAAAGATACATAATAATCTTCAATTTAGTTCAAGGTAGATAATAATCTCCTTGTCAGTTCAAAATAGGTAGCAATCTCCTTTTCAGTTAAAGGTAGATAATAATCTTGTCAACTCAAGGTAGATAATGATCTCCTTTTGAATTGAAGGAAGTTGATGATCTCCTTGTCAGTTCAAGGAAGATAATAATCTTAGATTCAGTTCAAGGTAGATAGTTAACTCCTTGACAGTTCATGGTAGATAATACTCTCTTTGTCAGATCAAGGAAGACAATAATATCCTCGTTAGTCCAAGGTAGATAATAATCTCCATGTCAACTCAAGCTGATAATAATCTCCTGTCAGTTCAAGGTGAGTAATAATATCATTGACAACTCAAGATAGATAATAATATCCATGTCAATACAAGGCATATATAATATCTTTGTCAGTTCCAGGTGTATAATAATCTTGTTGTTAATTCAAGGTAGATAATAATATCCTTGTCAACTCAAGGTAGATAATCTCCATTTCAGTTCAAGATAGATAAAAGTCTCCTTGTCAGTTCAAGGTCGACAATAATTTTCACTTCAATTTAAAGTAGAAAATAATATCCTTCTCAGTTCAAGGTAGGTAAAATATTCATTTCAATTCAAGGTCGATAATCATCTCCTTGTCAGTAAAGGTAGATAATAATCTTGTCAACTCAAACTAGACAATATTCTCCATATCAGTTCAAGAGAGATAATGATATCCTTGTAAGTTCAAGGAAGATAATAATCTTCGATTCAGTTCAATGTAGATAATAATTTGCATTTCAGTTCAAGATAGATAAAATATCCTTGTCAACTCAATGTAGATATTACTATCCTTGTCAAATCAAGGAAGATAATAATATCCTTCTCAGTTCAAGGTTGATAATAATCTCGTTGTCAACTCAGAGCAGATAATAACATCATTGTCAGTTCAATGTAGATAGCAATATCCTTGTCAATTCAAGGTTGATAATGATATCCTTGTCAGCTCAAGGTGGATAATAATCTCGTTGTCAACTCACGGTAGATAATATTATCCTTGTCAATTCAAGGTAGATAATAATAGCCTTGTTAGTTCAAGGTAGATAATAATGTTCTTGACAGTTCAAGGTATATAATAATCTCGTTGTCAGCTTAAGGTAGAAAGTAATATCCTTGAAAGTTTAAGGTGGATAGTACCATCCTTGTCAACTCAAGGTAGATATTAATATCCTTGTCAATTCAAGGTAGATAATACTCTCCATTTCACTTAAAGGCAGTTAATAATACCCATGTCAGTTCAAGGTAGATAATGATATCCTTGTCAGTTCAATGTAGATAATAATGTCCTTGTGAGTTCAAGGTGGATAATAATCTCGTTGTCAAGTCAAGGTATATATTAATATCCTTGTCAGCTCAAGGTAGATAATAAAATCATTGTCAGTTCAAGGTAGATAACAATCTCGTTGTAAAATCAAGGTAGATAATAATATCGTTGTCAACTCAAGGTAGATAATAGTATCCTTGTCGATTCAAGGTAGATAGTAATATCCTTGTCAGTTCAAGGTGAAAAACAATTTCATTGTCAACTCTTGGTAGATAATAATATCCTTGTCAGTTCAAGGTAGAGAATGATAGAAATGTCAGTTCAAGGTGGATAATTATCTCGTTGTCAACTTATGGTAGATAATAATATCCTTGTCAACTCTAGGTAGCTATTGCCATCCTTGTCAACTCAAGATAGATAATAATATCCTTATCCGTGCAAGGTAGACAATAATATCCTTGTCAACTCTAGGTAGCTATTACTATCCTTATCAACTCAAGATAGATAATAGTCTCCTTCTCAGTTCCAGGTAGATAATAATATTCTTGGCAGTTCACGGTAGATACTAATTTCCTTGTCAGTCAAAGGTAGATAATATTATCCTTGTCAGTGCAAGGTTGATAATAATGTCGTTTACAGCTCAAGGTAGATAATAATATCCTTGTCAGTGCAAGGTAGATAATAATCTCGTTGTCAAGTCAATGTAGGTTAAAGTCTAGGTTAAAACAGACTGAGGCTGAACTGTAAATTTAATGTAGAAGTTTGGTTGTGTATGGGAATGTAAAAGTGAAAGATGAAATCTCCAAGAAAATCAGGCTGCTTCTTACTGAAATTGCTTATTCCAGGAGGTTTGAAAACTGTTTCAAAACAGAAATTCAGTCCACTTGTTTTTTTTGTTTTAATAGCACGATGAGGCTGGGGAAAGGGACTGAACTCTGTTCCTTTGTAAGGGAGGATCAGACCAGTTCAAACGAAGACGGTTAAGTTGATTTTGATGACAGCACGGAAGTGACGTGGTATAGACATGATAAAGTAACCAGGTCATGTTAGATCCATTCACTTTGGTGTATTTAGCCTTGCTTTGTCAGGAAAAAATGTCGGTATCCTGACCATAAAGTTGCCTATTTCCGATTGTCAAGCTGACTGGTTGTTGAATAATGCGATGTTCGACCGATTTAATTGGCTGACGATTAAAGAGGAATTTGAATTTAATTGTTTAAATTGACGGTCAAGATTTCAAAATAGTTGTGTTCCAATAGCAAAGGGGATATATCTGAAATTATTCTACCTGTTTTATGCTGGTCGACTTTGAAAAAGGTTTCTTTTCCATGCCACCGTTTACGTTTATTTGAATATGAATGTAGTTCAGGTCATTTTGTCTACTGCATAACATTACATGGAGCGTTTTGGGGTGGTTATTTTATGTAATTAATAAAAGTATATAATAGCATAAATGAGTAGACTGGACAGAAATACGTGATGTCGATTAGTTTAATAAAAATGACAGTTTGTAGTTGTATTGCAAGCTAATTCGGCTCTTTTGTGCTAAGAAAACAATCAATATATCTTGTTCAAACGAAGTAAACGAAGAAACCTATACAAGCAAAACAGTCAATGCAAGCTGAACGCAATGAAGTAGACTAAGATAGTTAATGAAACTATGTATCATGAAAACCAGCGAACATCTTATTGGCTCCATTTAGAGTAATATTATGATAACGATGGCATTGATGTGTTTCAATAACAAGGTTTAAACGGATTCTGGAGGACATTTCTCAGATTTTGTTGTAAGGAAGGGGCGCTAACTTAGAGTGTATCTATTATGCAGCGGTCTAACGTTTTGCGCCAGTAGTGAGATTTTAGTTGCAACTTAATACGCAAGTCTCATTTATGAATACATTTGCTTCCGAAAATCAACAGCCGTCATTTTAGTGCGATCTCTTAATCTGTTAAATGAATGATATTAATATCCGTCAAAAACTCTAATTATGTTTCATCTCAGCGCATTCGCTGCCACGATATAATGCTAATGATACGCGAAATACTGTTATCTTGTCTGTTACAAAAATTCTGAAACTAATGAATGACAATGACCGCGGCTTGATAAAAAAAATCGATTAACATGAATTTAAACATTTTTGTAAGAAATGGTTACATATCGTGAGATCTTAAATGCATAATGTGAGGATGAATTGACTGCAAGAAAAGAAACGTTTATGGTCGTGTGTGTGTGTGTTTGTGTGTATGTGTGTTTGTGTGATCTGATTGGATAAGACTGACAAATAATCTTTAGCCTAACACTGTGCATACGTAGGAATCCTGTAATACTTGCTAATTATCTAGTTTTCTTTGTGCAATGAGATAATTTCGACTTGAAACTGTTTCACATATAACAGTTAATGTTTAGATTTTGCATATTCCGCCCATTGTAAGTAGGTAAAATATAGACAGAACACCATGGCACAAAAAGTTCGATGATCAGTAACTGATGATTTGAATTGATTGTTTAAAAAAGAACGTTCTAACGTTATTCATTAATTTATTTAATATTAATAATTCCACAAAATTTTACAATGTTCTTAAGTTCTAGAAAGACTATCGAAAATACATTCTCATTCAACAAACTTTGTCGCCTGTACCTTCTAGTAGCAGGGAATCTTCCAGGATTGCATAGTTATTTCGTTTTCTAAATATGAACATATGTCAAACAATGTTTTAATTTAATTTATCTTCTAAAGAACTTTGCTGACACAACAAAGATGATAATGAGTAAGATCGACCTTTAATCAACCTTGATATTGATTAAATATTCGACCTCAGCATTGTATAGCATTGATTTGATAACACACGCAGAAATAAGTTCTTTTGTAACACAGGTCGCAGGCAGTGCAGAGAGAATTAGTCGTTGGGGTTTATTAGCAATGTTGGATTGAAGACCATAATGAGACACAATCTGCCCTATTTATGGTAAATTGAAGACCAATGACCCTACACTGTCCAACCCATCGTAAATGGAAGATTAAATGACACCAAACTGTCCTAGCCTTTGTAAAAGGAAGAAAAAGTGACAAAACTTTCTTCCCTGATAAAATGAAGACCAAATTACACCATACACAATTCCTACTCTCCTAACGTATTTCCACAGAACGATTTTCGAAATAAACCAACCTTGGTTTGAGATAAGATTTTTCATTGACATAAATGTATGCATAGTGACAGTTGCGTAATGGAATCATGTTGATTAGGTGTTGCATACGATCTTCAGTATTTCTAAAATGAATCTGCTTATATTTCTGGTATTTGAAATGATACTCAAAATATTTTCTGTGATTTTTGCCGACAATTTTAAGATAAAATGAAAAAGGATGACTCACAGGATTGATTAAGGTATAATCAATGATATTTTTAAAACCGAAATTATATTTTTATACCAAATCCGAAATCATGGAGATGAACATGTGTTTTTTTGTCAGAGTTTTGAATATCTCTCTCTCTCTCTCTCTCTCTCTCTCTCTCTCTCTCTCTCTCTATATATATATATATATATATATATATATATATATATATATATATATATATATATATATATATATATATATATATATATATATTCAAGTAACAGACTGAAGGAAGTGTCTGAGCGGAATAAATTGAAAATGAACTGTGTAAAATTAATTTGGATGCTTAAAAAATCTAATTCTGCACTAACAAAAATCTCTAAAGCGTCCATAACCATCTATTTATCAAAATGAACGCTTTTCAACTAGGTGTAATTTGGAATCCAGTTTATATCGCAATCTGTAGACTCAATTGCACCAAAATATTAGCCAATATTTTGTAAACCCAATTAAGGGCAAACCGAGAGAAACAGAAATGTAATTATTTCCTTGGTCACATACGTCAATCTGTCACATCTTAATCTACGCCTATGGCATAATGAACAAACTATCAATAGATGTTACGGATAAATTACCTCAGCTGATGTATACAGGTTACCATGGAAACGCTACTCCTTAACAAGGTCACAGTATCCTGGAATGTTCAATGTGATAAATCTTTGAGCTTAATGGAAAATATAGCGATGATTCTGTATTTAAGAGAAAACAATTACTAGAACAAGTATGTATCATCGAGAGATTTGGTAAAAACCAGTTTATAAATTGCTATGGTTCACTGAAAATGATTCTGTAAATTATGATTTCCCTCGCAAAGAAAAATATAGTTTAAATCATTTATTTTAAACTTATGTTTCACTGCGTTTCTATATATACCAAGTTGTGAGGTGACGCGACTGAGTCATTTATTAGTAACTTGAAGATAACAGGACATTTTTATATCAGAAAAAATTACTTATGTTAAGTTATAGAATCAAAACATTTTTAAAACATTTAACGATAATGGTAACGTTTATTAATTATTTGTTCAGCAAGATAATTCTTCTTGAACGGTTATCTAAAGATGTAAAATTTGCATAATTTTAACCTCATCAGAATCTCTTCAGAAACTTCTTAATTGATGGAATTACTAAAATAACAGTCAATTTATTGTTTGTGAATTCAACGGTGCCGAAAACAAATTATTTGAATATATTGCATTGACGATTAATGTACGGTGCCATAATTTTAAAATAATGATTGCTTAAATTTTTCAATAACTGTTTCCCGAAGTTTCAAACTGGCTTATGTCCAGCAGATCTAGGACATGCCCTTTCTTCTGTTTCTCTTAGTAATAAACAAAAATTAATCATGCATGTAACTCTTTATCGATTATGTCTTAACTTCTACTTCTTAAGGTATCAGTACACTTCTTAGTTGTTAATGCCTCCGGTACACTAATTGATGAATGGGCGGGAAAAAAAATGTATGCCCCATTATGGGAAAATGAATTACCAAATTGTATTTACTATTGTTATACAATAAAATGTTACGAACAAAATCTACAACAATTTTAGAAGGCTTTTAAAAAATCAGCAATTTGGAATAATTTTCTAAACACATCAACAATCCTGCAACCGCTTTTTAATTCCAATCTAAACACACTCACACACACACACACTATACCGTAACTGATTTATTATTCCGTCCAAATACACATACCTATTACATAACGAAAAGAGTATAAGTATTCATGCACTCACGCTACACTTACAACCATAAATGCTATCACACGAGATGATGGGTAGGAAGTGAAAGAAGGGAGATGAAGTTGACACAGTCATTTATATCTCTTATTCTAGAGATATGGGTGGCACTGAAAATGGCCATTCGGGTTTGTTAACTAAAGAGGATTAATACAAATATCACTGCTTCACTTCTCTTTTTCATTACATGCTTCTTTTGACGGCATGTCCGTCGACCAATACTCTCTAGACGCATCCTTGTCTCTCAACAAATGCTCTTCTCTTCTGTGTTGATGGCTAATGATAACTTCACATGGAATAGGTAGTCTGGGTTGAACCGCATGCTGAAAATTATGGTCCATGGCAAAAGTTTAAGCTATGTCTATCAGGCTTTTTTGAGAATAGGTGATATCAAAAGAGAATAAGCGTGAGTTACGAAGTTTGGTCAAACCGTGTGGTCTCTTCTAATCAAAATGGGGGTGGGCGTAATTATTACAAGAATTACAGTCATTAATGATCTGATCCTGTTTATCAGCAGGAAAAATGCATCAGCACGGACAAGGATTGCAAGGTTTTCAATTCTTTCACCACAAAGGTTTAGGTAAAGAGATAAACTTACTCGGAGCGATTTCAAAACTATCACGACCAGCAAATTGAAAGTCAGCAAGACAACTGCAACCACATGTATGGAAGAAGAAAAACAAATTAAAATGTTTCATCTACTCCATTACCCAAAAAGTCTGAAGCTCCTTGTTCACTCCGTTCTCTACTCCGAGACAAAATGAAATGAAAGTTTGGGTCAAAATATGATGACGATTTATTCTATAGTAGACGCAAAGGGAAAAAAAAGGAAAAATATAACTGAAAAATACATAAAAGAGTCACCATCCCACAACTGGATCCCAATCCTATTGCTCTTCGGACTCATCAAGCCTCATCTAAATCAGAATGTTTGCCACACACAAAATCGTAAAGTAGCAAATTATTGAAGAGCTGCAGCAACAACCAGTCAAACAAATTATGAAGATTTATATAGTCAGCAATTACTTCACTCCTTGTAAAGCTGCTGTTTGCGGAAGAATACAAATTTTATCATGCCAATTCAACCATGCTTCAAAATTTTCATTTATCAGATGTGTATCAATAATTAAGAACAAACATTCTCTATGAAAGTATCCAGAAGACAAACCAAAGGAGCTGCCATGATTATAATGCAATGGATGTGCACCCGGGTAAATCACCCCTAAAAACGAAGTGATAGTGTTTGCTTGATTATTGGGAACGTCAGTTACCAACAAAAGTTCATAAGTGGTATTAAAATCAGGAGACTGGGTTCGTATTGTAAAAAAGAAACAGGCTATTTACCTAAGTGGAGAACCAAATTGTTTCGGGGCACGCGACAGTTGCGAGGCCGTGAGCATCCTATCATTTGGTATACACGAAAAGCTAAATGTTATGTGTAAAAAAAACAAATAAAAGAAAGAGTGAAGCCAACTAGTTTTAATTCCTATAACTAAAACGATCTAATGAATCGATGTTCTAATCGTGATGAAGTTCAAAGGTAGATGGTTATAACATGTTTTGTGTTGTCGTGTTAACCGTTCCTTGTTGAATCACCAAGAATAATATTCCGGCTTTATAAATCCGAATAATTTTCAGTAAATGTCAATGTCCAATAATTCTGATAATCACAAGTATTTTGCCGTGTTAATACATTTTTTAAATATAAAATTCGATTTAAACATGCAACAGCAAAATAATACCTTCAAGCCCGAAGGTATGAATTACGAATGAACTAAATTACTATAAAACGTTAGTTATAACTCTGATTTAAACACAATTTTAGATCACGTGATAGGGTCACGTGGTCACTTAGTTTCAAGAGACGTAAAAACATTATATGCCAGCTGTCACGTCCGCCATTGCCAAATTCGATTGTACAGAAGGAGCCATAACATACGATTCAATAACAAAAAATATTTTAAAAAGTTGTTTATAATAAAGCTAAAACCGGGACAGAAATCTAGGTCACCCAAAAATACAATGTTTATATGAAATGTTTATCAGGTTTAACAGACATGAAATGAATTTATGAATTTTCTGGAAAAATTTCAAATCCAGTAATAAAGTTATTATTACAATAATATGTAATAAAATATAAGTAAAAAAAGAATATAAAATTAACACACAAGTAATACAATTACATATACGTAGCAAAAAGTGTTAACAAGAACAGCTTGCTTACCTGAATGGGATACCCAAACAATTCTTGATCGAATAACCTAGTTTTAATTCTGGGACTGTAGCTTTGTAAGCTTTCAACTTATAAAAAATTAAGTGATAATTGATAATTATACCGTTAAACACAGTAGCTATCTCTTCTTCTCATAGTTTTAGTCTTTAAAAAATAATAATAATTTTAAAAAAAAAAACAACGCTATGGGCGCGGAGTGGAGAACGTGTATCTAAACATCAAATCGTTTCTTCCTGCTAAATCGTTGTGTAATTTTATTTAATCGGAGAATCGGTTATAAATGTAAGTTTGAAAGAAGGAGAACAATGATTGTGGCCAATGTTCTTGAAAATTTTATTGGTTTTCTTCTCGGTCCTTCTTTGAAGTATTCAACTGACATGTAAATAACAATAAATTTGCGCCCCACACCAGTCACCATTCTGAAAATCACAAATGCAGCAATCATTTCTGGGAACATTTGTAAATTCATTCTCCTTTGACATTAATTTACTTTATGGAAATCAGCAACACCGAGCTATGTATAACTAATTGTATTTTACCTTGCAAGTAACAGTTCTAAAAATATGTTTTCCAATAACAGCGTATGTTATTTCAAGGCCTAATTAAGCTATACAATTGGATCACGAAGCTCACTGGAAGTAGCTTAGATAGAAATGCTAATCCCTGGAGAAAGCTGGCAAAATGGTACAAATCGAGCATCATTCAATTGTTAATCATCTTAGAATGCATTTTTCCAACAGCAACATAATGTCCATTAGGTTTTCTCCAGGTTTGCCCTCTGTTCTGGGTTCATATAACGATCTTTCTGCTTTGAAAAACATTCATATTAGCCATTTTTGCTACCTGCCAAAATGAAAGGAGAACTATATATTCAGATGTTGTACTCCCATGTCTTCGACTACAAAGTAGCTGTATACACAGCAATTATGCTACTAATGGTGACTCCATTCAAAATGTTTTATGATTTAGCTGCATACAAGGAAAGAGTAAACACGTGTCAAGTTCACCGTTAATTTATACAACCACATTACCACATTACTTTCCTCTAAGTAACTTGCAAACTGACAGTATGACTTTTGGTATACAAAGAAGCAAGTGAAACAACAATTTCAAAACAATTTTCTAGTTGATTGTAGAAAGATACGAAAACAAAATAGACTAAAAACCCCAGACGTATCATGCCAATGAGTTGCTTAACAACGATGGTACGGTTCAGAGATATGTTAAAACAAATTTTATCAAAGTTGCACTACTCTAAATACCAATAGATGGCATGCTTGTAAAAATGCAGATTGAATGAAAGGTGAGAGAAGGCAAACACGTGTTGCTATAAACTTGAAAAGATCGTCTGGTTTGCCAAAACACCTCCAAAAATTTTCTTCTCACCAATCATACTTTAGACCAAGGTATTATTTTTTCGACAGCAAGGGCGAGGTAGAAATAGACGTTGGAACCCTTTCAGATCTCAAAACACGTTCAGATAAAGAATTCCAAATGAAGAACAGTAACAGTCAAAGAACTGGACGCTTCTGAATGATAACGGATTACACGTACACTTTGATTCGCCGATGGTTCAAAGATTTACATGCCAGCAACCAGGATGACAATGTAAGAATCTCATTATGTAGAAATTCGGCCAGTGTTTTCCGTGACTACCTTAGTCCATATCTATTATAAAATCCAAAGACTGACCAATAATTAGTTAAATATAAATCACTGACTTTCACATGAACATTAACTACAATGATTTAGGAGAATATGTCAGCGTAGCTTCCGTTAACCATGCCAACATTTTCAGAGAACTAGATGTTTGCTTGAAGAACAAAGAAAATACATAGCAGGATGGATAATTACCCTTGCGGAGCGTATCTGGAAAATCTCTTGACATACTTGGCTGTTTTAGAGCAGGAACATAACATGAAGATGACCAGTAAATGAACAAGGTCTTGTTTGAGCTTTTTTATTTTGCCCGTTGCTTCTATTATAAAATCACCAACCTGATCAAACAACACTTATTATGAATCATTACTTGTGAAAACAAAGGCAAAATGGATACCTTAGAAGTGTATTGTTGTTGTTGTGGGGCTTAACGAAAATTTCAGCAAACGATAATCTGTATATGGCGGCCAGTATTAATGGTGAAAAAGAAACCGGGAAATCACCGGAAAGAACCACCGACCCACGAGAAGCTACTGGCTAGCTTTCTCACATATCCGCTTTCGTCGAATCCTAGACTCGAACCCACGCAAACAGAGGTTAGACGGTAGTGGTCCGTAATGGACAGCACTTTAGACCTCTCGGCCACTCGGGACCCATAAAAGATTATTGTTTTCTGACTCACAGTACGTGCAAGATTTTTTCAAATATTCAACCTAACTCATAAACACAGTATCGCACGTTTCGTCAATCATGACACTGCCATGTTTTCACTTCACACATTACATAATTATCACACTTATGTAATATTTTATGACACCCTAGCAGAATGTGATTGAATGTGGGAACATTTTTTATCATATAGTCCGTAGAGTTTTCCTATTGTATGTGAAGTTTCATATTTTTATATCACGTGTGAAATATCACTTTATATGATTATAATTGGGCTAAACAAGCACAAGGACATATTCTGCAGTGTTCACTTTACTAATTGGTTACTATCGTGGTTAATCTTTTTCCCCGCCTTAAGGAATGAATATAGCTAATTTATCGCCAGATGTTTGTTGTTTTTTTGTATAGGGGAGGGAGGGCGGAGGGCGTAATTCTGCAATATAGAATTCACCCTATATACAAGCTTGGTTTTAATGTGAACTTAGAGAATTAAATAAACTCAACTTTGTTTACAGAAGACTATGGGCATAAACCGGTCTCCCAGCTGACAGAACTTTATCCAACAACAGCATATTTAACTATGTGATGCAAATCCTGCTAAATTTGTTTACTTTTTCTTTATAGACCACTTTTCCATTTCAAACCCTGCAAATATCAGGTCACAAATACATTGCAGTAGATATGTGATTTTCTGCAACCAGCCACCTCATTGTCATACAATTATCGTAACAATGTAATGTTTTGTAGTGAAAACTACATCTTTAGGTGAACTTGATTTCTAACCAGTACTTTGAAACGCATTGAACAAGGTTACATCACAAGCATTGCTTATTCTCTGTTGAAAAATGATTTTTTCTTTTCAAAATGTTCTTTTTATTCGGATAAACGCTTATTCCTTGATCTATAATTTTTAAAAAAAATATAGTTCAACTCTGTGTGAGACTTTTCTTTAAGCACAACAATGAAAAGATTGCAACGTTCAGGATGAACGAAATTATGCTAAATAATTTCCACTAAAATAAAAGCTATGTGATAAAAGATCTCAAATGGGTAATGATATGTGATTAAATTAATGAAACGCGTTGAATAATGGCCAAGGCTCACACAATCTGTGCTTCATTCAAATCCTTTCATAAAATCAATATTAATCATCACCCATTTGAGATTCTCTATATATGCTGATGAAAGAATATGCTAACAATAATTATCAATTTATTAGAACAGCAGAAGAAAACTACATAGTAAATTAACTTACCAATGACAACGTGAACAATCATGACAATATCTGAAAGTTACAGAAAGTTCTTTTGAATACATAAATAAATGTGTTATGTTTCCTTTTTCTTGGACAAATTAGACACAAAACAGATTTGCCTTTTTAAAAGAAACTTTGCGTGAAGAATAATTTTGTGTCCACTTATTGATTCTTGGACAGAAGTAATCTACATCTTTTTACAAGACTTGCAAGAAGACCTGACACGTGACAAAATACAATCTGAGAAATCCATGATTATTTGCCAGACTTGGATGAAGATTTGACACAAGGAAACCAATAAAATCTATGAAAACTATGATTATTTGTTAGACTATGACGAAAATTTCACACATGATCTTAAGAAGATTATACGTTTTACAAAGACATGGTCAAAAGATCAGCGAACACTGTTAGTTCTGTCGAGGCATGCTCTCTTGCAACAGTTCTGCGATATTGTATCATTCAAGTATATGTTTAATTTATATGAAAACAAGGTCGACGCTCTCAATGACCATGAGTTTGATTGACTCTGCTTACATTTATTTGACAGGCTAATTTAGCCTTCACCAGATTCACGTTTAATAAGCAGAAACACACCAATTAAATTACCGTAATTGGTGTTCCATCGTATGGGATATGTCTACAAATTGGCATGAAAGTATTGGATGAATAGTTAGTGAACATAGTTTGATATAAATAAATCACAGAATTTCACAGCTTCGAAAAACAACAACCTATGTACATATTACTTGTCTAGTGACTATATTTAATGCATCGGTTAATAATGGAATAGCAGCTGAATCTACGATATTGAAATATACTACACTAGAGATATACTGCACCAGAGATATACTACACTAGAGATAAACTTCACTAGAAATATACTACACTAGAGATATACTAGACTAGAGATATACTACACTAAAGATAAACTTCACTAGAAATATACTACACTAGAGATATACTACACTAGAGATATACTACACTTGAGATATACTACACTAGAAATGTACTACACTAGAGATATACTACACCAGAAATATACTACACTAGATAGAACTAGAAATATACTAAATTAGAGAAAAAAGATACACTACACTGGAAATACGCTACACTGAAACTACAATTTTTATATAATTCATTAAATATACTTATATTTTAAATTTGATAGTGATGATTCCATAGAAATGAATAAATCATATTGTAATATGTTGTTTTGTCAAATTAAATTGATCAGTCTGGAAGGCATCAGTAGGTTGCTGGATATCATTCTTATTTGTACATATACCCATATAGCAAAGTTGGTATTTTCCTTATACCTAATACCAATACCCGGTGTTACGTATCGGCTCGATTAAAGTAACACAAAGAAAGACTAAAGACAATAAGCTTTGTAAATTTTAACAAAAATAATTTATTTCGTTAGAAAACATAGAAAAAAATGTAAATATGTGAAAGAAGACTAAAGATTTACGAAAATAATCTAGATTATTTGTTCTAAAGATATCAAACAAATTCTGTGAACAGTTCTAAATTGACACAGTCTGAACTTCAGTTCCTGTCCAATATGGCGGATGATGACCTCAGTCGAAGGCTAACACAGAAAACAAGAATTTACACAGTGAATTACAGTTTGTATTGTTCCGTTCAAATTTAGATGATTTTAACAAAAAATGTCTTTGTCCAAACCTGTAGTGTTGTTCTGCAGGAAAATAATTAATTTTAGAGACGAAGAATATTTAGCTCCACTAACAAAACACATGTTGTTCTACGTAGGCACACAATCAGAAAACTTCTAGCAAAACAAATACCTTTTTTAAGGTAACATATGCTGTGTGACTCTAATATGTTAAAATCGGATACTGCTGTCGTTTACTAAGACTGTAACTGTGACTGAAGTTTCTTATAAATAACTAAGCATATAAATTAAGCTAATACGTCGTTTCAAAAGCAAGCGCAAGGACGACACGTATAATTTTCACTATATATCTGGAGATTAGGAAAGCCTGACCAAGTATCAGCCAATCGTTTTCATAACTATTCCTGACTGTTTACGTGTAAAGAATTTGCCTTCATAATTACCATGTGCTCACAAGAGTCACATTTACAACATGTTTCCAACAACATATTAGACTTATGCTAACATATTCATAAAAGTAATTTCACGTAATGAAATTAAAATGAAATAAAAAGATTTATACAGAATTCATTCCTTAACATAGACGCTTAAACTACATGGTCGTAACACCTTCCCCCATAAAGAAAAAAAAACGATTTATGTAACAAAACTTTCTTTCTTACCAGATGTAAATTCTACATAAGGTAAAAAATAGTACATAAGAAGTTTTACGAAATTATGAAAATGACATTTTTGCACACGGCAAAGTGCATCTGCAATGAAATTCCCCTTTCCTTTTATGTGCCTGATATCAAGACTGTTTTCTTGCAAAAATAAACTCCATCTCTACAGACTCTGATTTTATTTTTCATTCTGACGATGAAAGTAAAGGGTTTGTGGTAACTAAACACAACAACTGTAGAAGGAATTCAAGCTAATATAAACTAAGAAAAGATGTAATGCTATTATTAAGGCCATGCACTCTTTCTCGATTGGCGAGTAGTTTCTCTGTGTTTATTTAATTTCTTCGAGAAAAAAGAAACTGGGTGTTCAACACCATTTGTTTATCATAAAATAAAATATCTCCAACCCCAACATCACTCGCATTTACAGATATTTTGAACGGCTGACTGAAATCTGGAGCTTTTAAAACTGGTGCACTTTCAAGTATTGCGTTTGGTTAATCAAAAGCCTCTTGACATTTTCAGTCCACAGAAACTTGTTTTCTTTCTTCCCAACACGTTTTTCAGAGTTTCAACATCAGAAAAATCAGAACAAAATTTGCGGTTGAACCCAGCCATACCTAAACGTGACATCAGCTGTTTTATATTGACAGGAACTGGAAAAAAATGCCTTGATCTTGCCATGTCCCACAATTTGTCCTATAAAAGTAACACATGCACGGCAGAACTCACTTTTATATAAATTAATAGGCAAATTTGCCTCCGTTAGTCTGTCGAAGAACTTCCGAATCGTGGTTAGATGTTCTTTCCAGGTGTTGTTGTAAATGATGACATCATCAATATATGCATCGCAGTTGTCTAGACCAGACATAATCATATTCATAAGGCGTTTAAACGTACTCGGAGAACCTTTCATTCCAGAAGGCATCACTTTGTACTTGCAGAATCTATCTAGAGTCCCAAATGCCAAAATTTTTTTTGCTCTTTCCGTTAGTCAAACTTGCCAAAAACCCTTCAGACGGTCTAATTTAGTGACGTATTTAGCATTTCAAATTTTGCAGTGAAAATGAGTCTGTTTTTGTCACACCTTCACCTTCCTATAGTACGTACACATTCGGAAAGTTTTATACGGTTTCGGAACAAGAATGCACGATAAACTCTCTCTTGCTGGGTTCTATACAATCATTGTCTAGTAAATAATGGATTTCTTTTCTCATATATTGATGTTTACAAGTATTCATTCTGTATGGGTGTTTTTCCATGGGTTTCGAATCTACTATTTAAACATTGTGAGAAAGTCTGGAAACAAGTGCTTATATTCAGACAATATTTGTCTGTTTAAGTTCGCTTTTTTTTTTGATCTTGCAAATGAGAAAGTTTCTGGTCTCCGTTTTCCATAACGTCCAAATTCTGTAGATTTGTTGTTCAAAGATTAATAGAATCCAACTGAATTCCTTCATTTAAATCTTCCTTTGGCTTACAGGTACAACTAAATTAATTGCATGATTTACCTGGCTATTTCATTCAACATACTCCTTTAACATTTTGATGTGGCACAGTTGCTTTGGTGTTTGTCTCTCATGAGTATTGATAATGTAATTGAAATCACTTTTTTTTCTTTTCAACCGTCTATG
Organism: Potamilus streckersoni; assembly: GCA_016746295.1. NCBI lineage: Eukaryota > Metazoa > Mollusca > Bivalvia > Unionida > Unionidae > Potamilus > Potamilus streckersoni. The sequence goes on from JAEAOA010002091.1 coordinate 3,050,699, forward strand.
GACCATAATGTTTTGCCTGACGAGTATTTAGTAGAATGGGCAAGAGAGCCAGGACTCTATCACCGGACTTAAAACTCCTATTTTTTGAGTTTTATTATATCTTCATTTTTGATTGAGTAGAGTGCAAATTTGCTCTTACGACCTCACAAGTCTGTAATAATTTATACTTGAAATCAGAAACATAATCAAGAAGAATAAGATCTGATTGTTCATTTGAAAGTTGTTTAGTTTTCAATAAATTTAAAGATACATGTAGTGTCCAAATAGCAATTCAAAAGGACTAAATCCAAGAGACTCCGGTACTGATTATCTAAATACAAGCAAAAGTAAATGTATCCCTTCATCCTAATCATTACCTGTGTCAAAACTATACGACCTCAATATTTTTTTCAAGGTTTGATGAAAACATTCTAAGGCACCTTAGTTCTCAGGATATAGGCAGATAAGTTCAACTGTCTTTCAGACATAACATTTGACACAATTTGACAAAGTTAGGACTTTGCTAAAGCCTTTAAAATATTTAAGTTGACTCAGGAAACTTTGTTGACGTACATTTTTGATGATTGATAAATTTCGTTTACATGACATGGTTATTGGTAAGGGATCAATACAATCTACCGTAATTTTACTGAATGGTTCATCAAATGTAGGAATTGGTTGCAAATGAGCTTGATGTATCTTTTGATTTGGTTTTCCTACAATTTGACACTCCTGGCAAGAGCTACAAAACTTGGAAACATCACTTTTTATTTTTGGTCAATAGAATTGAGTTCGGATATTGTGATACGTTTTATTTATTACCAAATGACCAGCCATAGGAGTTTCATGGGCCAAACAAAGTATTTACTGTCGGTAGGAATTCGTAACCACAATCTGATATTTTGTTGACCATTCGTCACTAGATGGTACCACGGGAGGTCTCCATTTTTCATAAGAACTCCATTTTTGATCACGTAACAGACAGGTACTTCAGTTACTTCAGTTTTACTAACGGCCCTCTAAAACAAACAGGATATCCCGGGATCCTTCTCCTGTGTAACGACAAGCGATTCCTGTTTATCAGTCTGATCAGATAAAAGAGTATTCCAAAGAGGATCACGATAATGAATATGTTTTGACAGATCCAAATTAGAAAGTGAAACTGACCTCATGAAAAGCCTGACCAATACATGTGTCACCTACACGAACACACTCCCTATCAAAATCATTCTCATTAGATTTATTTGCCATAGCTCTAGTAACTTCACGAGCTGGGAATAAATCAGTTATTTCATTTTCAATAGGATCAACTTTCTGATCCAAGGAAGGCTTACAAGTTTCTTAACCATCACATTATCTCCAGCTAAGTCATTGCCTAGCAACAAACGAACGACCTCAACGGGTAAAGTACACACTGCACCGACGGTCACAAGTCCTGAAACTAAGTCTGATGACAAATTAACAGAATGGAGACGTACATTGACGAAGCCGCAATCTACTCGCTGAATGAGAAAACTTTCATTAGAAGAGCTCTTATGATAAGAAGGCAAAATACCTGAAAATAAAAGACTGTGATGTTCCTGTATCCCTTAACATTCAACATGAATGGTTCAAAATTCTCCAAAGCACAATCAGACTGAGGTTTATCAAACCCAGTAAATGTGTTGCTTTTAATACATGACATTGACATTGACCTCTTAGAAATAAGAGTTGGGATAGGTCTATCTTGATTCTGGTGACTATATTTCAATTTGAAGCAATGACGTGTACTTTTTTTCTTACAATATATTCAGGTATGTAGAGACAAGAACAATGAATCAAGTCTCTCAGAGGCTTGATTTTGAGAATTTTCTCGAGATTGAGGTTTACTGAGAGTTGTATATGCATGAAACACCTTTCTATCAGTATACTGCTGAGTGAATGATTTATTTACAGCAGGAACTTTATGAGTTAAGGAATGCTTATCAGCAGCCAGGGCAGCATTTATTCAAAGTTTTGACTTCAAGATATTAAAGATGATTTTTTTTTCTATCACTAGGAATACAGTTTTTAAACTCTTCAAGAAATACCAGTTGTTCAAGTCTTTCCTAATCATGTTGAATTTTCTCGGACACCATCTCTTGAACAACTATTCTTTCCCACTAGCTAAGTCAGCATAAGTTTGTCTAATTTCTTTTTTGTAACTTCTGAACTTTTGTCGATAAGCCTCAGGGATTAACTCGTAACCTTTCAAAATGCATTCCTTAACCAAATTGAATTTCGTAACTTTGATCCACTGACAGAGATATATACATATTTCTGGCCTTGCAATAAAGTACACTCTGCATCAACTGAGTCCAATACTCTCTTGGCCATTTTGAATTATCAGCTACTTTTTCGCAAAGAATGAATTATTTGTCTATTTCCTTTTCTCTAAAAGGGGGAACTAATCTGATATTTCCTAAAATGTTAAAATTTGAATTTGAATGAGATGTGGAACCGTGCCTGTCACTTGCCAGATCTTTCATTTTAATTTGATACTCTTTCCATCTCTTTCATTTTGCATCTGTCTCTCTTTCCCTTTCTTCTAATCATATTTGTTTATTTTGTATTTATATTTGCCTATCTTTTTCCCTTCCATCCATTTGTCTTTGTTTTCCCCTTTCTTTATTTGTATTTGTTTCTCCTTTCTTCAAATTGCAATCTCAATTGTTCTTTTTGTAATTATATTTGTCATTCTGTTTCATTATCACTTTCCTGTCTCTCTATCTCCCTTTCTTTTAATTGAAATTTAATAAATAAGTTTTATTTCAACCATTGTAATGTAAGCTTCAGTTAAAGTATTACTGACAGATGCTAAAACACATTTGTCAAAGATACTCTTCTCTACCGAATGTTGAATTAAATTTTTCTCGTTTCTTGTTTAGTTAATGAAACCTTGCCTTTAGAAATAAAATAATACGATTATATAATTATAAAACTTAAAACTGCAAATCATGGATTTGCGGAACCTGCACCAGTAGTAATAAGGGACGAAAGAGGGACTAAGGCAATGTAATGTTACAAATTGGTGTAAGCATTATAGGGACAAAAAGGAATTTTAACATGAGTGGAACTGTGAAGGGACAATAGGAATTAAACATGGGTGACGTCACTGTACTGGACACTGGCGAAACAATGGCAACAATGTTGCAAGTGGCAAACCTCAATCGGGCGAAGCAATGAGGAACACTGATACTAGTGGCTGACCTGAATACGCGCTATTTCAGACAGGGACAAATACAATATGGACAGGGACATAGAGACATGTATACAGACATATTTATCCCACAAACAGATTTATCTACATAAATCTATCACGCAAACAAAAATATAATTGACTAAAATGTTTTAGACCAGAGAAAAAAATATATTTTCGAGATTTATGAGTGGCCGTTTAGCTTTCTTCTACTTTCTCACTTTCCTTCATTTCTTCTTCTACACCAGCACATCACTTTTGCAGAATAGTTGTCGTCTTGTTCTTTTTCTTGTACTCCTCTTCATCCACATCATTTCCTCCTCCTGTTTTCTCTTCTTTTTCTACTCTTCTTTCATTAATTATACATTATATCTTCTCATAGTTTCTTTTTCTGTTTTTCTTCCTTTTCCTTGTTTTAATCTTTGATCATTTCTCTTAATCGTTCCTTGGCCTTTTATTAATTTCCATCTTCACTATGTGGGCTATAACACCCATACTCTAATCAAACGTGTATTCAACCATTCCTAAATCGTCCCCTACTTCTTGTAACTTCCGCATTTTTTAATGTTTATATTACGTATCTACTGAACTCAGCAAATGAATGGGAATATACCCAACAGGCACTGATGCAAAAACAAACGAATTTAGTAAATTTCTTGTGTCTACCGCAGCAGAATGAGACGTCAGTAGCGATATGATTTATGCGTGCATTGCGCACTAATAAATTGTGCTGTCCGTCCAAGATGTGCCGTAGATTGGTGCCGGTTCACAAGGTGTTCAGTGACACCAGAAGAATGACCAAAAATGTGTTGTTTTGTATAATTTTGAAAGAAAACTGTTGTTTTGTTTTAGTTACAATAGACTGTCATACATTTTCTCTAGATTTAGGATTTTCAAATTGTGTGGCTGGTCCTGATGTTGTTTGGCGTTTGACCACTTTATATGTTATTACATTTTGGGTCCTTTATGCTCCTTAGTGCTAGGTTTTAATTTCCAGCTTGCGCTATCGATGGTCTTTGATGTTTTCATCACCTTATAGGAAATAATTTTGGGCTTTACTTTTCTGTTATTGTATATTAATATTGCCCTCTTGTTCGGAGGTTCCAGGTGGTCATGGGTGTTTATACCATCTTACTTATTAATTTTATGGGTCTTGCTTATGCTGGTATTTTCATTGATGAATATTGGTGTCTTATAGCTGTCACCTAGGGTAATATTATGATTTTAGAATGGAGATTGTTTGTGTGTTAGCTTTTCGAAGGATTAATATATTAGATGTATGAGAGAGGTCGAGAAAGTAAATAAAATTGTATTTTATATTGTTTTAAAAATAAAAATAGGAAAGAAAAAGGAGTAGATTAAATTATTATTTGGTTTTGTTTCTAACTTGTATTTGGGTCCTGTTATTTAACTTACTATTACTAATAAATATATTTTGTGTTGTTCATCATACTAGTTCTGATTAATAGTTTAATTCATTAATTAATTTATTTATCAATTTATTATTTATTTTATCAGCTGAGTTATTATATATTCATTACTTTAATATTCTATTTATTTATTACATTTTATTGTGTACTTAACTATGTAGTTATTATTTCGACTAATCTTTGTCTGACACGGGGTAGCAGTTGTTGCTTTCACAAAGTCTAACAGTGTTTGGTTAGTGTTTCATAAAGTCTAACAGTGTTTGGTTAGGGATTTTTTATTTTTTTATTTTAAGTCTGGCTTCGTTAGGAAAGTTTAAGACGTTTTGGAATGATGTGTTTATATTATGGCCTTTGCTTCATATGACTTTTTCATCTGCTATGTAAATGGAGATCCTACTATGTTTGATTATTTATTTTATTGAAAATTGTTTATAACTGCTTACTCAACGTTTTTCTTGTCTGACTTGTGGGGGAGTTGTCGCTTTTACAGGAGAAAATAAGGTCCGCCGTATTACAAGCATCGTACTGATGACTTCAGCTTTTCCTATTTGATCCTATTTGAAATGAAAGTTTAAAACGTTTTGGAATGATGTGTTTATATTAAGGGTTTTGTTTCCTTGGACTTCTTGGTATGTAAATGTGGATTCAGTGTCCTTTCTGCCTTATGGAACTTAATTCTTGCTGTCTTATGGTTATTGCAATGATTGAATATGTGATTTAGGTCCTTTGGAGTTTGGCAGTGGAAACAGATGATGATAGATGGTTTGGGTCACCCCTATGTCTTTCCCAAAGCTGTCACCAAATTTAGTCTTTCCTCTTGATAATTAGATTAATAATTTTCTGATCCGAGCTAGTTACTATTTGAATCCAAAACCTCCATTCTAAATTTATAATGAAGAACACAATAATAAAATATAACTGTCGAGGACTTAAAACTAATTACAATGAGATTCTTCTGCTTTTAAATAAATATGATCCATCTTTGTTATGTCTTCAGGAAACCTTTTTAAAAGATACGGACAATATCACATTCCAAAAATACTCCCTGTTTAACACATACCTACAAAACGTTGACAGGGCCTCAGGAGGGGTGTCTATTGCTGTGAATAATAGAGCCCCACATAGAAACATCCATTGGAATACACATTTCCAAGCCATTGCTGTAAGTGTCACTCTACATCGAGTGATTACATTTTGTTCTGTCTACATACCACCAAATACTAAATTATCACCAAACGAATTAGACACACTTGTTCAACAACTTCCCACGCCATTTGTTTTACTTTTATGGGGATCTAATTACATAAGCGACAGAGGGAAAAAAGTTGAAGATTTTGTTGCTAGATGCGACTTGTGTCTATTTAATAAAAGTCTCCAACTTATCTGCACCCAGGAACGGGTACATACACTTGCATTGACTTAACAATATGTACTCCTTCACTTCTGTTGGATTATAATTGGAAGGTCGCTGATGACCTTCATAGCAGTGATCATTTTCCAATATATCTTAAGAAAACTAATGCCAAAATTGATGGCACAATACCACAGTGGAACTTAAAGAAAGCTGATGGGCCAAATTTGAAACACTTTGTACAATGAGACTTAACAGGAATGCCATACTAATTGATGATGATCCAATTCGGCAATTTACCTCTATCGTAATTGAGATTGTGAAGAGTCCATTCCTAAGTCCTCGACAAATTCTCAAAAAAAAGCTCAAACCATGGTTTACTAAAGAATGTAAAGAAGCCATTAAACAACGCCGAGAAGCACTGAACAAATTCAATAATCGTCCAACGCCCAAAAATCTAGCTCAATACCGTATTACTCGGGCTAAAACTCGCCGCACGATTAAAGATAGTAAACGAGCATCATGGAAAAAAAATATGTTTCAACTTTAAACTCTCGTTCCTCAATAAACAAAGTTTGGGACACAATCCGCAAAATAAATGGAAAAAGGAAAATACAATTGCCTCCAACACCTGAAGCTAAATAACATCAATTAAAAAAGCAAGCATGAAATAGCTAATGTACTTGCTGATTGTTTCTCCAAAAATTTCTCATCGTCTAATTATTCCAAAGCTTTCCGCAGACTTAAAACTCAAAAAGAAAAAATACGGTTGAAATTCACATCAAATAACTTAGAGAGTTATAACCAACCGTTTTCTTTGTCGGAACCTATGGAATCCTTGAATAAGGCCAATGATATTTCCGCTGGACCTGACAATATACATTACCAGTTTTTAAAACACCTTCCAGAACCATCCTTGTCAGTTCTTCTGGAAATCTTCAATGATTTATGGATCACTGGTAATATACCAAACGTTTGGAAAGAAGCAATAATAATACCAATTCCCAAACCAGGTAAAGATAACACAGATCCTACCAACTACAGACCTATATCATTAACTAGCTGTGTATGTAAAACAATGGAACGAATGATCAATTTTCGGCTTGTATGGTATCTGGAAAGCAACAATTTAATTTCTCCTTTCCAAAGTGGCTTTCGTCATGGTCTTAGTACCAACGATCATCTGGTTAGACTCGAAACATTTATTCGTGATGCTTTCATAAAGAGGGAACATTTAGTAACGGTTTCCTTTGATTTGGAAAAAGCCTATGACACAACATGGAAGTACGGAATTCTAAGTGACCTGCACGATATGGGTCTAAAAGGCCGACTGCCCTCATTCATATCAAACTTCCTCTCAGACAGGGAATTCAAAGTATGTGTGGGCTCCACCCTTTCTGATATACACGATCAAGAGACGGGTATACCCCATGGCAGTATTTTATCGGTGACGCTTTTCAACATAAAGATTAATAGCATCACCAAATGTCTGATTCCAGGTGTGGATTGCTCACTATATGTTGATGACTTTTTAATATGTTACCGATCAAACCATATGCATACAACTGAAAGACAATTACAACAAAATTTAAACAAAATTCAAAATTGGGCCTACACGAATGGCTTCAAATTCTCGAAATCAAAAACTGTCTGTATGCATTTCTGTAAGTTACGAAGACATCACGATAGACCTAATCTCACGCTGGAAGGAACACCTATTCCAGTTGTTGAGGAAACAAAATTTTTAGGCATTATCTTCGATAGAAAACTGACTTTTATTCCACATCTGAAACATTTGAAAGCCAAATGTTTGAAATCTCCTAATTTACTTAAAGTAATAGCGCACACTGACTGGGGTGCTGATAGGAGAGTCATACTCAATTTATACAGAACGTTTATACGCTCCAAATTAACTATGGTTGCGTTGTTTATGGTTCAGCAAGAAAATCCTATTTAAAGATGCTTGACCCAATCCATCATCAAGGAATTAGACTTGCCCTGGGAGCATTTAAAACATCCCCGTGTGAAAGTCTCCTCGTCGAAGCGGATGAACCACCCTTATCACAACGTAGAAAAATGCTCTCCGCACAATATGCTAGCAAATTAAGATCCAGCTCTCTGAACCCAGCTTTTTCGGCAGTTTTTGAACCAAAATATAAATCCTTATATAACAATAAACTAAATGTCATACCTACATTTGGCATTTGAATATCACAATTTCGCGAAAGTACTCAAATTGATTTTTCAAATATTATGCAAGCCAACATCTCCGAAACACCCCCATGGCGATTCAGCAACCAAGGGTAATTTTTACGTTACATGATGGAAAAAAATCGGAGACAAACCATTCCATTTTCCACAACTCTTACCATGAACTCCTCTCACAATTTGAAAAGTATACCAAAATATATACCGATGGATCAAAAGATGAGGAAATGGCTGCTGCAGCCTTCGTAAGTGGAAACCACACAACCAGAGTTCGCTTGCCAAATGGTACGTCAATTTTTTCAGCCGAAATTAGAGCAATAGACCTTGCATTGCAATACATTGCAAGCAAGCGTATTTCAAATAGCATAATATTCTCCGACTCACTATCAGTACTTCAGTCACTACATAACAAAAAACTGGAGAATCCATTATTAGCAAACATTCTCCTTAAACATACTGAGCTGAGTACCTCCCACAATATAATATACTGTTGGTTACCCAGCCATGTAGGAATTAAGGGTAATGATAAAGCAGACCGTGCTGCTAAAATGGCCCTATTACTAGAACCAACTGATTTTAAAGCACCATATACTGATTTTAAACGTTGTATCAAAAACTATTTACGTCAGAAATGGCAGGCATCATGAAATGATGCCGTGAATAACAAACTTCATGCCATCAAGCCAACCTTAGGAGAATGAACCCCTTCCTACAGATCCGTCCGTAGAGAGCAGGTAGTCATTGCAAGAATTCGACTCGGTCATACTTACTTATCATGAAATGATGCCGTGAATAACAAACTTCATGCCATCAAGCCAACCTTAGGAGAATGAACCCCTTCCTACAGATCCGTCCGTAGAGAGCAGGTAGTCATTGCAAGAATTCGACTCGGTCATACTTACTTATCACACTCCTACATATTAAAAGGAGAAGACCCACCAGAGTGCATAGCTTGTAATGAACCATTCACCGTTAAGCACTTTATGCTGGAATGCTTCGATCTTCAACCTACCCGTAATCATTACTACGTTGTGCAAGACATGACGGAGCTCTTTGATACAGTTAACATTACCAACATTATAGACTTCCTTAAGGAAGCTAACATTTATCATAAGTTATAGCTTTCATTTTATCACCTTGTTTAGTTTTGTGTTATATTTATGTAGTCGATAGATTTTAATTGCCAATCATATGTTTTCGTTATCATACATTTGCACACCCCGTTGATCGGGAAACTTTTAATTATTTACCATCGTTCACATTTTTATCGGTTTACATTTAACTGTTTGGTCTCCAATCGCTGGTCGATAAAATTATTTTACCAGTTATAAATGAAAAGGATATAACCTAATGTTTGGCGCTAAATAGCCACATAGTGCTGATGCGCCGTAAAAATATAAATCAATCAATCAATCAATCAATCTATTTGAATTTAGTTTCTAAAGTTCATAATATTTATTGCTAATATAAATTTTAATACTTTGGATTTCTGGAATACGATATTTTGAGGGAGCAGGGTATGTATCTCCTAATTGTTTGTGGCTACCTTATCAGCAAGTTCAATACCTGCCATTCCTATCTGAGATGGAATCCACGTAAATTCAACTATTTGATTATTGAGCGGAAGGTTCTTTAAGTAGAATCCACGTTAAGCTGAAGAAATTTTCTCTTGACTAAGTGTAGTTTGATTGAATAGAAGCTATTACACTACGTGAGTCGCTGATAATTACTGATTTGTTAATACTGTTATTTTTAATCTATTTCAGAGCTTCCAAAAGGTAACAATTGAACAGTAATCAGGCATTTTGGATCCCATATGTGAGCTGAATTCTGTAATTACCACTGCTACTGCTGTTATGGCTTGCTGTGATGTTTTAGAACCATCAGTGTAAAATCTTACAAAACGAGTTTGTGGCAAAAATCTCCGTTGCCATAGAGGCTTTTAGCTTTAGTTCCTGTTCCAGTTTGTTACCAAGTTTCGTAGCTTGTGTGTTAATAGTTGGTTTAGAATTTATATAGAAGGCTTGGTCAGGGTTCCACCTGATAATCACAGTTTTTGGTTATTGTCTGGTTAGTTGATGTATTAGTTTTCCTCCGGAGATATTAGGAACTAGTTTGCTGCTGATTGCATTTCCGCATATATATTTTATATTGATATTTTTCATAGGAAACTGGAATGACTGTGTATATGTTTGAGAATTTTTTTACTAAGTCGTCATTCGAGTGAGGCTGCTACGCACGATCTCATATAACTCCGACTCAGTGCCATCGTGTTTTGGTGATGCGTGCTTATTCTTGACGGTATATGGGCTGGTGCATGCAGGCAAGGCAATGGGTGCCATTTACTCGCACACCTAGATTCGAAACTCCAAAGAGTACGAATTTAATTTATCTAACCGGTATGATAGCATTGTTTGTAGAGCTCATTGAAATGAAGTATGCCTATGCAGATAATCTAAGCATTTTTTTATACAGTATCCAGCTTTTTAAGCTGTTGTTGTTTAGCTTTTATACCTGACATACATAATACAATTGCATTCTTTTTAGTGATCTATACATCGTCAATAATGTTTCCTGGTTGGATCCTCAGGTAGTTCCTTCACGGTTCCGCAATAAGTTTACGTCCTAGTTACAACTATTTATCATGCGGAATCATATTACCTTAACAAAGTTGATAGTTTTATTTTGGATGTGACGTTTTAGCTATTTTCAGTTGTTGCGTTGTTTTGAGAACATTACATTTATCAGCCTATCTCCCTATGTTATCAAAGCTTTGCTGGATTTCATATATTACTTGGTGACTAGCGAAGTTGCTTTCTCTCCAAATTCCGCTGTCATCTGCAAATCTTAGCACATTCTTCTCTTATCTCCGTGAATAGTACGTCAAGGAGGCGACGAGCGTATTTCAGGTGCATCTGGAGTTCCAACTGTTTGGTAGTTTGGTACTTCTGTTCATTTTCTTTGATCTTGTTCAGTGATTGATGAGTAGCTAGAGGAACTTTTATTACCATCCATACATACAGCACTAAAACACACACGCACGTAATATCTTATAAAGAAAGGGAAAAAAGGTGTTTAAAGACACACGTTTATACCTTAAGGTACAAAGCCACTGACAGACCAACACACAAATACAGACAAATTTGGCAATAGAGTAGTATATATTTTCTAAAGATTTGGAGGTAACCCTGAAAATATCTGTCTTGTTAGGGGTTTTGACTAATCTTTTATTGCCTGGGATTACGTCGCCGTATTGCTGCAGGCTTTCCCAAAAAAATATGGCCTGCTGCGGAAGGAGAAAGAGAACTCCTTGGTGTCCACAGGGCAGCGTGCAAATCCTCTTTCTGAATCTTACTGCTGTCGCTGTTGCTTCTGAGGTCTGTACTTCTCTGTTTGCTCTTCTTGCTCTGTTTTAATTTCTTCTCTAAAGACCCCTTCTTTCAGTCTTTGTGCCACTTCATCCATCCAAACTTTCTCTATTTCGTTTGTCTTCCGTATCAGGTTTTGCTTGACATAATAAAAATACACGTGGGCTTTGTTCAGCTTAGCTGATTTCGAAGACATGATTACAGCTTGACACATCAGCAATGGATGGTCCGACAGACTGACTGACTGTTTTATTAAGGTCGCATGCGCCCATAAGGCATGCACGACCATTTCATACTCTCATACGAGGGTTAATTACTTATTCTATGGGCCGGGCGGTATGATGCATCACTCCCTCAACGCTTTATAGTGTGCACGGCACACTGATTAATGCAAATGTCCGGACGAGGAAAGACAGGAGGAATGATTGCTCAAATGAGCTACTTGTAAACATTCCGACTCGTTTTTGGTTCCCATTTTTTTGTGAATATAAAAATGTTGTTTTGTCGTCGCAATTTTTTAAATATAATACTCCGTGCTGTTGAGTTTGAGTATGAGTTTGAGTATGAAGTGTAATAGCTTATCTGAGTTTGGAATTATTTATTAAAAAAGTTAATATTTGTTGTTTCAGTTAAGTACGTTTAACATTTCCGCATTATATGGTGATTCTGATGACTTGGGTTTAGTCAACTTATAGTTCTAGTTGGGGTATTTTGGTCTATTTCTAGTTAGTGTGCCGCATTGTGCGGTGCGGCCTGATGGTCTTGATTTATTATAGTTATAATTGGAGTCCTTGGTAATTAGCTAATTTAAAATTTGTCAATCGTTACCGAATTGTACGGCTGGGCCTGATTGCTGGGGTTTCAAGCCACCTAATGTATGATTCATTTGCTGGACAGTTTGATGGGTATAGTAAATTTATAGATATTTCCACACTGCATGTGATATTGGATAGTATAAGTATTTTAAGAGTTTTTCGTACTTTCATAATTTTGGAGTGACTTGTCTCTATTGTCATTGCTGTTGTCCTACAAAAGTATTATGGAACAGATTGCGTCAAACTGAAAAGTCTTGATTGCATTGCTTTATTTAAAGGTCTAGAATTTTGTATGTTTAGGTTTCCAATGGGGTCATGAGTTAGACATATAAAGACAGGATGTAATAGTCCGGCGAAAATTGGGTTTGATTACGTGTACCGTCGTAGCCAGTACCGTTGAGAACTGAATTCTCACGCCATTCAATATTGTAGGACCGTTCCATCTGTGTTTTTTAAGGCCAGTTTAGCATGACAGCTTGTTTCTAGTTTTGACTGCATTGCATGGAGTTTGTTATAAGCTACGTTGCTTGTGCTAAGTTTTTAAGGGCGTTACGGGTTGTAACGGGTATTGTTAGAGTTATTGGGGTCTTCTAACAACACGGAAAACTATTGTAAATAGAGGACGAGAAAGTTACATTAAACGATTCGATGTTTACCTATGGCATTGTGGAAACACAATATGTTATTGCATGTCAAGGTAAGGTTGTGATTGGTTGTTTTCCAACAAATCCGGGTAAATCGATGGAGAGCTTATAGACTTTTGTAGGGTCATAAATGTTTCCAGATGTGTCTGGTATAAATGGCACACGTTAAAGACGTGCTGAAAATTCTCAAGGGTTGGACTTTGAGGGTAATTAAAGACACAATTTCTATTGGTCGGCAGGTATTTTCCGAAACTGAGCGCTAATATTGTTTTCCCAGTTATAATTCTATCAACGGCGTTTGTTTAATAGCGCTTGTTATCCAGCTTGAACGTTTTAGTGTTCCTGCACAATGTTTATTGTACATCCTGTTGTCCCATTCTCGTTGCCATTTTTATAAAATGTTTCTGCCTATGATACTGTAGATTTCATTGGTGCTTTAGTTCAGCTTTTTTGTTCAATTTGAATAAGTTTGAGATTTGGTGCTAGATCTGCTTTTTCATTTTTAAGGATGTCGAAGTGAGGAGATACCCACATAAAATTATAATTTGGTTGTTACATTCCATGTTCGTTAAGAGGAGATTGGTCTCATTCATGAAATTGTCTCGACTATCAGAGTGTCAGGTTTCAAGTGAATTTTACGATGCTTATTGAATTTGATCACTAATAATCTTAGATTTGCGGATAATGTTTGATTGAGCTTTTTTGAGTATTTCTAGTATTGCCAACGTGGTCAAACTTCGTTGGTTCGTTAGTTTAATATAGGTCGCATTCGCCAACTTGGGCATGCACGACCAGTTAATGCTTCCTGGAAGAAAGCTGATTGAGTTTTTCGAGGAAGACAGAATAGTGCAGTGTTCCACAGCAACTATATTGCACACATAGTGTACTGCTTGACTTTCTCAGTTTTCTAGGCGTATTGTCCCACGAGACAGGTGGTTAGTAGTGATAAACCCACACGCACTCACTCAAACAGCAAGTTCCAAAATGTCCCGTCGTGGAAAGGCAGTATGGGCATTTATAAGCGGAAGGCGTTGTACATCCAGGTTCTTTTTGGCTCTCATGTTTCCGAAAAGTAAATGTTGTCGCATTGACACAGTCATGAATTTTGAAACTACTAATTGTGCTGCTTGAAGTGGTGATGTTAATATCTTTTTGTGGGGAGTTTTTGAAAAGTTGATTTTTGTGGTGACGTTTAAATTCTAATGATTTTTACCTTTCTGTTATGGCTGGGTTTTGCCACCTTATATATCTAATTATGTGTCCTGCCCTCTGTGACAGGACACAGATTCTGCCCTCTGTGCCACAGTACGTAATTATGGTGACTGGTGACACACTGTGCTGCTAATCCTGATGGTTTGGGTTTTATCCACATTATAAATCTAATTTGGGGTCTTATGCTATGTTTATTAAGTTAGGCAATGCAGTCACTGATAAATTGTGTAGCTGGACCTGATGTCCTGGATTTAAGCGACCTTATAATATCTAAATTTAATGAGCCAGTTTTGATAGCTTATGTTTTAAATAATCCAATATATCTTGAGATGTATAAAAGAGTAATATGTTTTAGCATGGCTGTATTTGCATTAGGAGAAATAATCATGTGGATAATTTGACTGCCAACAACTTTGGGATTGCTGTACTTATGGTGAATGTAGGTTCTCGACTGTATGCCAACTCCACCCCTACCTCCCCTTAGCACGTCCATAGAGAATGCATCTATTTGAATTCCTAGCAACCTGTATGATAACGACACTAATTGGATGATCTGATTTTGTAAGGGGTTGTTTAAAGCTTATAATGAGCTTGAAACGGGATGTGTTGTTGGGATCGGTAGGTAGAGAGGAAATACATTTTAAGTTTATACAACCTTTGTCTATTTACTGAATTTCTGTACTTATGTTGCATTGCTTGACTGATCATATTGATGATTCTGCCCTCTGTGCCACAGAGGGCATGTATGATAACATTGCTATTTACACGATCCGTTAGTTAAAGGTTGGAAAGATAATTGAGGTAGGTAGGAATATTGGATGAAATTAAATGGTGGCAATTTTGGACGATATTGGATGGTTCTTAAACATTTTCAACTTGATCTATCTCTCTAAGGAATATGATAATTAATTCGTTTGTTGGATTTAATTTGCGTCGCTCTGAAACAACAATTATAGATAGGAGTATGGCGAATCAATGGTTTTAAGTGAACTGACCAGATTTTTCCCTTTTTTATTTTTTATTTGAGGTAGGTATAGAGCATCTGTTGTAGATCCTCAGATTTTTTCCGTAGGGACAATTGGTACCGCTTTCTATATTGAATTTGATGATTGAGTTTGCTGTAGTGCCCTCTAGTAATGTTTACCTAGATTTAATCCTATATATGATTCGTTGGTCATGTTTACTAAGTGTTGGCTTTGGGGCACACTATTTTCTTTATTGAGTAAAGTGTACGACCTAACATAACATGAATCCCATTTTTTTTGTTTGCCATTGTTATGTGATGTTTGAGGATATCAGGCTGTATATCTCTGGGATGTTGTAGTCAATAATGGTTTAGTTTGGGTGGTTAACTTTGACTTTTGGTGCCAAGTCGGCTTTGTTATTGCCTGGTATGTTAATATGGAATGGCACACATGAATTCCGCAATTTGGTCTCGATTAGACATATTTCTTTAGAAACAAGATTGTTTAATTTGGAAGGTGTTTTCGCCCATTTCACTTTCTGGATTTCAGGAATTTGAAAACACCAAGCTTAGCGAATTGTTAATTTTTAACATTTTTAGGGATATATGCTTCTCTTCCAATTAATTGCTTCTAATTTTGCCTAGAATTCTGCTGTGTACATATAACAATTATCTGGGAGTAAAGATCTTGATCTGTTTCTGGAATATGTATGGCGTCAGCAGTTCTGTTGTGCTGCTTGTTTTTAATCCATTAGTGTAACTTAAACATAGTCTTTATTATTGTTGTCAATTATAGTTAATATTTTGGATCTTATCTACAGAGGTTAGTACTTCTGGAGCCAGATATTGTTGGTAGGAAGCTGATAATGGGTCTTTTGCATGTCTATGAGGTGGGGTTTGGGATTGTGATGATTTCTGCCTTAAGGATATCAACATTTAGTTCCTTGTTCCTTACTTAGTTGATCATTATTCTTTCCAGAAGGTGGTTTAGGAACGAGTCTCTTACGAAATGGGATATTGCATTTATCGATGATATCTCTCTTTTGGATGGGAGGGATGATATACTGAGATTCTTGTTGCATATCTTAACATTAGTTCTCTTTTCAGTACGAGTGCTGATTCGCCTGTGCGGATCTGCAATTCGTCTTTGAAAGTGTTTTATTTTAAGTGAATCGGTACATTTACGCAACGTCTTTGATTTGTCTAATCGTTTAAGGATGGTTGCTTTGGATAAGGACTGGATCTGGCACCCATAGTCCAGTTTGAACAAATTAGGGCCGTGTGAAGCGTCAAAAATGTGTCCTGATCAGTGGCCCATTTCAGTTCTTCAATGTTTGTAAGAAGGTTACGGTCGCCATTACATTTCCGGATCAGTTCTGGAAGGTAGCGGTTCCATAAAAGGTGTTAAGCAAAGTGCATACGCAAAACAATGTCGCCAGTTCACTTTCGAACTAGTTCTATAATATAGTGGTTCCATGTAATCTTTTGATAGAAGAGCATACCCAACTATTTGGTTAGTTTATCAAATTTAATTGGTTCGCCTTGTATGTTTAGTGGGTCTTTCATATACTTGTAGTTAGGGGAAGAATAAGACTTCTCTTGTTTCCCTTTTGATAGTGTGAATCCCCATGTATCTGCCCACTTACCAATTTGTGTTAAATTGATTTGTAAATCGACGATACGTTGTTGGCAGGATGGAATACCTTGTCATCCGCAAGACTATGATAAGTCAATTACGTAAAGATCGACATATTTAATGATTATAATGCTGACAAGAGTTGGGTTAAGACTTTTTCTTGAGGGTACCGTTCTTAAGTGCGTAATTGTCGGAGTATTGGTTCCCTTATCTGGTTCAGATCTATCTCCGTTTTAGAAAAAAATATAAATCCATTTGTGGATACGGCCATTAATTCCGTAATGGTTTAGCTTGGCGACACTGTCGGTCCAAACTAGGTCAAAGGCTTCTATAGGTCAAGAAATATAACACGAAAATGTGATTTGGAACTGGGCTGCATAATATTATTACTTGATACCGTTATTGGTGTTGGTACCTAACTGTACGTTGGCTTCCTAAAGGGAAAGATTCGACATCAAGTAAATTTTCTTTTCGGTAACAAAGTTAGATTCGAAGGGTCTGGCAAATACGGTCTTGCCATCACAACTGACTTCGATCTTCAACACTATGTACTGTTTAAACTCGAAAGCATAGGCAGTGACGGTTCCGTTGAGGGTCTATTTGATGACAATACCAACGATTAAACGTTTTGGTAACTGTCTTTGGATCGGAATACAGCGGCCATGGGGAATGTTTCCACTTCCTCACGGCACATCGTATACTTGGCGATCGTTCTGCTCAAAATGTGACTGATATTGATTTCAGCTTAAGGTAACACTTCCACGCATCGCAAGTCTGGTTTCTTAAATGATGACTTTGTAGTCGTTGGCATTGGCCATCTCATGGAAAGCGGTTCTGCTTTGATACAGTATCAGGCAGATGTTAACTCCATTCAAATACTTCTCTTGCAACTAAATGTCCAAACGCAAACAATCTATCAGTTTTGAACTACGCCCTTGTATGATGTTTTTTCTCCGATCGATAAATTCCACATTTTGCAAGTTTCAAGCAATTGTAGTGCTGTTGAACTTGGTGGAAACCGCTGTGTCCTGTCCTCATGCCACACAAGCATGCAGATGGGTGTCCTTTGCTTCATTTCCTTACGTCAAGAGATTTCCTAGGTACGCTCGATCAAAATAAGCATCTGTGCTACTGTTGACCAGATTGTTATTCAAATACAAATCCACTTCGCTGAGCATGAAATGTATGAAATTGCTGACGGGAGAAAATCTGGCATTATCAGGGTAGGAACAGGATCGTCGCCAGGTTTTGGAACTTTAGCTTTTAAATATAAATAACTGCTATTCAGATCAATGTACTCTTTCGGCTTTCTTCTCTCCTCTTTGATGTTCCGAAGAGGCAATATTGCCAATAATGTATAAGATAGGAGAATCAAACTATATATAGAAATATAAACAATTTCATCTAATAATATAGAATAATTTAGTGCAAGCGACTTACGACCGTACATATCGTTTGATGTGGGATGACTCCGTCAAAGTAGAGAAGGGATGAAATTGTACACATTGGGATTCTTGCATCGCCATCATGGTGGGTGGCATGGCCAACAGATCTAGCTTCTACTTGGAACATTCCAAAGATTTTTGGTGCATCACATTCTTGTATCTGTTGTTTAATAAAAGAAAAAAGTCGAAATTCTCGGATAGCTCTTCTTTTCTTTGTCTTTCTCTTTACGTGTTTGTGACGTCCTCTAGAAGGGTGTCTCTGTCGACTCTTTCTACCGTGTTTTTGCTTCTGCGTCAGGTAAGAAGGTGGTTCTGACTGGGTATTGTACAGGGCATATATAGGAGTTTCTCTTCGGCTCTTTTTCAGTTTGAAGTAAGGCATTTTCACCTGCTTTCGAGGAGGCTTTTTGGGAGTTTGTTTGTTGATGATGACAATTTGAAAAAATCTTTTCCTTTCGTCAAAGCGGCATCTTTAAAGGCGTACAATCGATTTCAAAACGGGCTTCTCTTTCTTGGTTTCAGTATTTGTAGCCGTAAGGTTTGGACCGTAACAAGCAAAACTTAGAATCTTGTTGTCTGGGAGCTCGTCATTCCAGACTACCAAACCATCTCCTTTGATGTCATGGAGATAGAGATCAAAGCGATTGATGTAGATGCAATTGTCAATGTCAAAATGCAGTACACGATTTCCTAATTGGTGTAAGGCTTCGTATAATTTTAGTGAGCATGGGCTATCAGGGAGGTTCCGATTAGGACATTTTTAAATTCGTCAGCCATGTTTTCTTCAGCGCTACGTCTGACGTAAAATCTTTAAAATTTACCGTGTACACGTAGGCCGTGGTTCTAAATTTTATTGAGGAACATTTATCCGTTTATCGAATATGGTAGTAGTTTTCAGATGATGATAGTAGTGGTGGATTTTGATTTGGCTTAGGCTCTAGATCTGGATGCAGAGGTGACAAGTGTGGATTCTGACTCACTCATGTCGCTTTCAAAATCGCTGGCCTGGATTTGAGCCATGATTGTATCTACCGCCTCTTACTTTCTTCTCCTTTCTCCATGAAATGGTACGATCGTTTCAAATTGAAAATGTCAAATTAATAAATTATAAACGCAATGGTCCACTATATATAAATATAATGTCAGTGTCTTCCCTATATAAAAGGTGTGCGTCTTCAATCAAAGTATTCATTTCACTCTCAATCCTACCAGAAAGATAGAAGAGCCAACGCAAATCAAATCTTTGCGAGATGTCATGCTAAGGTTCTCTTCGGAGACGCCAACGGATACTTCCCATTCATTCGAGATAAAAGTCAAGATATTTGCTATATCAGTCAGAAGAAAGGACATGGTCTACAGAATGTCCAGAATGTCAAAGCAAGACATGTATTAAGAGAGACAAAGGGCATAATACCTGTTATCACTGTCAAGAGAAATTGCATTGGTCTTCGTACTGTCCTAAGAAAAAGAGAACCGATTCACGAAACAAAAAGAGCAGGAAGATAGGGCTTCTGAACAGGAAGATGATATACCCTGGGACAAGGAGGAAGAACCCAGACCATCCCAGAAAGAGAAACAAAGAAGACGAGAAGTGAGGAAGAAGAGCAGTAAAACCTGTGACGGAAATTAAATTCATAAAAAGAAAGCGTGACAGGAAAATAAGGAGCTAATGCACTTGTTAAAGAGATGTGTTGTGAGATTTGAGTGCAAATTATACCATGGAATAAACCAGAAAGATTTTTATAATAACAAGGCCCTACACTCATGCACTCACACACATACGTCATTTAGAATGAGGTATTAGAGTTTTATATGATTTTGGCAAACGCTAATTAGTCTCTTTTCGAAAGTTTGGTGGTCCTGAAAAGAACCGTTGGGCATTTGTTTATTTTAATAAAATCAGAAACGGGAGGTCATCCGCTTTAACTGCCTTATCCATTTGACATGGCCATGGATTACTTCTTGACAAGCTACCTGTGTTGTTATCTAGAAGCTTAGTACTAGTGTGAGTGTTGAAGGGGTTGAGCTGTTAGTTTTGAGAAGTTATTTTCTCTTGGGTACTATTAATGGAATCTGATACATTTGCTTCAGACTACTTAACTCTGCCAAAATATATAAGGGTATCGTGAACCATCTGAACCATCTGATTTTCACCATCATCCTTCGCTTATAGACCTTGTTTCTTTTCTGCTTCTTCTTATGCCTGTCGTTATCATCTTGCCTCTTCTTCTTCTCGCTGTTGCTGCTGAATGAGAAAGGTTTGTTCTGCTTTCTTTTACTGTTGAAAAATTTCTCTAATTCTTCTTTCTGTCACCGTTTAATATCCTCGACATAAGGTAAGGACGGAGAAGGCGGCGAAGGTGATGGTTTTGGAATAAATACTTGTAAAAAGAGAGAAAGTCCATTAAATCCCAATTAAATTCGTTCTCTTCTGGAAGTAGAACTGTGTTTGCTTAGTAGCCTCTGCTATGCCACCACTCCTCGTCATCACACCCGTTACACCCCAGTTAAACGTATTGGTAGTATCCGTCATGTACTAATTCTGTCTCATGCATTCACTGCGTACAGACGCTAGCGCACCTATAAAGGGGACTTCACTTCACAGTTGCTCACTTCGGATTGCAAGACAGGCATCGCACTGTGACTGAGCTTTGTAACATGTGCTGGGATTGGTGAAAGAACTCAATCCGTTTCCATCCGCTCTTCCACTATAAATAACCACTTTTCACCTAATTCAATTCACCTAATCTCGTGACAATATGTGGACATAGAATCGTCTACCATCCTGTTGTCGATGCTGTTCAATCCAGACTATCCCATGATGACAAATCATCATGGACTTTTACCAATAACAAAAAGACGGCCATTTGAAAGCGAAAACTAAATGTGGAGAGACACGGCTGGCTGAATCCAGTCTTAATCTAAGGTCCAGATGTTAGACGCAGTCTGATCAAGAGAAGACCTGTCCGATGTTTCATATGTTATCTCAATGGTGTTATAGTTCCTTGTGTGATAGATTTATGCAAATAAATCTGTTTTGAAATTAATCTGTGTCTCTATACATGTCCCTATGTCTATGTCTTTATTGTATTTGTCCCTAACTTAAGTAGCACGTATTCAGGTCAACCACTTGCAACACCGTTACTCACTGGTCCGCCTGTTGAGGTCTGCTACTTGCAACATTGATATCATTGTGTCTCCAGATTCCAGCACCGTGACGTCACATATGCTATATTTCTATTGTCCCTATACGGTTCCACCCATGTAAAAATCCCCTTTGTTCCTATACTGGAAACAGCCATGTTTAACATTAAGTGCTGATATTCCCTATATTTTCCCCTATTACTACTTATACTAAACGATGCGTTAAATGCTTTAAACCTTGAATACAGTTATGGGGACGTAATAGGTGAATACTCTAGAAAAATGATCGACCATTCCTAACACTAACCTTTCAATGCTGCGCTCCAACTGATACAGCTGTTTGTAAAATTTTGATAAGTCTTTAATATGACTCCTCTGGAGTTCGAACTCGCTACCTCTCGTATCCGAGGCGGACACTCTAACCAATAGATATCATCGGCGGTCGACTCTAACGTGAGAGAGATTTTATGTTTTGTCAATTTAATGTCTCTTTACAATATCGCCAGCAAATTAATTTGTGTAAACTCGGGTAACTGGTCACTAATTCACATTATATAAAAGTGTGAAATATCTTTAATCGCAGGGTTAATACCTTTGAGAGGTCCTAGTAGTCTAAGTGCTACGTTCACAGACAAAATGTGTGAAAGGCCTGAAGTCAGTAATTCAACTCTGGCTGAATTTTGTATAAAAGCGGGTTGGATATAGGATTTGAAATCTTCAGATACATTCGATAAAGCTACTTGACGTTGTGTGCAATACTTGTTGACGTCCAGTTTCATAGGATATTGGTGCAAATAAATTGAAATATATTAAAACATGCAGAGAGGAGATTGATATAAATTAGCAAATATCATATACTAATTTATTGAACTCTCCTAATTTCAAAACAAACAATTGCTAAAAATGGTTTCAGACGCCCGATATTTATTTACTAAGAAGATTACGAATTACATCATCTGCTTTACAAACTTATAAAGTTCAACCACGGTTCTCTAGAAATCTTGTATAAGCACTAAAGACATGATCTATGTTGTCATATTAACTTTATATCCGGACTTGGAGGAAATTTAGAACTATAAATTTTTATTACATTTCAATACAACTTTATTACATTTCAATACAATTTTAGACAGTTGAAGAAAAAAAAATATGGTAATAATCATCATGAGCAACAGATTGAAAATGTAATCGACGATAGTATTAATAAAGGTGTGAAAAATATGAAATACATACAACCATCTGTCAGTAATAATATTTGGCATTAACAAAGGAAGAATGATTGGAAGAAGCCGATTGAAAGATACTTGACTTGCAGAATAACGCAATAATAATAATGGATAAAGAAAGACAGAAAAAGACAAGAAACATGAAAAATAAATATAGAAGGGAAAATGTTATTGTGTTTAATAATAAAAAACAATGACATTAAATTAAGTAAATGAAAGATCAGAATAACCTAAATATGCAGAATAACCAGACAAACAATATTATCTTGTAGATTTCTAGCAATAAAATCAACCTTACTACGCATATTTATTTTGTAAATAATGTAAGACATTGTAAAATGCATTCTCGGTAATCGTGGTTGGTATACATCATGACTAAAGTATCTAATTCATTCGTTTTTGACGATTTCTAGATTGGTTAAATAAACATTCTTTACACATACAGAATTTTAGATTATTTTACACTAAATTAATTGATACCTCAGAACTCTTTTCGTTCTTGTCATGTAACTTACTTTTAAAGTGGCAAAAAGCCTAATATTTACACAATCCATCAACTTTCTTGTTAGATAATGAAATTAAATATATTATTACTTTTGTAACCGCTTGTAGCGTAAACTATATATTTTGTTTAATATCAGTAAGATGGTTGCTTCAACACTTATGCACTGAAAATGTGTGCCAGTCATTAATAGATGTTAAGATGTTGGTCATTCCAAGACAGTTTATTTTGTTTTCAAACAATTATTCGCTTTTTGCTGGTCCTTGTGACCCTGAAACTGCTGTGTCATATTCTCCGTCATTTCTCATATGCTCTTCTATGCTCATTACTTGCTTCTATCAATTACGCATCGCAGGTATTTTAGCATCTGATCCCTGGTTGAATCATCAAAACGATATCATAGCATGTTATAAATTCTAATTATACCTTAGTTTATTTCACTGTGAGGTAAATTAAATTAAGATACTGAATCCTGTTCGTATTTATTCACGAATAGATAACATCGCATAACATCAAAGTATCTTACTTTACTTTGAATCATGATTTTTCAGTAATAAGCTATAGTGAGTTTCTGGCTATGTAACCCAAACAACGCTACATACCTTACTTTACTTTGAATCATGATTTTTTCAGTAATAGCCTATAGTGAGTTTCTGTTTATGTAACCCAAACAACGCTACAAACAAATACAACGACGTCTTTTTTGTGTCTCCCTTCCCCGACTACTGTCTCAGAATCTATCAGAAAGGTAGGTTGTGTTAGAGATGACATACTTTGAATGTCGTACGAAATGTATTTATATTTGGAGGGGTACTGATTCAGAAATATCATCTGCTTCACTGATGTAGTATTAATCAAATTTACTTGCGTATATGTAGATTCAACTTCCTTGAAAAATGTGTCTCGCTCAGCATTATCGTAATTGTCAACTTCCGCGTTGAAGTATTTGATTATCTTCAGTGATTTATTGATAATAAATTGATCAAATTCAGATATCACAAGTAACATCAGCAAGGATTACAAACGCATCATCTGCCGATATATCGCCAACAATTCTAATCAGTGTTTGTTTATCATGGTAATACATTAAACATTGTTTAAATATTTCTCGATTTGATGAACTATCATTTAACTGTTTGTTTGTATTCAAGTTTGATTTTTATTCCGACAATTTAAGACGATTTTGAGCCTTTCGTCCTTCTATCATGAGCTCGTGCTTTTATCAAATCAGATTGAATTATTGCATCTGTATTTTCCTTATTATACTCGTGCAACATTTTCTTAATCATGATTTCAACTCGATCGTGTTCTACGCGATAATTAACAGGGTGTCAATATCTGCTTATTATGCTACTTGTTTAATTTGCAGAAACATCTTTGTTACGGTTACAATATTATTATAAAACTCTTCTGCTTCAGTTATAATTGCTGGGTCTGTCATTTTATTCTTTAGCGTCAGACTCGAATATTTTAAAGGCGGTCAGACCAGGAACTGGATTTTCAGCTGAGACAATCTAAATTCGAAATTACTGACATTTTACGTAAACTCTATCAACGATAAGGTTTACAGTAGAAATAGTTGTTGTCGAAATATACGTGTTTGTACTCCAATGCAACGTTGTTGAGGTCACATTTTTGTTAGATCTCTCCAGTCGCCAGTTATATATGCGCCCAACATTAGAATTTAGTCAACCTCGCGAATAACACTGCCAACCTGTTATTTAATTTTTAACCAAAACAGTCTAGTTTCCAATAGGGTTGTTCACTCTTCACCACGACAGAAGTAAATAAGAAAGCATGAACTGTTATCAGATGTTTCAACAAGTATTTTAATATACCCAACATTGTTTTTGATTTTTTTTCACACCACCCACGGAGACGTAAGATTTATTTCTAAGGTCAGACGTATTAACTGGAGTATTATTTGTTGTTGTATTGTTGACACCCATATCCAACGTTCCAGACAAAGTATCGCCGATCAACTTTAAGAAATTGCAAATCTGACACTGGTTAGCCCATCATCGTTGGGCAATATTAACTTACCACCCATATCAATCAAACCTATCATTGATCCTCCAGCTAGTTTTAAATACGGAGCAAGTGCGCCTCTTAAATGAGCATAACTCACTGCGTCTATGTCATCAGCCGGTTGTAAATTTATTCACTGTCCAGTTACTTTTGTGTTGTTTGACAAAATAAAATTGCCGGTCATAATATGCGGTTTTGTTTATCGCAGCATCATAGACATATTGTACTTGATTGTACTTGATGACTGACTCATATTAACATTTACTGGTGGAAAATCTTGGTCGAGTGAGATTATCTTTATACATGACATATGTATATTTTTGTCTAGTATAATGACTTCGACGTATTTCAACTGCATCATTCTTACTGTTTGAGTCTGATTTAGCGTCACAGGTGCAGTTTTCAAGTATATAATTGTTTTACTTGACATATGCCAGTCATTGGTCATTATTCTGTCAGCTTTATCAAGTTTGTTATCGTCAACTGATTTGAGTTGTGCATGACTTAACGAATGTGTGCTGTTAACGTTCACAGTTATATTATTTCAAGATCAAGCACTCGTTGATTTTATATTTACAAAGTGCCGGTCATTGTATTGCAATTAATCCTCAGCAGGATAAATACAAATACTTAACGACCACATACGATACGTTTTTTTTTTCAAACAATCCGAGGATTTGATTCCGGTAAGCAAACTTGATTCATCAGAGCAAACAATAATTGTATTTGACGATATTCGGATTATCATCATGGAGATGAACAAACTGGAGTATTATTTTTCGTTGTCACGAAACAGAAAGTGTAATGCGGTTAACATGACATGGATTTTATATCATTAACAGAATAATATCGCGTAATAATGATGTTTAATATTGTTTTTTGTGCTTGATAATGTTGATTTGCGGAATATTGCAAATGAGCAATGCGATACTTTAGCCAAATATAAATTGATCGAACTTTATCACTAAGCAACCTCAAAGAAATACAATTATTTTCTTATTTGATAAACTAGCTCGTGATACTAAAAAAAATGCTTCGGATTTATTTGACTGACTTTCTTGATTTTATCAATAGTATTAAATAAAAATGGACAAGCAAGCATTTGATTTTCTAATGAAATTAGTTTCGACAGGAGAGGCGTTTAAGAAAAAAGTAAAGGAAGAACGTGAAGGACAACTTCCAAAGATTTTAAACCTGTAACAGTAGCTGTACTTGGACAATAATCATAAACATTAGTTCTATATGCTGAACAGCAAAATAAATTGCAAAAGAAAGATTTGTTTGGATTACTTGGAGAGAATCAGAAATTGAAACAGAAACTGCATTCAAAATTTATTGAGCAAGCCAAATCATATCGAATATACTGATAAAATAGATGAGGGAAAATTAATCAAATAGAGAAATAAAAGAAAATTCATAGCATAATTGATTTGGATAGTTGGATAAGCAAATTAGACCATAATATTAAAACTATTGAGCATGATACCTTTGACGATAATTAGAGTATCAAATAAAAGGTCGGTGATATTAGAAAAGCTACAATAGGAAATATTGATAAATTAATAGAACGTTTGGAAAAATAAGTAATGATAATCGGTATAAAGATGAAGAAATCACATCATAAAATCAGGACAAAATAACTGGATTTATAGCGAGTATCAAAAAGGTATTATTGACGGTCTTTATATTAAAGTTATGCGAACTATATTGGCAATTTTGAAGGTTTCACAGATCATAGAAATAACATGAGCACGTTGGCAAAAATTATTGAAGGTGAATGAGTAGTGTTCAAGTATTTTCATCGACGGCAGAGAGTGTTGACCGACTAATGTTATTGGTATCATCAAAAAAGCATGAAATTCAAGAACGGAAATCGATATAAAAAATGGTGGATATACTCGAACATCTTCGATCAAATGGGTCATTGGCCACTGGCGAATATGAAAGTTTGCAAAGCCATCTTATTGGTTAATAATTTGCTGTGATATTAAAGTACAAGATGATGTCAACTACACTTTTAATGTATTCATCACAATCAGCCATTTCTTTCTTTAAATCATAATACAACAATCCAAATTGATTCTAATCAAGAATACGAAATTGGGTTAATTTTCGGTACGGAGTGGCATTCTTTAGCCAATATAAAAAGGTAAAAATGATGTTTGTTTTACATTTAATCCATGTACCTGGACATCACTCTAAATACCACAGGGCGCGTATAATGTAACACATTTATTGAAGACAATAAAGAATTAATCACAAAAAATAGCGATATCACAGACAATTTTGAATTGTCCCCAGACTATAACACTATGTGCTAGAGTCATGTTAGCAAATATTATAATCTACCTTTCACTAGCAACGAGAATTGCGTCATTACTGGTCTTTGACAGTCAATAATACATCTCAGTTTCAGAACAAATCATGTCACATGATGGTGATGTTCCGGTAAAAATAAGTTGAGGCAGTCAAGAAAGAACAATCTATAGTTTTTTCTAGACGTTCCACCTGGATCGTTGATGCAACTTGATTATCGGCAGATAATATACTTTCCTGTCAATCCTGAAAATCAAGTACCAGGTATAATTATGCAACCGACAGATCAATCTGTGCAACAACTTGACCTTAACAGTAAAATTAGTACTTGTTACTTACACCTACGCACTTCATAGGCACAACATTCAGTGAACGCCAGGTAAATTAATTTTGCAAAACAATACTAAAAATACACTGAAGCAAAGAAAACGTTATCGATGAAAGATCGTAGATGGTTTCTTTGGAAATATATTTTCAAAGATTGTTGAGAATATACCAGGAATTGCACATAATATTGCACCTATTGCCGTATAAGCCTCACATATTTGTTCTCGGGGCAACATCTGTAGCAGGTATCGCGGTCAGACAAAATATAGCCGAGAAAATTTAGGGATACACTTGCCCCTCAGAATCAGATATTGCACAAGTAATATCAACCATTGCACCAACGGCAGATGCCAAGCAAGCAAAGTTTGCCACAAGTAAGAAATTCTTATTACCACGAGGCAAATATGTAATTCGTAAACTAGTAAAGAAAACAAGACCTATTCAATTAGATATAGCGCCTTTCAAGTCTGTTGTTGTGTTTTCGCTGGTGAAAGAATAATTTTGTGTGACAAAGATGAATAAAACTATCAGTTAAAATTATCTTGATTTTACCGAAGAATATGATACCGACAACCTCGCAACTAAATTTGAATATATCGAGTATCTCGATAAACATTAAAAAAAACCGAAAGGCTGGCTTCAGAACATTTAATATTCGAGACGAAGATGTGTTTCATACAGCACAACGTCGTACCTGAAGCACTTGGCCAGATACTAGATGCGGATGGTGGTGATATCGCAGCTGATACTGAAATTGCACTTATCAATAATGCCTGAGCTTGTAAAGAAGCGCGCGATGTCAGATGGCCAATCAAACAAATAAAATATATTTCAATATACTTAACAGTTCCAAGTACAATTCTTAACATTGTATTGTTCTGCGTCGATGATTCTAGGTCAGCGGCAAGAAATATATTGTGGTACAAATATATCTCAAGAAGAATCGCTATCGATGGTGAATTTTGTAATTGTGCTAATTCTCCTGCTGTAGATAATAATAATAATAATAATAATAATAATAATAATAATAATAATAATAATAATAATAATAATAATAATAATAATAATAATAATAATAATCTTATTGTTTATGCTTCTGAGAACAATGACACGAAAATTGGTGAAGCTATAAGATTAGCCGTTACAAATATACGAAATTTGCGATACAATGAAGGTTACGCAAAACGAACAGCATTTGCCTCAGAATCACAGCAAATAGCAATGATGTTGCCGCTGGACACAATCTTTGGATTTTGTCAGAAACACACACTTGTTCTTGATCAGGCAGCGCAATATGATTGTTTGATTCTAGTTGGTGGAGCCGACGCAAAGTTTGTAATATCCAGACTTGCGTTGTGAATGACACAAACTGGACCATCAATCAGTAAATCAACAGAACTTAAGTCAATGCTGACGTCATAAACAAGGAAGATATATTTCGAGAAAAATAAAATATACCAAACAGCAATTCCGTAAACAACTTACTATACATAGCGTATTACAACCGCACCAAGTGAACAATTGCCAATGCATTCGATTGTTGTGTTTCAGCAACAGCCACGTCGTGGTAGTCAGTTGCAAAACAATGCACTATATAATGACGCTGATGTCAGATGAATATTTGTCAGAATAAATTCGAAATAATATCCTGAACTAGTAATCCAATGCAACTTTGCCACGGAAACGTATCGCAACCGTACATGTTCTTAACGTAAACAATGCAAAAATATCAAGATGTGGAAAGCGTATCTCAAATATCAATAGAAGAATTTCGAACGTTGTATCAGCGTCTTTTTTCTGTCTAAGCATTCGAAACCAGCCATCGGGGTCAACCGCAGATATTGAAATCACTTAAACGCTTTGCGCGGCTCCAGCTGTCCTACATAATGTTTATGCGCTAGTTGTCAGTGACCTATTCTTGACAACTGACGAAACTAAAGGCAAAATGACTCTCCAAATGTGATATTGTCTAGCCAAATAATATACAATAAACAAATGCAACGAAATATACTATAAAATAAATATATTTGACACAAGGATAAATTAAAACATTGGCAACCGCAACTGCGGTTTCTATAAAGATATCACAAACATCAAACACGGGTACATAAATGAAAATAATGTTGACGCAGCAATAAACAAAAAAACATAAATCGCAAGTAACAGAAATGGCATGACATGGCTGATTCCTTGGACCAGCACTTGACATATTACCAAAGCTACAACCATACTTGTAAAACTAGAAATTTCCGTAGCATAAGGAGCAATGTCAAGAGAAACTAAAAAGGCTTGTGTAATCAATGTTCTTAAAACTTTAAAAGCTTGTGTGACAATAACAATACAAATGATGCCAGCTCGATAAAGATCTTCAACAGCGACAAAGGCAGATGTTTCACAAGCAACAAAAGAAAGATAACAACCGCAAAACCAGAAGGCGGAAAGGAGAACTACCTCCTATATTCCACTTTCAACAAGGGTAGCAGGCAAACGCCATACAGATCTTTTAAGAATCGACAGGGGGGGGGGTAAGACGTTGTGATGTCGCAGGGAACAAGGCGTTGACCGCGTTCGCGACAAAAAGCGTCACCGTTAAGCAGCTTTGAAATATTAGACAAACTGAAATAGGGGAAAGGATTTCATAGAGTATATTCTAAAACGAATGTTATTCCGCACCAACAGGTGTATCAAGTGTAATTAATACACAAAATTTTATTCTTGGATCTCTGGTTAGCAGTTTGCAAAGACAATAACGTTGATTCATTTGGACCTCCCCAAGTGAACTTTTGAAAAGTTCATCAAAGAAAATATTTTTAAAAAATATTCTTCCAATGAACTACATCCAGTTGGAACGTCTTTTTGTGGATATTATTGTATTATGTGTATCTGGCAGATCTCACCAAACTCAAGTTCTTCGAATCTTTTTAACATATTTTCTGCAAATGGACAAACAACCAAGTGTGAACAATGATAAATTCGCACGTGATTATATCTCGAATTAACAATTGTGTGATAAATATTAAAAACTTACAAAATTATGTTTAAACTGGGTAACTGGAAGAGATATCAAATATGAAAAGGCGAAGAAACATAAAGATAGCCAAAGAAACAAGTAAGAACCCGAGGAAACATCAGACGAAAGAAACGAAACAAAAGAAGCATAAAACAAAGATTTTTTTAAAAAATTAATAAAAATGCTTATTTTAGTTGTATTATTGAAAACGATTGTCTATGTCTGGATCAATTACTTGTTGAGACTATGAAGATTAATTTTTGGTGACAAGTTATGATATGAAAATGACAACATATTGTCTCAAGTATCAAATCTAAAACTACCAATACACACACGTAAAAATATGAAAATAACATGTCTCAAGTTGGAAACATAAAACTACCAATACAGACACCTAATTATATGATAATGGCAACCTATTGTCTCAAATAGCAAAACTAAAACTACAAATATGAAAATGACAACATATTGAATTAAATATCAAATCTAAAACTACAACACAGACAAGTAATAATATGAACATGACAACATATTGTCTCAAGTATCAAACTTAAAACTATCAATAAATACCAGTAATAATATGATATTGACAACATATTGTCTCAAGTAGCAAACCAAAAGCTACCAATACGTACAAGTAATAATATAAAAATGACAACATATTGAATCAAATAGCAAACTAAAACTACCAGTACGAACAAGTAAAAAATGAAAATGACAACATATTGTCTCAAGTAACAACCTAAAACTAACAATACACACAAGTAATAATATAAAAATGACAACATATTGTCTCAGATAGCAAAATAAAACTACCAGTACGAACAAGTGATAAAATGAAAATGACAACAGATTGTCTCAAGTAGCAAACCTGAAACAACCTACGATCGTGTTGACAGATAGGTCAATCGAATCTAGAGTTTAGATTTCCAGCGTACTAACTTTCCTTTTCGGAAAATCAAATACCAAATTTTGAGCAACAGAATAATATTTCACTTAATGTATTTGGTTTCATGAAAGCAATGAAGTATATATATGTCCTATTTATGCCTCACATTCAATAACAAACTTGCTGCTTTTGAAAACTTATTACGTTTGGATCAAAATCTTTAATGGACTTGTTGGTAAGCAATAGAACAAACACAATGAACAAAATTATTTCTGCCATCGTTGTTTGCATGGTTCTTATGGCGATATCATACTACTAAGACACCTACAATATTACTCAGAAATAAAAGGAATAACAATGGCATGCTAAAATTTAAAATCACCAGGACAAAATAAAAGTGCAATTTGTTATTTCAATGTTTGCTGAAGGCAGTACTTGGTGCAGAAAATAATCCAGACCATTCAAGTACAACGCGAAGAAAAAGTCATGTACCATGTGAAGTCGCGTACAAAAATGTTTGTTACCTAGGGAAAAAATCATGTAGTTTTGTTGGTAAATAAATTAATCATCAAAGTTGATGTTATTTTAAAACTGTAAAAAAGACTTCACCAATGAGAAAGATAACGCCGAAGCAAAACAAAATGTGGAACAAGCAGATAATTTTCATATTTGAGAATTGCTGCAGTTAGAGGACAGTGTCCATGACATTTAAACGGGCAATAGTAATCAAAAAATTCATGCTTCATATTTTATTCCACATGTTCTTCACAATTTCAGAGGATACAACAGCAATATTTTATTAGAAGCTTTTGATGACACAGAAATCAAATCGCGATAAAAACCAAACAACCCTTTTAAATGTATTCCGAATAATTTCGAAAAGTATGTTTTAATTACTTTTCAATTACTTAGGTTGCAGTTATTGAGAGCCAGCAGTTTATGGCAGCATCGTTAGATGAGCTTGTTCGGGCTGCAGTGAAATTTATAATCTGCATGATTGTATCGATAATAAAACACGTATAGTAACAATATATAAAATAACATTTCCTTAAGAGTCTCTTGGTGATTGGTCAAAATTTAACGAAATACAATGACCTGACAAACGTAGATTATATTCGCAACTGAAGAATGAAAATATGTCTGATGATGAGCCTAAATACGTGCAAGATATTTCGAATAAATGTGATTGTCAAACCTTTTGGCGATTATCATGGTTTGTACTTGAAAACAGATGTTTAGTGGCTAGCAGTTGTATTTGAGAGTTTTCACAAAATCAGTTAAAACAATTACAGATTTGATCCTTGTTAATATTATTCTGCTCCAGTCCTTAGATGGGGCGCTCTATTGAAATTCGGTAAAATAAAATATGAGTTACTAACCGACGTCGACACGTTTAATTGTTTCAAAGAAGGAATCCGTGGCTGAATATCGTATCACAAAAAGTATGCTTGTGCGAATAACGTCTACATGAAAGAATTTAATCCTAATCAGCTGTCGAAATACATTAATTACCTTAGCACAAATGATTTGTATGGTCATGCACTATCAGAACCAATGCCGTCTTGCGGTTTTAATTGGATCTCTTCAGAATAATTTCTGCGAGAAACAGAAAAATATATATCAGTAAATATTTTGCACAATCAATGATAATCGATTAGTTTTCTATCTGAAAATCAACAGGTTTTAGCAAGTGACATGAACAATTCAGTAGTAATTTAATATTCTTGATAAGTGAAACTATATTTTGCATTTCAAAAATTTGAAACATGCAGTAGATGCTGGTTTAAATTTAAGTAAATTTCATCATGTAGTAACATTAAATCAGTCCCCGTGGATGAAAGGATAGATTTACTGAAACAGAACACGCGGAGCACTTGTTACAACTGACTTAGAAAAACATTCAATGTGATAAATAACTCAGTCTTTGGTAAGACAATAGAGAACATTCTAAAGCGTGTCAATATTGAAATTGTTGATGATATCAACCGCCGACAAAGATCTTGTTTCTGACGATACTTTTGTCCGTATGAAAATCTTTAATGAAAATCTTGTCACAGTAAGGGGAAGAAAAACATATTTGAAACTAAACAAACCAATCGATGTTGACTCAGCGGTGTTAGATGTATCAAAATAGTTGAATATGATTTTCACTATTTTGTCAAGTCGCAGTGGCCATCAAGCAAATTATTATTTACCGACACTGACTCGCCTGTTTATGACCTACAATGTGATGATGTTTATCAGAAAATATCTGATAACCAACAAATTTTCGATTTGTCATATTATCCTCGCAATAGTGTGTATCAGGATGACTCGAATAAAAAAGTAATAATTCAAAACCGAAACAAACTTTTTTCCAGTAGCTGAATTGTTGGACTCCGCATTAAAATGTACGCGGTTTCACTAGCAAATAACAAATTAACAAAAAAGCAAAATACCGCACGGTTATGTCAAATCACGAATGAAATTCGATGATTACAAATAATCACTTGACTAAAATGTTAGTTGCATTATAGCAATGGCCTTTCAAACAAATCATCACAAACTTGCGTTCAGTCATCATTGCACAATGAAATTTGATGTTCTTGATATTATTTGCTCTGATTAAGAATAAACTTCTGTCTAAAATATCATGCACAATTTGTGTAAAATTCTAATATAACATTTTGTCTAATAATAAGAAAAATGTTTCAAAAATTAACAGTGATAGATAGAACTAGAAGCAAGGTTAAAAATCTTATAATTGACGGCAAATAGTTGACAGTTGAAGAAACCTGAATATGACTTGGTAAGTTTGTTAGATCTGGTAATCTGGAGCAATTGTGCGAAGAACTATTGAATAAGTTTGATAACTTTTATGGCCCGATTAGACAACAAACTATACTAAACTTATTATAGATCTAGATCGGTCAAACGTGTTTTCTTTTGGTAGTAAATATTCGCTTAACAAAATGGCGATGAAAGATGTATTTGAATGCCGTCGAAAAGTAAGTGGGAAAGTAAAAGTTTGTCTTTATTGTCACGATGACATGATGGTATCATATCTACCGTTGTTACTTTGACGATAGGTGAAGAAGTTGTATAACACCCAAATATAAAAATGTTTATCCTAAGATAAAAAATAATCTAACAATAAAAATAAACTGCTTATAGTTATTATTCAGTGGCAAGATAAATAGGGTATTTCTGGATCAGTACAGAAAAGACTCCAAACAAGTACATTTCTTACGAAAGTCACAAAGATGTCATTCCAATTAAAATTCAAGTTTGGGTACATTATGAGACAGTTGTACCAGTTGTTGGGGCAAAACAGATGTCGTTATCCTTGTAAGTATTTGTAGGGTTAATAATCCAGAAATTCCATCTAAGTTTAATACTTTAGCCAAACTAATTTATTTTTAGATGATTCACAACATCATCTGTATACCAATAATTCTCTTGTTAATTCCATCTTCGAAAATTAATTTAATATGATTATCTTCCTGGTATTTCAGATTCATTAAATGTTTCAAACTAACCTATATATTCATGCGAATAACTAATTTGTTTTCTCAAACAAAACTGGTTCCATCAGGGCTATTTATATATCGTATTATATGAATATACAACCTTTTGCAATTTGATCTAATGATAGTCACTCAATCCGAAAATTATCTGAAAATCTTATCGTTTTATGATAATCTCTTTGCCGTTTTATTAGAATCTTCCAACTATGAAATTCTCACTAATTAAATATACTTTTCATCATCACTATGTATTACTGACACTTCTTGAATTGGAGTGTTTTTTACTTATGTCTCCATTATCGGACCATAATCATATCACATCCAAATAAAATATAGATAAAAAAGTTAATATATTTTGGATATGAAAACAAAAAACAATTTTCATGTATTTGGCCTTTATATTTTCCAGTTACATTATTGCAATCACTTTGATGTTTCCAGCGAAAGCAACGCATAGCAAAGCGCCGTTCAGATTTCCTATTTTCTTGGTGATCTCTTCATCACATTCATCATATTACCTGAGAAGGACTTGTTGACCTCAGGACGACGCCTCATTGAGATTATTGAATAAGACATATGGTTTCTTGAACAGGCGTCTCTGTCTTCTTTATTTTCTTTGCCGTCTACATAATTTTCACAGATATTCCTTATATAGGTGTTACTATATTGTTTTATGCCAGTATCGATACACGTTATTTAGGAGCGTTTTGTACTCTTAGTTACTTTTAAATAGTTTTGAATTTACATTGTGAGTTTTGCTTGACCTGATAAAGGAATGATGAAATCGATTGTACTGACAAAATTGCTCAATTGTATTAGCCGTATTTGTTTTTACAAACTGCCCGCTTAAAGCGGTTACCGCTGTAACATTCCGGGTGATGATACAATATCGGAATATTGTTTGGTTTAGACACAAACACACACAGACACACACACCATTTATTGAATCACACGAAAATAATTCTACTATAAGAAAAAGACCAAAATTAGCCACAAAGAGCTTACATAGCAGTATTGTGTCAAAGGATGTTATCAATACACTCATCATTTTAATGCATTGGAGACAATTAATAGACAGTATAGTGTATATTAGATATATAAATCAATTAACAGTGTTATTGTATTTATTTTGCATGAATATTCAAACACAACACAATATACATACATACATACATACATACATACATACATACATACATACATACATACATACATACATACATACATACATACATACATACATACATACATACATACATACATACATACATACATACATACATACATATTATATATATTTAGAAAGCTGTTAATCATTTGATTAATCAATCAGTTAATATATCAGTCAGTATGTGCATTTATTAATTCGTTTGTTTATGGGTCAGTTTGTTAGCTTAAAATAATAATTAGTTATCTACTAGGCAAGTCAAGACGTATGGTATCTAGAAAAGCGAATAATTAGTAACATCCAAATTTATACTAAAATTACATTTCTCTACGTTTCTTTGGACGAATATACGAAAACATTTATTTCTTATTATCACACATGAAATTTGCATAAAATCTAATGGGAAATAATAAACATAACCAATTATGGTTTATTTTGGTTCAATTTGTAATTAGTTAAACACAAGTGTAAATATGCTACATAGTTAAAGTTTCTTTCTGCTAGAATGATTGAGACTATGCAACATGTCAATTATATTTATTTTCACCGTGATGGTACAAACTGCCAATTTTTTTTCGCTGATTTCAATATCCCACCACCCCTCATTTCCCGAGAACAACAAAAAACAATTGAGCCTGTTTTCACCAAACAATAATAGGCTTTCGATATAACTACAATTTGCCAAAATTGGATTCCCTAAATGCATGTTTCCGACTGAAACAATTTTAAAATCCATTATGCAATTGGAAGATTGACTATATATTCTAAAAGTTCCCATATTTCATGGATACAATCCCTGTGGATTGGATGAAATTTTACATTACAATAATTACGATCCATCTTTGTCGTGGCATTCTTTGAGTGGCAGGCAGACTAAGCAGGAAAGGAACAAATGTAGAAGTAACGGTTTTGAATTATTGGATTCCGGAGATCATACGAGAAGAAACTTTTTTTTTGATTTACAGAGCGCACTGTGCGTTTGTTAGTATCAAGGGGTCTTGCTTAGAAAGCAGAATAAGATGAACGTTTTTCTTTTCAAGCAGTGATATCAAATTACACTGATTTAGTTAAACTAAGGACATTAGAGTTTCTCAGCACTCGAAGTGATTACAGGATTCAGGTTTTGAATATAGATTTAAAGAAATGCAAACGTACTAAATTAGACAGTGGAAAACATACGTGCCTTGTCAGGTGCGGCAAATATAGTTTACGCGATCTTTGATACGAGTCAATTAAAGCTAATTCTGAAAATGTCAGAAAGCCAATTAGTGTACAGTGGAATTCGATGGTATGTGCTTCGAACAAAGTGACTGGTGAAGTATTTAAGGTAGTAGAAAAACATTGAACTGAAACTTGCCTTGATAGATTTAACGTTATCATGGTTATTTTCGTAGACACTATAAAACTGTCATAATAGAACTGTGCTCTTTAACTGAGATCTGGTAAAATCCGAAGCCACTGCTTAAAACTTGCAGCAGGTCCTATTTATGATACTTCATTGCAGTTCTGTGCAGGAGGCAGGGTGATAATCCGTTATCATTTGTAAATTGTGTATGGTAGAGGACCTCATCATTCGTTGATGCTACGTTTCCTCCGGAGTTAAAAGTGAAAATGACCGATCTACTGAGTACAAATGTGATTATTTTGATTATATTATACCAGGCCGTCCTTAATGCTGAGGCGGCTCTGGCAAAGGAAAAAGTATTTTGGATGGTTGGAAAGCATGGGAATTTTTCTTGGCCTAAAAGAGATCTATCTGTACATATCGACGGTGACATCGTGCTTGGTGCCTTGCATATGGTGCACGAACGGAGTGAAGATAAAATATGTGGTCCGATTATGCCACAAGGGGGAATTCAGGCCCTAGAAACAATGTTGTACACACTGGATGTCATTAATAATGACCCCAACATTCTTCCTAACATAAAATTGGGGATATTAGCAAAGGACGATTGCGACAGAGATATTTATGGTCTGGAACAGGCAGTGGACTTCATTCGAGGTACGTTATTACATTTTAAATTTTATTGCTTTTCTCACTATACCTTGTAGAATAAAACTGCTCTTAAACTGAACTTGTAAAGTTTATAATTTAGTTAATAAATAGCAAATGACAAAAAGCTATTCACAATGCCTTTTCACATTGATTTGGGTTGTATATTTCGAGTATTTACGTGTAGCTTTGCAGTTAAAAAAATAAACATAGGCTAATTAATTAGACAGAATGTATATATATATATATATATATATATATATATATATATATATATATATATATATATATATATATAAGTTGTGGTAGGTGTTAAATATTATTACTTTGCTTGTGCTACGCGATTTGACATGACAAGCTGAGTAATTTCTAAGCGTAAGGTCAATCACAAGTCAAGTTTTCATGATAGCCTTCCTTGAAATAGGTTAACAATCGTACAGAAAAATTTAGTTAGATTTGTATACAAATTGTCTCTTTGATCTTAGAAATCCAAATTTCATTTTCAAATTATGGGCATTTTAATTTGACATTGTAGAAACGTATATTTTTAAGCAGTAACATAAAAAATCATATCAATACATAGTTTCCACCAACCAATGAAAAATTCCTTTCCACGTAATATGAACGGTGAGGCTGAACTAAACAATATATTTGCCTAGCGCTGTGCCTTGCCCGTGAACGGCGTTATGGCCTAATTTATCAATGTACAAACTTTGGACATAAAACTATTATCCCAATGTGGCAGATAAGTTTTGCGATATGTGTACAAGGTGTAAGAGTTTGCCAAATCTTAACGTTACTGATAATTCCTTTTCACCTTTGTATAACTGAATCCCATATCTTAGTATTTACAGTGGTGAGAAAAACATTGATGATTTTCATAGAAATTAAAATATATAGCATCAGCTACTATCGGAATGTATCAAGCAATAATCAAACGTCTGAACAGATAATTGATTAACAAAATGAAGACTGATTAGAATTATCTGGAAGGCATGTGCCAAAAATTATATAAAATATGCGAGATTGCAAGGCATATCCAACGAAAGTTGCATTAAACTTTAAATTTACACAAGTAACATTTTTATTATCAAAACATAATCATTTCAGTATAGAATATCTAGTGTTGTTAATATCTTACAATGCTTAATTGGTTGTGAATTCGAACTTTTTATTGAAAACAAACGATTCACATCATGAAGGTCCGTCAGCTAATTAAAACATCAAGAGACTAGTAATAATAGAAAAAATACAATTCCTCATAGCATGTCTACTGACACAATTAGCTACAGAATACAGATGAAAAAGTACTTTTGTATTTTATATTTAGAATAAATATTACATATTGCAGGTTGCGTGTCTATGAAATTGAATATAAATTATTATGATGACCTGATACGAAATTAATCATATATATCTGATGTAATATAGGTTCAAATTAAGGTAAAAAAAAATATTCACATATACTAGCAACTCTTTTCGTTCCCTGCTAGACCAACAAAAGTTGATTTATTATGTAAAAATGTAAAAATGTAAAACAGTATAATTTAAAAATAATTATGCATTAACAATTCACAAAAATCTATTTTCATTTACTGCGAATTCGCAAAATTGTTCTCAGTTTTTCTTATAGATTATTAAATTATTGTTTTATACAGAAAATTCTACGGGCTACGTTAATATGGCATCCTAGAAATACCCATGTGGTAAATCCATCCTTAACTAGCATTTTTATCCATTATGTCTCTAGCGTATATTAAATTGTGAGAGCCCGCTGTTTGTAACCATGGAAGCAATTATTTTCTTGTCTTTCCAAATCTGATCTTAATTAGGTCCGAGGAAAAGACGCTTACGTTAGAAATTAATGTGCCCTTAGAAGTCATATATTTTGTTGGATTGTAATTAACGTCAGGTCGAGATAGAGTAAAAGACTGAACCAGAGTGCTCTCAGAAGACTGACAGTTTTATCTTCAATTTAGGAGAGACAGAACTAACAAAGTGAAAAAAGATGTCAAAAGAGATTGTATGTAATGCCATTACAACGATATCTCGTTATTAATGGCATTTGTACACCGATGTATCATTATAAAGCGGGTTTGGTCATGTATTCCATTCACTGGTCATTTTTTTTTAAAGTATTTCTACCTAATTTTATTTTACGTTATTTAAAAGCTCGTCTTGTGCAAAACAGCCGGAAATATTCAAATTTTTGTGTTGTTTAACTGTAAGGACACATCCTTCCTGGAATATCACGCCATATGAGAAGAGTACAGTTTTTATACTACATTTACACAAACCTGTTCAACAAAAATTACCTTTTTTCGTGTCCTTAATTTATGTGCAAGATATAAATGTTTATTTTAAAATCTTTCTCCAGTAGCCAGTGCTTTAACTTGTAACAATTATGAATTAAATAATCATAAAGTGTGTTATGTTAGCAGGTGAATAAGTATCGTGGATTTACTGCATCAAATATCAGTTTTAAATGCTTGTCTAATACGCCGCTGATAAAACTCAGTTTGCTACATTAAAACTACCATCAACTTCCCAGCTTAATTATCGATAAAACTGTTATCTGCTAAACATTACACAACGCAAAAGCAAAGAACAGTTTGTATTACTTTACCATGAAAGCAAGTGCTATTTCAGTTAAGGTTCATTCTCTACTAATGTATTTGTCGGACGAAAGCCAGAAGAAAAAAAATACAATTTACATGAAAACTTTGCACATTTACAAAAATTTTATTTGAAAAAGTATTAGGATGCGATTGATGAGTATGAAATCTAGGAATCTTTCGAGGTTATAAATGTCATGATTTCAGCCTGTCCGGAGCGTATAACATCTTTAAACAAACTTGAGCTGTATTATTATATGGATTAGTTAGTTTATATGCCCTAATTGTTATACATAAAACATCGAAACGATACTATTCCAAAGTTTTGCTATTTTTTCGTCTTTTCTGATATGAGTGTTGTCATGGCTGTTGTTGTTGTTATAGGGTTTAACGCCATTTTCAGCACAAGATAGGCTATACATGGTGGCCAGTATTAATGGTGGAGGAAAAATCCTGGAAAACCCCGGCAAGAACCACCGACCCACGAGAAGCTACTGGCAGGCTTTCTCACTTACCTACGTTAGCCGAGTCTAGACTCGAACTCACGCGGAGGTGAGATGGCAGTGATCCGTAACGGACAGCGCTTTAGACCACGGGGCCATTCAGGGCCCTGCCATGCCTGTCGAAGTTTCTCAAACAAATATGATATCACAGTTGGAGGACACATTCTAAAACAGAAACGATACCACACGATACATTGATACATTTTCACTCAGATAAAATACGACAGCCTGAGGATACATTTCTAAAAATATGAGATACTACAATTTAAGGACACATTTTTAATCAGATAAAATACGACAGTAATGAGGACACCATTTTAAA
The DNA here is from genome assembly GCA_016746295.1 of Potamilus streckersoni. Lineage (NCBI taxonomy): Eukaryota > Metazoa > Mollusca > Bivalvia > Unionida > Unionidae > Potamilus > Potamilus streckersoni. Next base: position 3,092,517 of record JAEAOA010002091.1, read on the forward strand.
ATAGATGCGATACGACAGATTCATGACACATTTCCAAACAGACAAGACAGCACAATTGGAGTACATACTTTTATAATATCCAATGTGAAAGTATTAAAGAAGGTTTGGAAAAAATATTGGTCTCTTTAGATTTGTGTATGTCTCCATTTGATATGCTTAGTGCTAATTAGAAATATATGCAGCACTAATACTACGTATTGTAAAATATTTAGAACAGAGACATTTCGATATGTTCGATTATTTCAACTAGAACTAAAGCTCAGAATACCGTATTTGATTTACTTTACAAGGACTGAAGTCAGCATGAAAGCTTCGATGTCATGAGTAACGTGTGTGTGTGTGTGTGTGTGTGTGTGTGTGTCTAATATCTGAGTCTTGTAGTATTTTTTGGAGCTAGTAAATAATACTGAAGCTATGTTTAAACCTCTATAACTCAAAGAACTATGAGACTATTCACGCAACAAAATACCAGCTTGCCAAAGATAAAATTACTTGTAAAGTGTTAATTGTTATTTCTTATTGTTATCTTTGGTGACTTCCAAGAAACTGATAAAGTATTGTTCACAAGTCGGCTTTCAAACACATCAATCGTTCTTCTAGAAGTACTTGAAAATCAGGAGTCATTTACACACGCTGTCTATGGAGGTAGTATCCAATGGCGTCGACCCGCCTGCTTCTAATGTTGTATCCACTATGACATCATCATTCATTCAGATATAAATTTAGATTTGGCATGTAGTATCTCTTCTCTTTGGATGGAATCAGTCTTTAAAAACACTAATCTACATTTAAACAAGTATGTATTGTTTATGTTTGCTATAGCGTATGAAATAAATGTAGTACTATATCTTTGCATAGCAGATATGCTTAATTCTTTGAAAAATCACTGATGAGTTTATTAATCTTACCCATTTGTACCATACACATCACGCGTTAATTATATACAATAAACATCACGCGTAAATTATGTACCATAAACATCGCGCGTAAATTATGTACCATAAACATCATGCGTAAATTATGTACCATAAACATCATGCGTAAATTATGTACCATAAACATCACGCGTAAAAATGTACCATAAACATCTCGCGTAAATTATGTACCATACACATCACGCGTAAATTATGTACCATACATATCATGCGTAAATTATGTACTATATACATCACGCGTAAATTATCTACCATAAACATCACGCGTAAATTATCTACCATACACATCATGCGTAAATTATGTACCATAAACATCACGCGTAAATTATGTACCAAAAACATCACGCGTAAATTATATACCATACACATCACGCCAAAAAAATGTACCATAAACATCACGCGTAAATTATGTAGCAAAACAATCACGCGAAAAAGATGTACCATAAACATCACGCGTAAATTAATATATCATAAACATCACGCGTAAATTATGTACCATAAACATCTCGCGAATATTATGTACCATAAACATCACGCGAAAATGCACTTCTATTTAATTCATTTATTAACTTACAATGATAGAAGTCCTACTAAAATATCCATGACAACAGAGCATTATTCCCAAAGATATGTCTTCCGATCTAAGATTTTTGTGTCCAGGAATCAATAGTCATCAATGGCAAAGCTAGATCATAGGAGCCTTTTACTGCTATAGCAAATTTGCACGTTGTTATGATTATGCCAACGTGTGGCAGGCGAGACAGGGCATTCGGAGTGTTCTTTCTTATTAAAATGAAAACTGAATATGTATTTTAATAGAAATATCTGCAAATAACGAGAATTTCGAGTCAATACAGTTCGGAGAATCTTGATGATTAGCCTATATATTTCCAAAATATCCATACGCACTAACAAAAGTTATGAGGAAGTATAATTGCTAATAGTTTACCGCCAGGTGCATTATGGAGTCAATGCAATTCAAAAGATGTTGATACAGACTCATAAATTGTCAGTATCTAGAAGAAAACCAATCTGAATTACCTGTTGGAGTAAAGATGCAAATAGTCTGCTTTCAGAGCAAATGAAGACAGACGTCTTAATGCAAGCGATGCAGATCGAGACGAGATTTATTTCAGACAAATGTGTCGTTATGGATCGTTTTCCTTTCTAAAGAAAATTACTTGGACTTATATTACGAAATGGTCGCTTTACGACCTTTTTTTTTCTTACTGAGTGATAATACATTCACTTCCAAACGCAATCGAAATTCATTTATTGTTGATGGTGAAGTCCAAACAGACAATTTCATTTCAATACAGTTGTCTCTGATGCGCGCTAGCCTTGATTGAAAGACTGTATTAAATCCGGAAATTATTAGGGCTATTGCATTAGGAGAAGAAAGAGTACGCCACGTCGCTTAGTGTCTCTTTTGAGCGCAACCGGCATTATTATGTTATGTACGTCTTTGGATAACTTTTATGTTTTGTATTAATACGAATCTATGATAGAAAAGAAACAAGATTCAGCTTGAACCAAACTATGAAAAATCGTCAGTTGTTTTCAGTGTTACTGGTCTGAATAAACAAAAGCCATATTTTCAGGTAAAATTTCTTTGTAAATTGTTTAATTCTCAAACTGAAGTATTCGCAGTAGTTCTAAAAATATACAATTTAAATGCACATAAGATAAAAGCATTTCTACCTGGAGTGTAAGATAAAGAACGATTCAATAGAGACGGGGCATTTTTTACATACTGCCTTCAAAACGTATCAATTACTCTGACAATGTCAGCCCGTAATAATAATAATAATAATAATAATAATAATAATAATAATAATAATAATAATAATAATAATAATAATAATAATGACATTTGGAAACAAAGAAGCAGGACAAGTTCATTGTCCCAACATTGTTCCTTAACATCTTCAATGAAAGAACTTGAGATTCTACAAAATCAAAAAAAAAAAAAAAAAAACGAAACAAAACATTATGAACTTTTAAAGATATTGGAGCGGCCTAAGTCAACAAATGGCCATATATCGGCTGGGCAGCTATCAGAAGCCTATCCTACCTAATATCACAGTGTGCAATGTTACCTTGAAAAGTAGAAAATTACTGTTCTTATGTTATCAGGTATACCGAATATTATTCTTTATTAATGCGATGTTGTCATCTCCGTTTCACTTACCAAATTTTGTCTACAATAGTAAAATAAAACGTAACTATTTGTGCCACCATGTCATATGGACCTACCAACGTAACTATTTGTGCCACCATGTCATATGAACCTACCATCACGACATTGTCAAAGTTTCAGGCTTTTTACCGCGAAATATACGTTTTTTAAAAAGTTTTACGGTCAACCAATCAGAAGCGTATTACGTGCACAAATGTCTTAGAATATGAACTATAACATTTGAAACTATATTTCAGCTATTACTTTAAAGAATATTCATTGTAAAACATATTTGTCTTATTAATGATTTCACGTCACCTTTATAATGAATGATACTTTTTAAGAACGCATGACCGAAGTACTACAGGGAGACAATAATGAAAGTAGTAACTCTCTCTCTCTCTCTCTCTCTCTCTCTCTCTCTCTCTCTCTCTCTCTCTCTCTCTCTCTCTCTCTCTCAGCTACGGGGTCTTGCTAATAAAAAATGAGCATCTGTTTCCGCCTGAGAAGTCAATTTAGGAAGCGGAATGACATCGCTGAAGCGCAATGCAATCTTGTTTGGTCCGTTAGAGATGCGGTCGATACCACATTAGTGTCTTCTTAAACATGAACGTCAACAAAAAGTAAGGTTTCGATTAAATAAAACCATGCAAAACTACCTTTAGGAGAATATGAGTAAAAGGTCTGCATATAATTCTCAGCTGACTTAATATCTAAATAACATACAGAAAAACATTATGTACAGTGCCACTGGTGAATGCCAAACCGAACTGAACTCCTATGCATGATAGTGTACGTCCCATGACCATGTGGCTTACCATACACGCTGATTGTACCAGATATACAATTTTGTGAACAGATTTTACGGAGTCACTTGTCAAAACAAAAACAAAAAAACTCACCCTCAAATATTCTATTGAATTAATATAGTATGTTAATTATATTAATGAAATATTCATCTAACAAAAATAATTTTAGCAATATTTGTAAGTTCGATAACGTGCTAATAATAAATCGTTTGGACGTAAATAAATCTCATTTTCGATTAACAAAACATTCGTTTGGGTGCATACTCTGCATAGGAGTTTCGTAAATGTACGGACATGAGATCGTAAATGAACGGACACGAGATCGTAAATGTACGGACACGAGATCGTAAATGGTTTACTTTATACTTCACAGAAACACCAAATAAGTTGGCAAGATGTACATTTCATTTGCTCACATTCTGAGATGTGTATCTTCTCGTGTTCAAAATAACATTATGATAAGTAAATGTCCGTATCTGTCTAGTCTTTCTTATACTGTGATTATAACGCTTCGATACAAGCAAAGGACACTGTTTTTCATCATCACGAGCATTGTTCCACAATCCTCAAAATAAAAACATTAACTTCATCACATTAAGGTCCTAAAACATGCAGTGTTAAAGTTAATATTCAGAAAGCAGTACGCTGCACAGTATGCACAAATACTATATATAGGTACTGATCGTGTTTCAATCGGGTAAAACCGTCGTTGCAGTTGCTGCGTCTTAAAACTAGACCTATAATTTTTAATTAGGAAAAGAAAAATAAAAATTTTGAAAAGTTTTAGAACATGATTATTTTTAGTTCTGTCTAGTTTAATATTAGCTATAAAAGTGGACTTTATATCTTGACCTGTTCAGGTTCATATCAGTGTGCAAGTTATCATCAGTCTCGACAACCTTTCCTTTAACGGTGATATTTGTTTAAACGCTAATTAAAATTTCCATAGAATATTTCAGCGTAGACCTATCATTTACTCTCTATCTCAAGCGGAGAAAATATTCAATGGGCGTTGCATTTGCATTCATGTTACGCCATTGTGGTCTAGTCTATTTTTCCTAAATTGATGTGAAGCAAACAAATCATTCATGATGCATTGGTGTCTAATATGAATATTCCGTCCTGGGTATGTGGATTTTGTGTCAGTCTCTTGGCAAAGACCCAGTCAACAGACGTAAAATGTTATCCCAAATGTGGAATTTTCCTGTCCTACACTGATGTATATAAGAAGGTTTCTATTAAGTATGGAACAAAAAAATTACCTAGATCTAGACTTTCAGCAAAGGGGCTTTGGATGCTATAAACAAACTATGCGAAACCTATCCAACCGGAAAATGTATCGTATATTTATCACTCATGTGAAGAACTTGTTTACTTTAGTGGATCCTACCCAGCGTGAATACAATTATACATGCCTTTGGATAATATTATTTTTGACGATATTATTTCATGAATTTTAGAGAGCAGTTTAGAAATATTCTTCAAATTAGCAGTAACTCTTCAAATGTCAATAGCATTTTTGGACAGATTTTAAATAACCCAAGTCTTTAATCATTCGTGAAAGAAGTAAAGGGTCTGATATCCAACTGAGCCCATGCACAAAAAGTTTCGAAGAAAACGAAATTGAAGTAGGCGTCAAAATTAACCTCAGAACCGTCTTATTTCCTCAGAGGTCTAAAAAATATGAATATAAAATATCAGCAAGCAATGCAGCTAATAATATGGAACGAGACTCAGCTTTGCGGAAAATGTGTCTATTCAAATAAAAAAGATTGGACAGTCGTATTTGTATTGGCACTGTTGTTGGATGAAAAGAAGAAAAAAAAGCCTTTCTATTGGAAGTAGTGGCAATCGAATAATTTATCCTTACCTTATGTGCTGGTATGTTCAAGACGAAATGTCAAAAGCAATAAGATATAAACCCGTGAAGTACTTTAAATTTTTTGCAGTCTAAGTTTAGCTTGGCAATTGCTAATCAATCCGTTCAATGCCGGCTTGAACAGACGCTTTATAATGTGTATTTTAAATACGCCAGTGTGTAATGACACTTTTAATGGAATTTTGTCATATTTGACAGTTGTGGGCACCATTCTCGATATTAGCTTTCTCCTTAATAGTATTGTTAAAGGACAGAAATCTAATATTCATAATTGAAAAGAATAAGGTTATATTTGTAACGGCCATAAATTTCTGTGTTGCTTCAAATTGTGTGATATATTTGCAAGAACTACAACGTGAAGCTTAAATGATGCAATCTTCAGGACATTCCGCTAAGATAGGGTCATATATTTTCAGTAAGTGGTTCATGTGTTTGGTAATATACATGTCATGTCTGTTATATTAGCTGTTATTGAAATGCTACATCAGTTTAAAAGAGGGTTGGTGTACCTTAAACTTTTTGTTGAAACATGAGCCGGTTTTGTAGACAGTCATACTGGTTTAAAGACAATCATACTGGTTTAAAGACAATCATACTGGTTTAAAGACAGTCATACTGGTTTGAAGACAAAATCTCCGGTTTAAAGATAAAGTGTACTAGGATATATAATTGCGTAACAGTATCGGAATCTCAATGCACTAATTTTACTATCGTTTCCTGGACAAAAAGTATATATAAATTTTATATTTTATTTCTCTTATTTTGCAGAATTTCTTAAATAAAAAGATGTAGACTATATATGCAAGAGGAAATATAACGAATTGATATACATAATATGTTTAAAAATAAATATCTTTTATATGGAAAGCATATGTTACAATTCGCAAGAGTACAAGGTAATTAAATCAAGTTGGAATGTGATTAGCATTTTTGTGGTGGTAGTGGGGGGAGGGAGAACGGTTAGGCAAGGACCTCGGCTATAGTAAACATTCCTAGATAAAATGTAATTTTAACATACACTTGTTGTATGTTCTCCTTTATTTCTAATAATTTCTCGACTGATTTAGCTGAAGTTTAAAACGTTTACTAATCCCTTTGCGTGTTTTCTCTATAGAACATAATATTTATATCACAGTTAGTTGATGGTTACTTTATGATCCCATCATTGTTTGTAAAATGATAAATGTGGACAATAAATACTATCCAAAGAAATGTGATCAATAAGAACATACAGACGACTTGGTACCAAAACGAAGAACGAAAAAACAACCTTATATACAAACAGGCGATTGTTTGCATAAACAACATGCAAATTGTCAGTGTAACAAGATGAAACCTGGTGAAGTTGGATGTAGCGAAGAGACCCTGCCACCCCATTTAAATGAGGTCCTTATTATTGTCAATAAGTTGATAAATATGCTATTTCGGACACAAATATCACCCAACCTTATTTGATGCACGTAAAAACCAATAAAACTGAAAGGAAAGACTTAACCTACACATACAAAAATACTGAGTCTAAGGATGTGATTATTTGTATTTTGTATTATACTGAACACTTTCGACACCTTAGCTGGCGTGTATATCAATGAATAAAGCCTGACATTCCATAAATGTAATAGATATGACCCTGTGTTTATGTGTATGTGTATGTGTATGTGTGTGTATATATATATATATATATATATATATATATATATATATATATATATATATATATATATATATATATATATATATATATATATATATCTTCACAAGATAACATATAAAAGTGACCACAATTCAACATTATTAATTGTTATAGTGTTATAGGATTCAACGCTGTACCATTAATTTTCCTGATCATATTTGTGCATGTTGCAAGACATTCGCTGAAGCCAATCATGTAGAGTTACCCGCTCCAACTTAAAATGGGCTTGTCACTGGCAAAAACGCCAGGCGGGGGCCTGTACTGCCCCTACTGCCTTCCTCCTCCACTTCTCTATCTGACTGCTTAATATTAAATGCCTTATTATATAAAAGATTGCCTGCTTTTACGGTTGCACGGGTATCTTGCTGAAACGCATGCTCATCCTTAATATCTCAACGTAAGTACAGCTTAGTGGATATATACTGTGTTTACCCTCGGTAACACTTTATGCTCAAACTTTATGCACTTTATGCACTTTATGCTCAACGGTTCTTCCCGGGCAGTGCCATCTAAACAGCATTGTAGACTCTGGGCAAAGCATAGCACTGGAACCCACTACCGGCCCTACCATTCATTAACAATTAGAAAAGCAAAATCATTCCCCTTGAAGCGTGAGGCCCTGGGCAACTGATCAGTGTGCCCATGCCTTAAGTCGGAAAACTTTATGCACTTTATGCTCAAATTTCACGGACGGTTTGTTTGACAGTGCCACATTTGGTAGCGGACACCTTTGGTAGGGATGTGAAGAGTTCTTTCCCTCTCGTGTTACAGTTTCCTTTAGTCTATTTTAACTCATTTGGAAAAGTAAGCAAGTGTATTTGTGTATTTTTGTTTTGCATTTTGAGGGTTTAAGGCCATTTTTCTGCACACGATAAGCTATACATGCCGACCGCTATATCTAGTGGAGGAAGATTTTATTTTGTTGTTGTAGGGTTTAACACCATTTTTCAGCACAATATAGGCTATTTATGGCGTCCAGTATAAATGGTGGAGGAAGAATCCGGGAAAACCCCGGGAATCGTTCCGTCATGGGCACACTGATCAGTTGCCCTGGGCCTCACGCTTCAAGGGGAATGATGTTGCTTTTCTTATTGTTAATGAATGGTAGGGCCGGTAGCGGGCCCCAGTGCTATGCTTTGCAAAGAGCCTACAATGTTGTTTATATGGCACTGCCCGGGAAGAACCGCTGACCCACAAAAAGCTACTTGCAAACTTTATCATGTACCCACATTGTGGAACCTGAGACTCGAACCCACGCAGAGGTGAAATGGCAGTTATCCGAAACGGTTAGCGCTTTAGACCTTTCGGACCTAGGTGGAAGAGGAACGACCAACCTGTTGATAGCTTTCCTCGGTCGAGTCATACCAAAGACTTACAAAAATGGTACTAACAGCTGCCTCGTTTGATTCTCAGCATTAGGAGGTTAGTGTTAGGACTAGTTGGCTTGGTGTCAGGATAATGTGACTGGGTGGGACATCATGCTACATGTCTGCGGCATTATGCCCCAGTGCTACAGGTCACTAGAAAATGTAACACTGCAGATATCGTAGTGATATGACTGAAAACTTGTTAAAACTACTTTAAAAAATTACAATCACATATATTGTATTCATTATATCAACACATCACACATAGCTAACCTTATCACACGTAACTAACCTCTGTATATGTTTGTTTCAAACTTAAATGGAAATAGCAGTTTCAAGGAATAACACAAATCTCTATGGATATCATTGTAATTTTTCTCAAGAAATTATGAAGATGTCCTTGTTACTTGGATTTACAAAGCGAACTAGCCTAAAAATAATTTTTACACATCTGAGAAATGATCACTTATTAAAACATTATTATATACTGTCGATACTGATACAAATGTTTGATGTGTAGTTCATGAAATAAAAGCATCACTCCTAATGCAATCAAAGCATTGGGCCAAACATTAGCATTCATGTCAATAAATCCGATTATCAGATACCAAATAAAATGTAGGCGAACTTCTCAATTTTTCTTTGTATCATAAGATAAAGAAGTTGCATCCAGCGCATTTGTTTCATCGTTTACTTTTGTGTATAATTGTGCGTTCCGACAATTATTTTAATAACTGGCTTTATAATGTCAATATTTATCTCATTGGCATTTATAAATTTCAATAAGAAGCAAAACATATTTCAAAAAAACACCTTTGTGCTTTTAATAATTGTGTAATACAAATGATTTTTTTTATTTTATCAGTATGGATAACGAAGCCTCCTAATACTGCCCCACAGAAGTGTATTCAGTGCAATGCAGTGAAAGCTTAAACTGAACGATACGAATAGAGTACAATATCGGCACGTTTACTTGAACTGAACGATACGAATAGAGTACAATATCGGCACGTTTACTTGAACTGAACGATACAAATAGCGTACAATATCGGCACGTTTACTTGAACTGAACGATACGAATAGTGTACAATATCGGCACGTTTACTTGATGCTGACAATTTAATTTCTAGAACACAGAAAGTCATCCAAAACATACAGGGCATTATTAAATATATTAGCAGACACATACCACACATAGATTCTTGGATAAAGTTAAATTGGTTAAAAAATACCGATCAAGTTTACATTCAGACCAACAAGCTCTGATAAACAATGTTTCCTAGCTGATAAATTGGATTTAATTTCATTTCGTAATTTTTCTATATTCGAGTTCCGAAAAAGCTTTGGAAAATATTCCTGAACAAGCATGTTAGAATTGGCTACGTATGAATCGATGGGAAATGTACAACACTTTCTTATACTTATATTGATATAAGTCATAGAATTATTTTCCTTGGTAAATTCACACATCAGCGAACATGGGCAATTTTATAGTCACTCTTATTGCTTGCTTTGAAACCGGATCTGAGGATGTTAAAACTAAATGGGAGAGGCTAGAAGACAATAAAAAGGAATTTAAAGGAATTAACAAAATTACTGTTTAAATGCTAGAATGTGAATCTTTGTAGTTTGGCTTTTCTTATCCTGAAAAATAAACATCCTTTACATCCCCCAAACATTTAATGGAATTTATTTTAAGAATGTACCATAAATGGAATGCTATCGACCAAGTAAACCCTTGATCAAACTTTGTACAAATCTTGTCTTCTTTTGAAAGTAATGGTAAGGAGATGTTTTATTTTTATGAATGCTTTCAATTAATTCCCGTGGTTTGATAAACTCTGAGCCAGCAAATATGTCTTATATTTTGGGAATAATCAGAATAACAGACAGCATGCACCCTGATTTGTTGTCTCATTATACAACGACTCATCCGAGTCAGTGTTGTCTGCAACGTTGTTTTAACTTTAAAAATAACGAGTATATACGATATTTTTGTTCGAATGTTTTATAAGATAAGCAGCGAAAAACATGGGTTTGGCCGTTCCACGTGATGATTTGTTCGTATACTCAAATATCTTTTTAGGGGATTTAGGCCGAGCATTTATAAATGCACCCCAGTCAAGTTTTATATGGTTATTTCAGTCAACTGCTTTGATAAATATTGTAACGGACTAGTATGTATTATATTTTAGACCACATTATTGATACATATTGTAATAGTCGAGTTTGTATATTTCTGTCCACTGCATTGATAAAGATTATTATAGTCTGACTCGTATGTACCTACTAAAGAAAACTGAAGATGTTGACGTAATCACCCGGTCAATCATCTACGACTATTGTCTGTTCAACAGCTGAAGCCCTCCGTGTCCGTTAACGGGAACTGAATTTATGTATTGACCTCTTTGTAATTTCAACTTCTAGAATAAATCGTACATAGATCAAAATCAAAACCTTATAGATGAATATTTAAATCATAAACTAGCGTAGGACTATTTCGCCTGTTGTTTCAATTGAGACGTTTTGTTCGTACTGAAATACATGGCACTTTCGTACGATCATCAGTCTAATTTCTGACATCAGTCTAATTTCTGATAGATTTTTTCATAGCGCAAAAGAAATATAAGTAGTATTAGGAAACCAGGTTTTCAACTCACTTTGTTTTTTTACCCTCCAAACAAGTATAAATTATCCCCCACCCCACCCCCTTTTCTTCCAAAATAAACCAGGTTTTCAACTCACCCTAGAAGAAAACCAGGTTTTCAACTCACTTTGTTTTTTTACCCTCCAAACAAGTATAAATTATAGTCCTAAATTATCCCCCACCCCACCCCCTTTTTTTTCCAAAATAAAACAGGGTTTTGACTCACCCTCCCCCACCTCTTTTTTTCCCCCTACTACTACCTGTAAACAGGTATTTTGTAACCAAACAAAACAACAGGTATTGGAATGCGATAAGCTCTTTACACAGAGGTGACTAATTTGTTAGAACAGCGCATGTGTGGAATACAATTATTCTAAAGACGGCAAACGAGTTTTACCACAAGATAACAGGATGAAAATTAAACTGTGTGTTAGAACGTTTCAGTTAACAAGGTGGAAATTAAACTAGCATTAGAATGAAAATGATATTATTTTAGTTATATTATATCTTAAGTTTAGATAAAATTTTATGTTACTCATATTTTTTATGATATTTTTTTTCATACTTGCTAACCCTCATTGGTAGAATGTCTGTTAACATATTGTCAATAATACGAAATTCACGTAATAAATCATCCATATTATATTTAACTCCTCGTAGGTAAGACCGGATGTGATCAAGTAGTTTCTTGTAAGTTTTAATTGATGTTAAACAACCGTGCTTCTTTATCAAAAGTCTTGGTTCTACTTTTTTACACGCCGCTGTAAGTGAAACACCAATACCAGATATAATTAACAAAAAGGGATTTAACGATATCCCACTTGAAATTATACCAGAACTAGTCATTAACAAGGGTAGATAAGATATTACTCGAAGGATCTTGTTGTAGTATTTGTAACATTTTTTCACACACCAAAGTTTTCTATGATAATATTTATAATATTGTATTAATGCGTCTACATCTTGTTTTGGAATATCTTTTGAAATATGATTGAAATCAACTATACTTCTTTTCATTATAATATTAGTTCACATAGTCCTATGTTTGGTTAATCCATAATAAGAGCTGGTTGTTCAGCTATAAATTCCAAACACCAGAGAAAAATTGCTAATTGTAAAGTTTTATCAACTGGTTCAAGTACAAATTCTTCTTCAGAATTTTTGTTTATTATTACAGATAATACTCCAGATGAGTCATCATTTGGATGACGAAATAGATATTTGGTAGATATTTTAAACTTTGCACTGCTAAGCACTGACAATCTATACACACCGGTAACTTCTGCAATATATTTGATAGAATTATTTTTTGGTGTCCACCCAGTATAACCAGTATCAACAGTATACACAATATTTTTAATCTGTTTGTGAGGAATTTTAACCATACTCGTTTTCTCAACAATATTCGGAATTCCACTAATAATATCATTGAGTTCTGTGTTAATATCATTAAATTTTGTTTTGATATTAGCGAGTGTAATGCCAACATTTGATGGATTTCCAAAAAATTCATCTCTAATTTTGTTTATGCTTCTGCGAAAACTTAAAAATGTGTTCACGTGACTGGTAAAATCATTTTTGAGTGCTGTGATTTCATTAGTAATTAAAGCGTCCCAATCATTGACATATTTTTTAGTGACAGCATCCCCATCCTCAGTTGGGTTTCCAAGATCTGTAATCTTATTTTGTTTCATAACAATATTCCCACTAAATACATCACCATCTTTTTTAACAAAATCATTAACTGACCTACCAGAATCTTGTATATTACCTAGATTGTTAAAAGTAACGATATTATTAGCAATCGCAGCAGTATTTCGTACAACTACATCTGACAGTTTTACATTACTCGTCTTTAATCGTCCTTCTTTGTCTTGGAAAATGACAACTTCATCTGGATCTACGCTGGTAAGATTTAGTAAATTATTGATTTCATTTTTGAGCCGATCAAGAGTTGCATATTTGGATAAGTCACCTTTAAAACTTTTTGTGGATAAATCTCCTAATAATGTTCCAAATTTTGTATAATAACTCATTATTTACTATCCTAGATAAAATTATCAACACTAGTTTAATATTATACAAAAATGGCAAAATCGTTGATATTAAACTTTGATACAGAGAGACTAGTGAAGCATAAACATAACAATGAACTTCCTGATTGTCATTATCTTATTGTTGGGCGAACTGGATCGGGGAAAACAAATTTGCTTATGAATTTGCTTCTTGGTGATAATTTTAACTACGACAGAGTTTATATTTACACAATCAATCCACAGCAAGATAAGTATGAGTTATTAAGTGAGTATAATAACAAGCTTCGTGATGATCTTAAAGCTGGTGAAGATTTTTTTATAATTAGGCAGCCAGAAGATCTTATTCCAGTTAATCAACTTGATGCAGATGAACATAAGATAGTAGTTTTTGATGATATTCCGCTAAACAACATGGAGATGAACAAAATAAGATCATATTTTTCACTATCCCGTAACAAACAGTGTAATTCTGTTTATCTCGCTCAAGGATTTTATAATGTTGATAGGTTTATTAGGCGAAATACGGGTTGTTTTATTTTATTTCCAGGATTGGATAATGTTGACGTTAGAAATATTGCAAGCGAGCAATGCGGTGGCGTGACAAAAGATAAGTTTATTGAACTTTACCGTAATGCTACAAAAGATAAATTTAACTTTTTCTTATTTGATAAACTTACAAATGATCCAACTAAAATGTTTCGCTGTTGTATTAACAGTTACTTACAGTAAAGCGTTTCAATTTTATAAAATTTATAATTATAATAATGGACAAACGAGCAAGATACAGACAACACATAGAAGACCTAAAAAAACTTGCTCAATCTCAGGCATCACTTAAGCAAAAAGTACAAGAAGCACGACGTGGGCAAGTAACTGCTACAGAAACAACAGCTACAATTTTCAAGCCGGTTACTGAAGCATTATTAGGTAAACAACCTGAAACTAAACCACTGTCAGAAGAAGAACTTAAGCAACTACAGGAAAAAGGTTTGGTTGGAATTGTTAGAGAACAACAGGAAGCAGCTGCTGCAAAACTTGTTACTAGATCTGATGAAGAAAAGAGAAAACTGATTGAGGCACTTACAGCAAATATAGCTGATCCTGCGGTTAGACAAGCTGAAACAGATCGATTGATAAACAATCCACTGGAACTTGAGCGAAGATTAGCAGAGTTAACAACGCAAGGAATAACAAATATTATAACAAGTTTATCAGGAGAAATAAAAGATATCAAAGAGGAGCAACAAAGAGTCGGTGATCTTACTGTAAAGTTTATGGAAGTTGGAGATCAAAGACTTCATTTTACAAAAAGAGCAAATGATGAGATAAAAGTTAGTGAATATAATGATTTTTTAAACAAAGAAAATATAAGGGGTATTGATGATATAAGCAAGTGGACTGATGCAGAATATCAAGCATTAATCGATAAATTTGATGTAATATTTAATGACGGAGCTGCTGCTAAAGATGAATTAAACACGGTTACAGAGATTGATAATATGATTCCACTTTATGAAAGAATGAGAAAGGGTGTCATTGCTCTCACGTTTAAAAAAAACAGCAGAAAATAGCAGAGCAAAACCTTTTGGTAAAGGGTGGAGTTTTAAAAGAAAATTTGATAAACTCGATAAATCTCGTGTAGAAAAATATAGAAAAGAAAAAACAGGAACTGGTGTAAAAGTATTTACTTCAACTACTGAAATGATAGGTAGATTAATGTTATTAATATCATCAAAGGAAGCTGGGAATGTTAGTGTTGAACTTGATAATGAAATCATTGACATACTTGATCATCTAAGATCGAGTGAATTATTAACATCTGACGAATATGAAACTTTACACCGCGACTTAATCGCGGCGACTTAATTTTGTAAAATGATATAATATTAAAGGAATGCAAACAACATTATTACTAAACTCTAGCGAGTCTACAGAAGATAGCGCAAATTTTTCAGTAAATTATATTCCACCTATAGAACTAGATCCTACAAAACAATATGAAATTGGATTAATTTCTTGTACTTGCTGGAATGCTATACCTAACGTGAAAAATGATGTTAACGATGAAATGTATTTTACTATGATTACAACATCTCCAATATCTACAACAAAAAAAATAAAAATTCCGCAAGGAGCTTATAATATTGAAGATCTAAACAAGACAATCAAAGAGCTCATAACAGAAGCTAACGGTGTGGCTGATAATTTTGAATTAGAAGCAAATTATAACACATTGCGAACTAGGATAACTTTGAAAAATATAGCAATCAATCTTGAACCAAGAGAAAGAAGTATTGCACAACTGTTAGGATTTACTGAAAAAACTTACACTGCACTTGATCAGCCTATTACATATGACAGTGAACTGCCAGCAAATATAACGGAAGTAAATACAATATTAGTAAATTGCTCTACTGCTTCTGGCTCTTATACATCAAAAGGTAGCAAAGGTCAAACGATTTACAGTTTCTCACCAGAAGTCCCGCCAGGTTCTCTCATGCAAATAACTCCACAACATATTATATATTATCCTTTAAACGTTGAAGATCAAATATCAAGTATAAGGATGCAGTTGACAGATCAATCAGGAAAACAGTTACATGTTAGTAATGAAGTTGTAACTTATTATTTACATCTACGTGAGCAAAAGTAAAAATTATGCAACATCAAATATAATGAAACAAAGAAAAAAAGTTTATCGAAGAAAAATAGTAGGAGGATTTTTTGGAAATATATTCACTAAAGTTATTGAAAATATTCCAGGACTAGCACGTAAAGTTGCACCAATTGCTATTGACGCTGGTAAAGCTTTTGCAACTGGGGCTGCATCTGCCGCTGGGACTGCGGTGGGACAAAAAATAGCTAATAAAATAAAAGGAGATCCACCGACTGCATCTGAAATAAAACAAGCTATCTCAGAAATCGCTCCAACAAAAGAAACTCAAAAAGCTATGATAACAACAACAAAAAAATTATTATCACCAAAGGGCGAGCAGATCATACAAAAATTAATATCTAAAGTAACAATGCCGCAATAAAATTTTATATAATCTAATAAAATAAAATGTCTACTAAAAATTATCTCGAGTTAACAGAAACTTATGACATCGACAACGATGTGACAGAATTCGAGTTTGTTGAGTACCTTGATGAAAATTCTAACGAACCAAATAAAACTGGTATTAGAACCTTTAACACCAGAGACGAAGATGTATTTCTACTGCCACATAAGGCTATGTTAGAAGTTCGTGGTCAGATTATGACAGTAGCTAATCCACCTGCTGCAATTGCAGTTGGAGCAGAAGTAGCTCTTATAAATAACGGTTGGAGTCTATTCAAAAGTGCTAGATATCAACTGGCCAATCAAACTGTAGAAGATATTTCGAGTCACCTACAAGTTGCAAGTACAATTTTCAATATTATTTCATTTTCCGACGATTACTCGAGATCAACTGCAACTAATATGATGTGGTTTAAAGATACTGGACGGCGTATAGCTGAATCAACAGAATTTTTAAAGAGAGGCGCTATAGTACATGGAGCTAATGCTGATGAAAATACTGTAATTGTGAGAAATTTTCTCATTGCTAATGCTGCTGCACTAGATATTGTCGCACCTGCTGCAGATGCTAATGCAAACGCTACAAGAGTTTCTCTTACAGCAGCTTTCAATAATCTAAATATAACACCACCAGCTGCAGCTGCAGACGGTACTGCGATGTTAAATTTACTTCTTAACACACTTGATGTGAGAAATCCACGCTATAACGAAGGTTTTGCTAGGCGAAGAAAACTTGCAGCAGGATCACGTCAAATTACAATGATGCTTCCGCTAAGCATGATTTTCGGCTTTTGTCGCGATTATGATAAAGTATTTCGCGGAGTAAAACATACTCTTATTTTAGATCGAGCAGACCAAAACGATTGCTTGTTTAGATCTGGAGGGGCTGATGTACAGTTTATCATAAACAAACTTTCTTTGTGGATGCCACGTATAACACCATCAATCACTAAAATGTCAGAACTAAATAACACGCTTGATAAGCATACAAACAGAATTTACTTTAAGCAGCATAAGGTATATCAGACAGCGGTTCCAAATACTACTGACTACACATGGAGGGTCACAACAACATCAAGCGAACAACTGCCGAGAAATATCTTTGTCGTATTTCAACAACAAGCTCGACGAGGTAACCAACAACAAAATAATGCAGTATTTGATCACTCTGATGTCAGACGAATATACGCTAGATTAAATTCAAAGCAATATCCAGAACGAGCTATCGAGTGTAATTTTGCTGATGATGTTAATAAAAATATTTCTCGACCGTACATGTACCTGCTTGACGCAATACAAAAATATCAAGATGTTGAAGATGGAACTCAAATATCAGTAGAAGAATTTCGTACGCTTTATCCTATATTTCATTTTGATGTTAGTAAACATAACGAGCGAGCTGTAGACAGCACAGCGGATATTGAAATTACCTGGACACTTGGGGCGGTTCCAGTAGCGCCGTTATACGTATACGCATTAGTGATTAGTGATAGATTTATCACGGTAGATTCTATTGGAGGTAAAATGACAGTTCAAGTTTAATCTACAGTTGTTATATAAAATGGCAAAGTATATTGTAAAAGAAGTGTATTTGACTGATGGCCAAGTTAAAAAATTAGTAGCTGCTACTGCAAAGCGAGAACAGGTATCATTAAAAATCAATCCTAATATTTCTGATGGTGTTTTAACAAAATTAATGCTAACAAAAAATCAAGTAAAAAAGTATGATCGTAAAAAAACTTTTGTTTTAAATTTGAGTGCTGCACAAATGACAGCGATGGCAAAAGAAGGTGGTTTTCTTGGTCCGGCATTATCAGTATTAACTAGTACAATAATACCTAAACTTTTGCCGGTGTTGGGAACATTAGGACTAGCAGCAGCGTCTGGAGCAATATCTGGCGCAACGAAGAAAGCAGTCGAAGGTAATGGTATCATTCGTGGAAGTGGAATAAAAAAATTGTAAATTTTATGTAAATAATATATTATAATGCCACAAAAGAAAAAGAAATCACCAACAACAAAAAAAAAGAAAGTAATAAAAACAAAATCACCAACACCAAAGTGCAAATGCATATGCAATCAAACAAAACAAGGAGGAATTATTCCGTTCGCTCCACTTTTGGCGGGACTAGCGGGAAGTCTGCTGCCAAATCTTTTAGGAATCGGACGTGGTCTAACATTACCAGGAACTCGTCGACCCCGTTGAGTAATTTTGATATCATTGATAAGTTAAAAGCAGTTCCTGGATTTCACGGAGTTTATTCTAAAGATGAGCTCTCAGCAATAAAATCACCATCTGCTGTAAGTTCATGTGTTATTAATATACAAGATTTCAATGACGGATCCGGCACACATTGGGTAGCAGTTTATAATAATAATTATTTTGACTCGTTTGGACTTCCTCCAAGCGATGTAATAAAAAAGTATATGAAAAAATTTTTTACAAAAGTATATTATTCGTCAAATCAACTCCAACCTGTTGGAACGTCTGCTTGCGCATATTATTGTATTATGTTTATCCGACAGATGAGTAGAAATCTTAATTTTTTAAAATTTATTTTACAGTTTGATAAGCAACCTTCTCACGCTAATGATGAGATCGCAATTAATTTTATCTAAACTTATAAGTATAATAATGTCAACATACTGTCTCAAGTGTAAAACTAAAACAGAAGGTATTAATGAAACAACAGAAAAAACAAAAAACAACAGGATAATATTAAAAAGTATTTGTGCAATCTGTGGAAAAAGAAAAAATACATTTTTAAAGAAAACGTCCCCAGCGATAGTATCTCCAGCGACGTCGCTAGGATCTGGTTATCCTAATATTATTTTAGTCGACGACTAAAAATATAGAATGATATGCAACTGTGATTCTGACAGAGATTTGTGTATTGAGCAAAATAAAATTGTCGCATACTGTCAATGTTGTAACAACAGAGAAATAATAGGGTCAGGTATAGATATACATAAACTAATTGGAAAATTGCCAAAACCAAAAGGCGGTTGGACATTGCCAGGGCATCGGTATACTGGTCCATGGAATCCGCTACATCAACAACTAGATGAAAACGACAATCCATTGCCAGGCCAAGAGCCTTACAATCAAGTGGATGCAATAGCAATGCGTCATGATATCTGTTATCGTGATCATGAAAACTCAAAATTAGATTGTGATAAAGTAATGTTAGACGAATTACGTGATATGGAGCCAACAAATCTACGAGAACGTTTTGATAGAAAATTTGTTCAGGGAATAATTGGAGCAAAATATAAACTTGGACTCGGAGAGTCTCGTCAATCACCTCACGATCGGGGAAATAAAGTATATGATGATCTTGCAGTCGAACTACACAGACCTAAAAAAAAAAGTTCCAACGACGTAAAGTTGTCGCTAATGGTGTAGATGATATCTGGGCAATAGATTTGGTGGATGTATCCAATCTAGCTCAGTTTAACGTTGGCGCTGATGGCGCTCCAAAAAGGTATTTGTTTAATGTTATAGATGTTTTTAGCAAATATGCTTTCAGTGTACCTGTTTCGGATAAGACAGGAACTTCAATGACCGATGCGCTAAAGCAGATAATAACAAGCACAGAAAGAAAACCAAACAAAATCTGGACTGATCATGGATCTGAGTTTTTTAACAAAAAGTTTGAACAGTTTCTAGAACAAAATAATATAAAAAGGTATGTTACAGGAAATGAGGGTAAAAGCGTTGTTGTTGAGAGATTTAATCGCACGCTAAACGAGAAAATACACAAACATATGACAGCTAAAAACACCAACAGGTACATCGATGACCTTTCTCAAATCGTAAGCGAATATAATAACACGAAACATCGAACCATCAAAATGACACCTAAAAAAGCTGTTAAAAATCCAATATTAGCAAATGAAAACATGTACCGCAGACATAAATTTAAGGTTGGTGATAAAGTTAGAATTTCTTTGATGAAAAAGGTATTTGCAAAAGGATTTACTCCGAACTGGAGCGAAGAAGTTTTTGTAATTGATAAGGTACTTTTAACAGTACCTGTAACGTACGTTTTAAAAGATCTGGCAGGGGAACCGATTGTAGGTAGTTTTTATGAACAAGAACTACAGAAAACTGATCAGGATGTTTTTGTTATCGAGAAAGTGATTAGAAAAAAAGGGGATAAAAGTTTAGTCAAATGGCGTGGGTATAGTGATAAATTTAACAGTTGGATCCCAACCAAGCAGATTATGATATAATGCTATTATAAATTAACTCATACTTTTGTTTGACAGATTTACATTTTACTGGTTTACATAATGATATTAGATACTGCTTACGATCGTTAGAGATTGTCATTAGATTAAAAATCTTGACAAATATGAAATCAAATTTGATATTTTTCTGTCGGCCTGGGATCTTGATATTTAAAAAAGGTTTGATTAACTGCCAGAACAGTTGTTGTTCGGCAACGGTAAAATTAAATTTAATTAGCTGCTTAGCAATGTGATACTTGACATTATACCGTTTAGTTGTTGATCTGCTGTAATTAGATCTGTCAGCAACAGTGACTATTTCACCATCATCAGATTCATTGTTATATAAAATATCATCTTCGCTATAACCAACAGATTTGTCTATAAAATCTTTGGAAAATGTAATACTATGTATGACATCATCACTGACGACCTTATCACTGACGACCTTATCACTAGTATCTTCTTCGTAGAGTTCAGCGAGTCGTTTCATCAAGTCCATTATTATAATATATTTTTATCTAATTTATTATTATAAGATGACCGATGAGATAAAATATCACCAAAAAGTTAATATAGTAAATTATAACGAACTAGCTGAAGCGGTAAGAAAATGTTTGTTGGGTTATAGTGTTGATGTTATTGTAATGCAAGGTGATTCTCATAAAATATTACTAACAGAAGCAGAAAAAGATAAAATTAATGAAAATGCAGTAACAACGTTAAAATTTAATCACGATGATATCATAGCATTTGCTCATCATTGCTTGACTAAAACCGAATTACAAAATATTATTGATCATCATATCTAAAACCAATCCTAGCATCGTATTCTCTTGAAAAAGTTGATTTTGTTGCTCCATCAGCTATAATTTTTACGACTGCGGGA
Source organism: Potamilus streckersoni (assembly GCA_016746295.1). Lineage (NCBI taxonomy): Eukaryota > Metazoa > Mollusca > Bivalvia > Unionida > Unionidae > Potamilus > Potamilus streckersoni. Next base: position 3,114,245 of record JAEAOA010002091.1, read on the forward strand.
TTTATCTTATAATATTTCGCCGCAGCTGAAATCGATTTGAATTCGATCTCCTCATCCGTTTCGAGGTTTTTTGAAATAACAGGTTTTATTGGGCATCTAAAATTAATACCATTACTATTTTTTCCTTTTCTCACATTTTCCTGTTGCGTTACTATCTCTAGATTTTCCAATCGATTATCAGTTTGTATATTATTGATGTGATTAATAACAAGACCATTGGGTATAGATCCATTGAACACCTCATAAACAAACCTATGACCAAGATAACGAACTTGATTTGTTGATGTTCCTCTAACTGTTACCCTGATATATCCCATATTGCTAATATTACTAAGAACTTTTTTAGTTTTTCTATTTCTAATAATACCGCGATCGTTAGCCTCGTATAAATCAAATACTGGGTGCGGCTGAAACTCATCTTGTAAGGATAAATTTTCAATATTATCATCAGTGACTTTACCATTATAATGATATACACGCTGTCCCTCTGGAATATCATCGCAGAACAACGTGTAAATAAAATCTTTTCTAAATATTGCAATCCTCTCGGCATTATCTCCCTTTACACTAATATTATAACCCGCTGACGTTAATTTGCCAACAGGTATTCTAGTTTTAATGTTAATAACCGAACCAATTACATTTCCAGCGTATAAGTTATACTTTGGGTGAATTTGATAAATCTCTTGCTCACGTGCGCTTGTCAGATTTACTGTCATTATATTATAGGTAATATTTTTTATCTCTAATTGATTTTTAGCGCATGCGCAGTGTGAGGTAAAGTTATGTTTTGGGTGAACTTGATATGCTTCTTGCTCACATGTGTTTGTTAGATTTGCTGTCATTATATTATAGGAGATATTTTTTATCTCTAATTGATTTTAGCGCATGCGCAGTGTGAAAAAATTATCAATTAGATATTACATTATAGTATAATAATGTTAAAATTGCGTGATATAGCTAAGAGAAGCTTTATGGGAGAACCTAATAAAATAGCGACTGCTTTTGCAGGTTTTGATAATAGTTATCAGTTTGATAATCAAATTGTTTTAGTAAATTTTAATGCAACTAATCTTTACCACCTATTACAGACAATTGTAAAACGTGAGCTCGAAAAACACAAAAGTATCAGATTATTTGTGCAATATCATGTTATATTTTCAAAGTTAGTTATAATGGAAGAATTAACTAACAAGGAAATTGCAGAACCTTATATGAACGCAAAATCAAGACGTGTTTTGCTTGGGACTGATCTGTTATCACTATCTGATGAAATACACCAAGAAATTGGAAAAAAAATAGAGGAATTTAGTCAATTAGGTTCGGGTTGGAAGTTTGAAATGATCAAAGGAATATTGTTTCACACGATGAAATATAATGTATTACGAGGTAGTTCATACGTCGACCTGCCACCAAAAATAAAAAGTAAAAGATGTTGTATAAACATCAAAAACGTAGATAACAAATGTTTCCAATGGGCTGTTCTTTCCGCACTATTCCCAGCAGAAAAAAACGCTACTCGTGTTGAAAGGTATATCAGTCATGTGTCTAGATTAAATTTTAAAGATATTAACTTTCCAGTGGCAGAAAATCAAATACCAAAATTTGAAAAGCAGAATAATGTTTCAATTAACGTTTTCGGACTAGATGAAAAGGAGGACGTATATCCGAGATATATTTCAGAAAAAGCTTCACAATCAACTATAAATTTACTGTACTACAAAAATCATTATGTTTGGATTAAAAACTTTAACGGACTAGTTGGTAGACAGTACAATAAGGATAAGAACAAAAAGTTCTTTTGTTACCGCTGCTTGCATGGCTGTACAAGCAATGAAACATTACAAAAGCATTTGCAGTACTGTAGTGATGTGCAAAGAATAACAATGCCATCTAAAAAAGATAGTGTGTTACAGTTTGTCCATCATAATCACAAACTAAAAATTCCTTTCGTCATATACGCTGATTTCGAATGCCTACTTCAACCTGTACTTGGTGTAGAAAATAATCCTAATCAATCGAGTACAAGAAAAGTTCAAAATCATGTTCCATGTGGAGTAGCGTACAAGGTAGTTTGTTGCGCTGATTCGAGATTATCTAAACCAATCCAACTCTATCGAGGTAAAAATCCAGCTGTTTGGCTTCTCAAGCAGTTGATTAATGAAGTTGATAATATTACTTATCGTTTGAAAAGAGTAACTCCAATGTTAAAATTAACACCTCAACAAGAATCTGATCACGAGCAAGCGAAAATTTGTTATATTTGTGAAAAAGCTTTTGATGATAACAAAAAAGTACGTGACCATTGCCATTTGACCGGACAGTATCGTGGAGCGGCTCATGACCAGTGTAATTTAAAATTTCACGCTCCAGATTTTATTCCAGTTATTCTTCACAATTTTCGAGGATATGATAGTCACATCATCGTAGAAGCTTTTGGTGATCCTGAGATAAAAGCTCATCTAAAACTCAATAATGTCATCAAATGCATTCCAAATAATTTTGAAAAGTATATGTCAGTTACGCTAGGTAAATTACGTTTTATTGACAGCCTGCAGTTTATGGCAGCCTCGTTAGATGAGCTAGTAAAAGGTTGTAGTAAATTTAATAACCTAAGAGACTGTTTTGGAGATAAATTTAATCTATTAGCTAAAAAAGGAGTTTTTCCATACGAATATCTCGACGATTGGAGTAAATTTGATGAAACATCTTTACCTGACAAAGACAAATTTTACTCACAACTTAAAAATGAAAATATAACTGATGACGAGTACAGGTATGCACAAGATATCTGGAAAGAGTTTGATTGTGAGACTTTTGGTGATTATCATGATTTATACCTGAAAACTGACGTGTTATTATTAGCAGATGTTTTTGAAAGTTTTCGTGAAGTGAGTTATAATAATTATGGACTAGATCCTTGCTGGTATTATTCTGCCCCTGGGTTGTCATGGGATGCTTTGCTAAAGTTTAGTAAGGTAAGGTTAGAATTACTGACTGATGTTGATATGTTCAATTTTATTGAAAAAGGTATCCGAGGTGGTATTAGCGTGATAACAAAAAAATATGCTGAAGCAAACAACAAATACCTGAAACAGTATAACCCTGACCTTCCTTCGAAGTATATAATTTATCTAGATTGTAATAATCTTTACGGTGGTTCGATGGCAGAACCAATGCCTTTTAGCGGATTTCATTGGATCACGGTTGATCGATTTCTATCAGAGACAGAAAAAAAGATACCTGACGATGTTTCCTATTTCGTTGAAGTTGATCTTGATTATCCAAATTCGCTACACAAATTACATAACGATTACCCTTTCTGTGCGGAATCGATGGTTATAGATTATAGTTTGTTATCAAAAGAACAACAAGCGTTAGCATCACCAAGGCAACATTCCATGGTCAAGAAACTAGTACCAAATTTACTTGATAAGAAAAATTATGTTTTGCATTATAAAGTTTTAAAACAAGCAGTCGATGCTGGTCTTGTGTTGAGAAAAGTTCATCGTGTACTAAAATTTAATCAGTCGCCGTGGATGAGAGGTTATATTAACTCCAACACTTCAAGAAGAGCTGCAGCGAAAACAGAGTTTGAGAAAAACTTCTTTAAACTGATGAACAATTCCGTTTTTGGTAAGACGATGGAGAATATTAGGAAACGTGTAAATATTGAAATAGTTAATGATGTCAATCGCAGAAACAAACTTGTGTCAGACGATGATTTTGTGAGCATGAAAATATTTAATGAAAATCTTGTTGCGATACAAAGAAGAAAAACAAATCTAAAACTAAACAAGCCGATCTATGTTGGAGCTGCAGTGTTAGATTTATCAAAGTGGATGATGTACGATTTTCATTACACTTTTGTTAAAAATCAGTGGCCGGCTAGTAGATTATTGTTTACTGATACTGATTCACTCGTGTATGAAATTGAATGTGAGGACATCTATCAGGACATGTACAATAATCGACATCTGTTTGATCTTTCCGATTATCCACGTGACAGTAAATTTCATGACGACACAAATAAAAAGGTTATTGGTAAGTTTAAAGATGAAATGAACTCGAGCGCTATCAAATACTTTATCGGATTACGTAGTAAAATGTATGCCGTATTATTGGACAATAATAACATAACGAAAAAAGCAAAAGGTCTGCCTCGTAATTTTGTTAAAAAGTTTATGAAATTTGATGACTACAGGTATGCGCTTGATGGCGGTGTTAGTTTTATGAGAGCTATGGCAATTCGAACTAATCATCATAAACTCGAAACAGATGTCATTATCAAACGTGGATTGTATAATTTTGATGACAAACGCTATTGTGAAAATGGGGTAGATACATTTGCCCTTGGGTATTGTTATGATGATAGATCTATACTCGACATTATCTTTTCCAACTGAAATTTTATCTAAACTTATAAAATAATGTTTGAAAATTTGACAATGACAAATAGCTACAATAGTAACATCAAATATCTAATGATGGATGGTAAACAATTGACAGTTGAATTTAATAATGAAACATCAGGTATATGTTTTAATGGAACATGTGACAAGTTAAAACTTTCGCTCATCAGATCTGATGACAGCATGTATTTCAATTATCTCGAACAATTGTATCAAAAGTTGCTAACGGAATTTAAAAACTTTCACAGCCCCATTAGCCAACAAAACTATACTAAACTCACAATTGATCTCGATCGGTCAAAGGTATATTTTATCAACAAAAAATATCCTCTGAACAAACCAGAAATGAAAGATCTGTTTGAGTCCCGTCGCTGTGTGAGTGGTAAAGTAAAATTTAGTATCTATAGTCGTGATAGTGAAATATTTTTAATATCAACAGTTGAAACATTAATCATTGGTAACGAGATATAAAATAATATCATTTTCATTCTAATGCTAGTTTAATTTCCACCTTGTTAACTGAAACGTTCTAATGCACAGTTTAATTTTCATCCTGTTATCTTGTGGTAAAACCCGTTTGCCGTCTTTAGAATAATTGTATTCCACATATGCGCTGTTCTAACAAATTAGTCACCTCTGTGTAAAGAGCTTATCACATTCCAACACCTGTTGTTTTGTTTGGTTAAAAAATACCTGTTTACAGGTAGTAGTAGGGGGAAAAAAAAGAGGTGGGGGAGGGTGAGTCAAAACCCTGTTTTATTTTGGAAATAAAAGGGGTGGGGTGGGGGATAATTTAGGACTATAATTTATACTTGTTTGGAGGGTAAAAAAACAAAGTGAGTTGAAAACCTGGTTTTCCTCTAGGGTGAGTTGAAAACCTGGTTTATTTTGGAAGAAAAGGGGGTGGGGTGGGGGATAATTTATACTTGTTTGGAGGGTAAAAAAACAAAGTGAGTTGAAAACCTGGTTTCCTAATACTACTATATATATTGAGTAGCCTTAGTAATTCAATCAACCAACTCTGCATCTTTTTTCTCGTAACTTTAGCTGTAAATGTCAGACGGAATAATATGATGCTGAAAAGTTTGTCATTCCATGTTAATCTGATTATACAGTCGGTCACCTTTAAGTCTCCTTGCTATCTGATTATACAGTCAGTCTCATGTAAGTCTCCATGCTATCTGATAATACAGACAGTCTCTTTTAAGTCTCCATGCTATTTGATTATACAGTCAGTCTCATGTAAGTCTCCATGCTATTTGATTATACAGTCAGTCTTCTTTAAATCTCCATGCTATCTGAATATACAGTCAGTCTCCTAGAAGTCTCCATGCTATCTGATTATAGAGTCAGTCTCCTTTAAGTTTCCATGCTATCTGATTATCCAGTCAGTCTCCTGTAAGTTTCCATGCTATCTGATTATACAGTCAGTTTCCTGTAAGTTGATGTCTTTTTTATTCGTTCTTCATGAAAAGAAATCTTGCTCCTTTTGTATGTACATGTTTAAAGCGACTACAAAATCAAGCCAGAAAAAAATTCTATCTCTTCAGAAAGTATATGGACTAAAGCCTGGACTCTAATACAAAGAGAAAGTACAATAGCACATAAATCAATATGTGTTCACTGTGTTAGTTTCTTATATTGGCAATAATGTGGATATCACATGCCCCGATGGACTGATTTAATGTGCCGCTTCTTCAATGTTTCTTTACAGCGATACCCCACTCACCCACTAATCTAAGTTGATAAAAATGGGTGAGGGATCAATATATATATATATATATATATATATATATATATATATATATATATATATATATATATATATATATATATATATATATATATACGTATTTTTGTTTGAAAATTTTATACCTGTTTCTGAAGGTTCAATTCTAAGGTACTTATGACATCAAAACAATTCTGACCGAGTCTTTTTTCTTCAAATCTTGTTGAGAGTGACATCAATTATTAATCTTTTACATAATGTTTGCTATATTTTTACATTCGCATTTAAAGATGAAAAATGTTTATAATAAATGTTGAATTCCTCTTTTTTTCTCTCAAAGAAAGGGAGGCATATAGAACGATAAATGTTTATTCAACATTTCTTCACGTTTCATACTCATTTTTGAATGCTACGTTGAACTATGTGATAATTGGAAAGATGTCATCCGTTAAATCGTCTTCAGTTTGTTGGTTTCCAGTTGTTCATATTGGGTCCTGTCCCTCCGTACGACCATGCATTAACCGCTAGAAGTTTGCTAGCAAGCTTGCGCAAAAGAGACTCAGTGTAGAAAAATTAAAAAATATGGCCCGCATATGTGTAGCTATAAGATTTTACAAAAAAAGATCTGTTTGTGGACGACCTTATTGCATTTTTTTTGTCAATCATATCTATGTTTCGTTTCCTTTCTAATGTTTTCAAACTTTTCAACACAGTTAAACAAAACCCACTTGAGGTGGGCTAATGCTCATATTTTGTTTTATATGTAGATAACCTGCTTCAACTTTTGTACAGTTATAGTAATTTTCCAAGCATTTTCTTTTTAATTTTCAAACATTCTGGCTTGGACTGCTTGTGTTATGTGGGTGCATGTGTGTTTACATATATACAAATATAGTCTTGAATAAATTGTATCTTCTTTGATTTTACCCATCGACAACCTGGGATGTTGAGATATATGTTAAAGTTACAATAAATTCGAACTGCATATGAAACTCGTTTACGTGAATTTTACAGTGTAGTATTTTAACATTTTTGTCTGGAGCTTCCAAAGATCTCTGAAATTTAGTTCAAAACTTATATTAGAAGTGTAAACTAAAAATCCCATTTCAATCTATGCCCCCTCCCGCATCCCAAAATAACTGTGATTAATTAGATTTCTGTTTTTAAAAGAAGCACTGACATATTGACAAGATAGCATTATGACAAAATTCCACGAGCATTATTCGGTTATGCCTTTGAGTTACAAACTTTCATGACGCGATCGATCATTTGCCCTGCAGAATGTTCATTTAATTTGTCATCTGCCCTGGTATTTCAGAAAGACTTTCGGCGAGTAATGCAATCAATCAGCTCCCTCCTTCTTGAGCATTGCACTGTCAGTGGTGGCAAACGGCCGTTTATCATTAAAATCATGTACGAGGAGACAGGGGATGGTGTAATTTGTGAAGAGGAGGCGGACAAAGCAATGTTCGACCTCAGATTTCGGGACTTGAATTATGAGAATGATTATACTGCATATACCAATCTGGGGTTATTAAATAGAGTAATATAGCATGAGTGTCTTAAATTGTTCTAGTGCTTTAATAGAAAGATTTACGAAAAGGCATAGCGAGAAAAATAACCTTTTTAAATCTGTGAACTTCTATGACAAGAAGGAAAGGACGGGAAATGCAAAATCTAAATAATCGAATTCCTTCACTTACCGTCATTAATTGTTTTGAATACAATAATTGTCTCAAATATGTATGTATGTATGTATGTATGTATGTATGTATGTATGTATGTATGTATGTATGTATGTATGTATGTATGTATGTATGTATGTATGTATGTATGTATGTATGTATGTTATATTTCAAAAAACGAGATGTATGTGATGTCTCTGTTGATAGCTTCGCTAGATTTTAGTGATTGCTCTTTTGAGTGTGGGGAATCGGTGTTGGGAAGATATTTCTCAAATGGAATAACTAGACATTTATTAGGTAGAGCCGTCATTCATACTAAAGCGTATTTAATGGTCTTTGTGGGAAGCATGGATTAATTTCGCAATGTAACCCCTATACAATCTATTAATATAAGAAATAATTGGGATATTTCCAGTTATTAATGTTTAGAAGTTTGAGATAAGAATAATTATGTGTACTATGTTTGGGTCACGTTGTGTCTTCTATTCCATGAAATACCGATATACAGTTAAGAATTCTGCACCGATGGTGCTTATTAAATGAAGCAAGATAATCACAAACGTCAAATTCGAGTAAATTTAATGTGTTCCTTAGTTTGATTAGAGAAAACTCTGTTGTAATACTAGCGCATTTCAGAACCTTTCAAATACTCTTGTCTTGAAGCTCTGCAAATAAGGAAAACAATGACCTCAAGCCAGATTAAATATTATTATATTGTATGAATAACTATAGTCTGGTAGTAGCTCAGTAATCAAGGGTGTCAGAAAAGATTTATCTTTTAGCATTAACGTCTTAACTGTAAGTTATATTTATACATTTTGCAGTAGCACACAGTATTTAACTTTAGATTGCTAATGGTTAGGTTGCACATCACTCTGAAAAACGTATGTCCGAGAAAAGAATATTTGTTCATAACCTTATTGGTACAGAGAACTCCTTATAAGAAAGTTAAATTTTTAGATACACCCTATTTGTAACAACTTTACATTTTCACTAGTTGAAGATTATATTATTGTTCTCTCTCTCTCTCTCTCTCTCTCTCTCTCTCTCTCTCTCTCTCTCTCTCTCTCTCTCTCTCTCTCTCTCTCTCTCTCTCTCTCACACACACACACACACACACACACACACACACACACATAGGGCCATTGCACGTTAGCTCTGGAGAAAAAAGCACACCCCAGCCACCACCCCCGGTGGTGCATTGCCTCCTTCCTTCTGGCTTGGCGCCCATGGCGGTTTCCCTTATTGCCCTTTCCTTACGACGACCTTGTATACACACACACACACACATACGCACACACACACATACACACTAAGAAGCGTATATTAGGTTTCTATTTTATTAATATATTTATGGTAGCGTTATATAGGATAATAGAGACAGCTAAAAAAAAGTTCCAAAATTTGTGCTAATTTGATATGATCCGTTAAAACACGTGTTTACCCATTTGCTTTCTTTTTCCATTATCAATGTCCTTTAGTTTATAGATATTTCGATTTTACACATAATTTTGACATCATAAAGATTTCCTTCTTTAGATCCTTTTCCTATCCTACCTATACTAAATATGGCGTCATAAGTTGGCCTTAATTACGAGTTCATTTTGGTTATTTCGAGTTACGTGGTACAGACGACTTTGTCAACATATGGTTGCTAATAATAAACTGAGTCCTAAAAAATTATTTTTCTGTAGTTGAACACCCAAAAAATGTTTGGGGCTGGCGCTAAAGCTTTACCATGGCGGCGGAGTCTCGGATCAATTGCAGTTTTCAAAGTGTATATCACGCTTGTACATTTGAATAAACAGTTCCATTTTGATTGGTTTAAGCGTGGCGAAGCTCGGAGTGATATCTCATTCCGACAATATTTAATCTTCCACAGACCCAACAAAGCTTGATGTAGATTGCATTAGATTTGACAGTGCGGCGTCCATTGCCGTTTTAAGGCATAGGTACACGAGTTACATGCCTAGAGTCCCGCGGCGGCTCAAAAACAAAATTTCGGTTTCGGTTGGGTTAGCAGTTTAGTGTTTGTGCCTCAAGCCCCCAAAACTACATAAAACTGCTCTGGCTGAGTCCTTTTGTAAACCGTACGGATATTTGTGTCGCCTTTATGCAATGTACAGGCGGAGTTTATGAATACAATTGTTGAGGATATCTATGTTTACAAAATAGAGCAGAAATCCAATTTATGATAAGGATAATTCATGTATTTTAAGTGCTTATTTGCTTAGCGAATATTATAAACATTACTATGTGTGTCTGTCTGTGTGTGTTTTCATTCCATTCAATGTCAGTTGCCCATATTACATGCTCTCGAGGCCACCCGCCAGTTGTCGAGTGTTCTAAAGAGCACACCGTTGCAGATCACTGCCATCTCACCAGTGTCTTTGGTGGTTCGAGTCTTAAGCTCGGCTAATGTTTGTACGTGAGAAAGTTTGCCTGTAGCTTCTCATGGGGTTGGTGGGGTTTTTTTGGGGGGGGTCTTCCTCTATCAGCTATACTGGAAGCCATGTAAAGCCTATCTTGTTCTAAAAAGATGGCTTTAAACCCGATAACAATAACAACATACTCTCCAAGAAATTCCTATTAACCTTACACTGTTTAAAGTATTTAAGATCTCTCTTTAATTCTCGGCTTGACACTGACTTATTTTATGTTTACACAAAATAATGTCGGTCATAAAATTTGATGGAAGTATAAACCAAATCATTATTTTTTGTATTTTATAATAAATCTATAATGTCGGGCTTATTGCAATAACTCGCTTAGTGGGTTAGAATCGTGTCCGCATCTCGATTTACAATTAACCTTTCAAGAAAAGTAAATCGCACAATTTGGTAGGAATGCTGCCGAATGCAACTGTGATACATATTGTAGTGGAACTCTCCCTCGGCTACATAGACCCGTGACTCGCTATATCGGGTTCTTTATGATAATTCTTGAATTAGTAGTGATATCCCGCTGAATCTGTCTGACGACTGACACTCCAGAGTGTGACAGATTTCTACATCAGCTGGAAACCGTCTTATTCCTGGCTTCTTGGGTGTCGCCAACTTGGTCAAAGACGAGTCGCAAGCTCGCCGACTGGACGCAGTCGCGGTCGCCGACTAGTAGCTGACATTTCGCAGGGTAGCCGACTGGTTGCAGATTTGTCGCGGTCTTGGTCGCCGACATAGTCGCAGTCGCAGAGTGGCCGACTTGTTACAGGGCTGCCAAATAGTCTTCGTCTGTTCGCCTATTGGTCACAAGGTCGCAAACTGTGTCACTTCTTGTCGTCGACCGGGTTGCATTCGTGGTCGCTGTGTGGATGGATGGTCGCAGAGTCGTAAACTGGGTCTTCTTTTGGTCGCAGGCTGGATCACAGTCGCCGACTGGTCGCAGAGTCGCGTCGTTATCCAAGAGATAGATGACAGTGCGAAATGATGAAATAATAGTTGTCCTCAGTCTAAACGTGTATTGTCGCAATAGTTCTGCGTTCGTTCGGACAAGCCTTGTAGCTTCGGGATGCTGGTCGATGAAATAACTTGTTCCTAACCTTTTCAGATTACTGGCCTTGCTCTCTCCTACTCAACGAAATACGACCGTGCTTGCTCTCGCGGGGTGGTTTTACTCCTACACTGCAGGAGACGTATTAACTCCACCCCGCTTCTTATCACGCCACCATAGTAGCCACAGTTGGCCCATTTATATAACTTGGCGAAATCACGTGACCCAAAACTAAAACGATAGATGGCACTACAAAGTCCGCCAAGTATTCAAGATCACAATATAACCTTTAACGCAACGAAACATTAAACAACGAAACGAAAATTTGAAGTTCATGGAGTTTCCTCATTAAAATATTAAGTTAATTTAAAATTGATTTTTGTATCTAACGATTATTTAAAGCATTCGATCTGGCATTAAGGCAACACATTACAGGCAACAGAATGATATGTCAATTATGGCAACACATTACAGGCAACAGAAAGATAAATCAATTATGGCAACTCATTACAGGCAACATAAACTAAGTTATTAATAGAGCAGGTAAGTATTTATATTTTGAGAGATGAAATTACCGGTCCATAAAAATGACAGTTCTATACCGACGCCGCTTTCGTGTTAAGTCATGAAGAAGGTTTCATTCACGGCGATCACTATTACAGACCTGGCACACAAACTCGTCCTATAAATGTTATCCCTATTCTGGGAAAAATTAAATTTCTTTCAAAAATTCTATTGATATGGTTTGACTTAGATCTTTAAGCATGAACACAGTATCATATGTTTTAGTTTTTTTTAAGTATTTTATTGGGGTAGGTGAGCTATACTAATAATTATTTTCAGACAGGCTCACTGGAAATTTCGTCGGCCGCTGCTCAAAATGAGTCGTCTTCGAAATTATTGTTATCGCAAAATCAATAACTCAAAATAAGAAGCTGATCAATAAAAATCAATTTTAAACTGGCAATATAGCAATATATTCATCCATCTGTATTGAAAGCATTTCATTCATTGATGATTGCAGTTACTTCATAATCTTGTACATCTGAAGATGCGTGTCCATTAAGTCGCTATCAAGTAAATAGGAATCAAGTATTTTATTCGAATATCCTAAAAATTTGGAAACTATCTAAATTTTCTGGATTTATTTTTCTTCCCGGTCGTTTAAGATGTCTTCCTGGAGAATCAATGATAGCAGAGTTAATACGCATTTTGCTGTATGGTATAAATTGGCAGTTCCAGAGAAATTAGACATGCCTTGCCTCTTTTAGTTTCAATTTTTATGACCCAGGATTGCCAAGGCGTATTACACTCAGATTCAGACTCAACCATTGTCTTCTGATTGTCTGGAATCAAATAGCTGGCCAATCAGAGGTTAGAAATTTTAGTTGTGTCCATTTGTCTAAGTTTCAATAATATTAGTTTTCTTAAATCTTGGGGCAAGAGCGGTTAATTTTATATATTTGAGTGCTGATTATTCGCTAACAATTTTAAAACAATGAAATCATTTAAAATGCATCATGTTTAATAAATGAACTACATATTAATTACTTGCATCACAAGGCGTTTACTGTTACCTAAGGCGGTATTTAGTCTTCTACAATGATTATATTTTTCTGGAACACAAGATTTCAGGAAACCTCTCTTGGTCATAGGTTATATTACCATAAGTGTACATGAGGAGGTTATACTCATCTGTAGATAATTCAATAAATGTATATATTTTTAAAATATAAGAAATGAAATTTACTTTGAAAATATATCATTTTGACAAGTTCGGTTTCTATGGCATAACACAGCTTATAAATGACAGTAAATAATAACCTAACAAAATGTTCTCATATTCATAATGCTTAATTATTAGTCTCAAATACGCTTTCATTTTCTTTATTGCCTGACAACTAAAAAATGAGCTAGATGTTTCCTTTTTACTTTCCTGAAAGCCACTTACGTTGAACAGTTTCTTTCTTGCCTGGAACGTTAATAAAGATATATCGCGTTTTTACTGTTCTGAAAGCCACTTATAGCCTAATTACGAAACTTGGCATTTTCATTATAAAGATTAATGACCGAACAATCAATCTATCATAGTTTGTTTCAAGAGTGTTGAATCATTTGGTCATCATTATACCCATAATTTAAACTCTAACAACGCTAGCGGAATAATAAATGTAGGTTCATAATTTGTTATGTACTCTGTATTCGTTATGTACTTTTTTTGATAAATTGAATATAAAAAAATAACGAACTCTTCTCTTTTACCTAATATAAAGTATTGAAGATGTGGTGTCTATCATTCGTACAAGTTGGCCATGATTGATATAAAATATAGGCATTATTGGCATGGCAAAGTACTTGTTTGTCAATCACTGCATCCTGGATTTTTCATACAAGTAGAAAAAGTTTACTATCATGCGAAATGCAAATGGTCCATTGTACTGAAAGTACAAAAACTGCATGGATTTGTTTTCATTATTTACTCTATACCAGGCATTTAGGTTATCGCTTGTTTTGGAAATATGTTTTTATTTACCTAAAATAAACTAATTTAAATAATAAAGGGGAATTCCCTCAAAAAAAGAAAATTATGTAAGTTGTAATATGGCATGTAATAATTTTGTGGCTCTTCTAAATTGGTCTTTAAAACTATAACTGTCATTTAAGGATTAATCTGGCGGAATCGCGGATGCTCAATTAACTTCTGTCGGTTGTAAATAAACTGTGTCGTTTCCAGTGAATGATTTCTGACGCAATTGTAACACTATAGACACGAATGTAAGAAATAGTGGGCGCGTTACATGCAAGCTTAAACTGCCCATCTAAACTTCACTCATGGGTTTGTAAAGTCATTTAGTTAGCATATCGTCTCGCCATTCCAGTGATGACATGATCCTATTTTCATGATTAAAGCGCAGACATCAAATATATTCTAGCATAAATTGCATCATCGACAAAAAAGAAACGAATAAAACAATTATTGAAGATCCGAGGCATGTAAGATGACGTCGTATTAGGAAGCATCACATTACGGAATGTGACAATTGATGCTTTTAGTCTTTGAAACTGGAACCTCCAGGTCAAAATGTATGATAATGATTGTAAAACGATTACTTCAATTAAGAGCTTAAAATCGATATTCTCCTAATTGCATGCAATTCTTTTGGGTGGAAAATCGGCATATAATTATAAATCATTGCAATTAAAAGGTTTTATATCATTTATTACCATGATTGCTTTAAATTACTTCAATCGGGAGTGTCACTAGTTCTCCACATTGCTTGAATTTTCAGTCTTTCATTCAGGAGTGCAACTAGTTCTCCATATTCCATGCTTGATAGTTTTTGGACACAATGTTGTGATGACTAGAATATATCTTTGATAATCTGGAGTCATTTTCTCCAAACATATCCATCTGCACTATCGTATTTATGATATTTCGACATAACTCAAATAAAGGTTTTCAGAGAAAGAGAGAGATCTTCTAAAGGATTAAAATATGTACTTTTTAAAAATGATACACTTGGGAATTTGGGAATCGTTTCGTTCTTCAAGAAATGTTGATGAATTTTACATGTTTGAGGATGGTTGGTGTTTTAATATTTGATGAGTCAATCTTAGATTATTTTAAATATATTTTAGTCAATGTTTCTTAGTTTTAGGTTTCCATTTCATAAATTTTTGGCTTTGGTCTCTATTGGTGGATGTTAAGTTTGTTCTACAAAGGTCATGAATGAACCAGCATCTGAGACAAAACTGTTAATTAGAAGTCAATAGACCGCAAATCGGGCATATGCTTGTTTCATTATTACATAATTGCATCTTTAAAATGTTATGGGTATAAAGGATTACCCAGTGATAAAGACATTAGTCCGATTAGCCTTCTTTAACAATCATTTGTTGAGAATTATCTTCAACATTTTGAATGCTGAAGATAATTTTCAACAGACTAAAGCCTCAAACAGAGACAATTATTACTGACAATCAGGCAGGCTTCCGAGCAAGAAGTACCACCCCAGAACAAATCTTTAGTCAAAACTTCCTATGCGAGAAATACCTTGAGCAACAGCAGAATCTATACCATATCTTTATATATTTCAAAAGGGTCTTTGACATGGTATGGCATGCAGCCTTATGGGCAACTATGAGGAAGTACAACATCAGCTCAAATTGGTGCAGGATGTTGAGCACCTTTATGACAAACTCACCAGTGCTGTCCTCATCAATGGCAGCAGAGGAGATTGGTTTCTAACAACAGTTGTAGTCAGACAGGGATGTATACTGTCACCTACATTCTTTAACATTTTCCTGGAAAAGATCGTAGAGGATGTCTTGCATCATTACAAGGACACGATCAGCATCAGAGGAAGAACAATCACCAACCTTCCCATCGCATATAATATTGATGGTTTATCATTAGAAGAAAAGAACTGGCTGACTTGCTTGAGAACCCCCACATCATACATTATGGAGATTAGCGCCGAGATAAACAAACAAATTTATGACAATCACGACCAATGTAATTAGTGCAGAAATAAAGATCACTAGACAGATGCTGGAAATAGTCACAAGCTTTAAGTACTTGGGATCAAATATCACAGAAGAGGACTCCAAACCATAACTACTTTGAGGGATTACCCAGACAACAACCGCAATAACAAGGCTGAGACAAATATGGAAAGACAACATCATTGCTTTTAGTTCTAAATGAAGGTTGATACGCTCGATTGCTATATACATTTTTCCTTATGCTTGTGAAATATGGGCGCACACATCAGATCTGCACAGAAGTATTCCAACATTCTAAATGAGATATTACCGCAAGATCTTGTGCATCTCATACATTGACCATGTAAGCAACGAAGAAGTTCACAACAAGATCCAACGAGACATAGAATCATATGAAGGCCTCTTGACCACTGTAAAATGCACCAACTGAAGTGGCACGATCATGTCTCAACATCATCTGGACTAGCAAAAACAATCCTGCAAGGCACAATGCTAAGGTTCAGAAGAAGACGGAGACAAACAAATGAGGTGGGAAGAAGTGAACATGCATGGGATTTGGAGATTCCCAAAAAGACATTAGAGAACAGGGAAATACGGCAAGAATTGGTTGTAACGTCAACTGTGGTGCCCCAACGACCATTTGTGTGAAGGGATTGATGATGATAATGATGATGATGATGATGATGATGATGATGATGATGATGAAATTTTAAAATTTACATCTCAAATTATTTTGACAGGTGCAAGAATATGGTGAGACATAAGGATTGAATATACACTTATATCTTAGCTACAATAAAATACTTCAAAATGAAATAAATTTTTTTCACATGGGTTTCACTTAACAAAACATCTATAGGTTAAAAATCCGGCAGAGATATATGTTAGTGCAACTTATCAGGGATAAGTAACTTCAGTTAATATTCAAACAATAATCGATGTATAGAACTTAAGAATAAATATCATTGGTATATGACTCGCTTCTTCCAGTCTGTCGAAGGATTTCTTGAGAAATATTTTTTCCTGCAAACTCTTTCTCCCGAACTTTTGTCCACTCACTGCGGATGGATCAATACCGTTCTCCAAGCCAGCATCACCATTGACCGCATCATCAGGATTAAACGAAATCCGACTGATTTCTACGACTCCATTGAACACAGATAAAGTAGACAGCTTCACACTAAAACTAATCTGTATTGTGTTAATACAGCAAGAAATTACTTTATAGGTACCTTAGTAAAGGTCAAATCCACCACCAGGGAACTTGAGATAATCGGATTTCTCACTGCAGGCACTTTGCGCGCGCAGCAGTGGGTAAACCGATCGCAACAGTTTTAAATATTTATGAGATAATTGGATTTCTCACTGCAGGCACTTTGCGCGCGCAGCAGTGGGTAAACCGATCGCAACATTTTTAAATATTTAAAGCAAAACCAATTTAATGAGAACCTCGGATAACACTGAATGGCAACGAAACTCGTCTATATTTTCGTTCAAATACAATACATAAACATTTCACCACACACGATTCTTTGATAAAGTTGACTAATCAAGCATATGTTTTACTGTATTTTAATAAAAGTAGAATGGATGTCATTGAATACGTGTTTGACATTTTATTTACTAAATTATAAAGTCAACAAATTAAAGTACAAGATGGATAATTCAAAGCGAATGTGCAAAACGAACAATTGATTAAACTCTGCACATATATATGTATCATTAGTTCAAATGTAGTTCAAACATAAATTTTCATGATTTGGTTTGGTTCAAAGTGAAATAAGGTTTGTATCAATGTTGAAGTAAAGAATGTTGCTGTATTCTCCTTACCTGGATGAAACTCATCAAGTGATCATTCATCTCGATCATAAATACACAATGTAGATAAAAAAGTAAACGATTTGATCCACTTATACTTAAGAGCATTGGAGGAAATGGAAAGCGGATATCTGCAATATACATATAATATGTTGACCATCTCACACCAACCCAGTTTAACTAACTGAGCAAGACAAGAGATGTTCATGCGTTATGCATATTTCAACTTAAGGTCTATAAAACCGGAAACTCGTTTATGGCACGGAAAATGACCGGCTTCTTCCAGTCAATGTAGAATCAAAGAACTATATCACGGGAGTACAATGTTACATCAGTTTTCTACTTGTACAAGAGAAAAATTAACAACTATCAATGCATCTTCTGGCTATTATTATCTGGCAAAATTCTCGTCGGAATTCTGTTAAATAGTCCAATTCATCAAAGTGATCAAGGGCTTCTGCAAGAGAGTCATTGTGGCTTACGGTAAGGAAGAAGGCCACATACATGGTTTTTGCAGCATGTGAACTACGGGTGAGAGATGTCAAGAGCAGAATTCCAACTTGTCGACGACATTAGTCGACATGGTAAGAGTTCTCGATACAGTCAGTTATGGTGGCCTTTGAAACATCATCGTAAACTTTGGTTGCATAGAGAATTTCGTCGCGATTGTTCTGCAATTCGATGATGTTTAGTGTCGTGGATGACGACGAGTACTGTGAACCATTTACCTCTACCAATGGAGTCAAGCAATGCTGTATTTTAGCACCAACCATTTCTCAGTATGTTGTTGTTTGCCATGCTTATTGATGACTTCAATGATTATGATACTAGGATTTAAAGGCGGAGTTATCAGAAGCGACTGTTCGTGATCTCCTTAACGCTTGCAAGTGTTACCCTAATGCCAAATCTGAGTCTGAACAAATTTTCATCGGCTTATGACAATTTCAGTTTTACTGATTGCATCAATAAGACATTGACATTGTACCAACCAGCACCAGAAAAACCTTACGTAGTCTTCCATGACAATAAATGATCAGACGCATGTAGTGGGAGCCAAAACAGTATAAAATCTACAGTGATCACAGAAGAGTGATTATGTTATTGCCAGCACAAAGATATGACACCTCTATAAGAGACCATGATCATCTAATATGCAAAAAAATCAATTATCCAAGGCGAATCGATTATACTTTAAATTGCAAATAGTCAACAAGTGCAACATTGTTCATTATTAACTGATTTCGCAAAGACAACTAACTTTACATTACAGTAATCGCTCGAATATTTCAAAACGAAGAATTGAAAGTCGTACCGAACAATGGTATAGAAATATGTTTAATTTAAGCAGATTCATATTTGGTAACGAGAATCATTTTGACGCATAGTATTAAGACTACTGTTATCAGCATTGTTCCTTAGGTACAAGTCAGCAGCATTAAATAATTTTTCTGTGAAGCATTTTATATCTTTCCAATCGCATCCGAGTTTACTCATTCTACAGACGTTGTAATCTCATATGCATTGCACGCTGTGCAAATTCTTATGCGGTTCAAGTTCATTTACTGTATTATGTATCTGGTAGGCATTTCATTCAACGGCGTGACTTATTATTTTAGCTTCTTTATTGTGCTTTATTTGGCTAGCTTCTAAAACGGAACACTTAGTGCATTTGACCCGTATACTTATTATTTTACAGAAATGATAAGCTTATTGACCTAAGATGTATATTAGTTCATCAAATCAATTATTGGACAATAATTATATCTGGTAGTAGCCTATGTATTAGAAAAGTCTTTTCGTAACTGTAGATGAAAGTTAAATCACGCTAGCTTTCTTAAAGCATACTTAGGCAACTACAAGAGCAGATTCAATGTTGTACTTCCGGTTGTAAATGGTTTTCTTTAACCTTCAGTCCGCATTTATGTACTGCAGGCCAGTATAAGTGGTGAAGGAAAAACCAAAAAAGCACCATTAAAAGCCACCGACCCACAGGACGCTACTGGCAAGCTGTCTCAATTACTAATATTAGCTGAGCCCGAGACTTGAACCCACGCGGACAGAGGTGAGGTGGCAGCTATCGGTACAGGCGAGCTCTTGAGACCATTCGGCCTTTGATCTTCCCAAGCCACGCTACTTCCTAAATTAAAAATCTATAAATCTTGGTATTTAGTTTCTTCGTTTCATTTGTTGATTTTGTCAGTACCAGTAGCTGAAGTTTATCATCTGCATTTATTGGGACATAAAGATTTCAAATAGCACGATAGTATGATATAAACTAGGGCTGTGAATACTGTTTCAATCTAAGTTTTAAATTATGCAACCGAAAGAGGAGAAAACAACAAGTTTAATAAAGGAACACTTTATTTTTCTCAATTACAAGATGAAAATTTAAAAGACAATTAATCTATTGTGAATTAAATCCCAAATAATCCTAACTTTCTATCACAAATCAGTAACACAGAATGTTCTAAATGAATTGCAAGTTTTGAATGTCCAGATGTACGAATATTCTTGAATGTCCTGATGTACGATTAATGTAATACACAATGTCTTCAAATGCTTGCAAAAATCCAAAGTAATGTATTTTTTCAGAGTCAATGAATACTATAGTAATTCCAGTGAATGATTTACTAAAATAATTCTTCTGAACATTAATTTAAACTCTGATAAAAATGATTGCACAGATTGATCTTAAGATTTGAATGTATTTTTTGTAACTTAAGTCCCCAGTATATACAAATCCCAATTTGACTTACGACGCAATAGAATGTTCAGAAAACTACTTATCATCCTAAGGGAAAATCCCACTAAGTCATGAACAAAGTCAGAATTAAAATTTTAGCAACCATGTTTATTGCTTGCAATAATAACAGAAGTCGGATAGACAAACTTACATCAATGGACGCCCTCATGATATTTTGCAGGGGGGGTCAGGATTCTTTTTGTGAGGGGAGTCATATATATGCAGTATAATTGCCAGGGGTTCACATGTGACACCTCACCATGTAAAGACCAGTCGTGTTTGTCTTTTTTAGACGATGTTTACGAGGTTTTAAAAAGTGAAAATCACAAGATCTTCACTACTTGCAGATATTATAAAGTCATTTTCCTGACAAAACCGAAAATTAAAACTTTTAGAGAAAGACAAAGCTCATGCAAAGTCCAACGCATATTTGAATTATTGATTCATCGTAAATACATATATAAAACGTTTTCAATTTAACAGTTTTTCGACCGTTAATATAAATGGTAATGAGTTTAGCACGAACAATTATTTAAAGAAATAAATAGCTTTCAAGTTGTGAGAGATGTGGATAAGGTATAAATTGTCAAATGAAGGTATTAAGACATGCCTGGTGTGTCAATAAATAAAATACACCCAGAAATAAAGCGATAAAGAAAAAATTCCAAATTTGTAAAACGTGATAAGGTGACTACAATATTTGCAATAATCTACACGGGTCATAAATAACATCACAGAAACAGCTACAAGATTTAACATTTAAATCTATGAAGCTGAAAAATAACAGCTATTAAACAAAATATATTAGTTAGAAGAACATTACTAGTGATGAAATCATGCAATCATTCAAATGACATATACAGAATCATAATCATCGATATATTTTTCTGGGAAATACTTTCACCAACTAGTTTTGTCGCATCCATACAACAACCTTTATTCATAAAGAAGTACTGAAAAATTACGAAATCGGTTGCTCTAAACAAAATGGGCAAAGTAAGCTCCAATACATTTTCAATCTAGCGCAGATTGTATGGATATAAGAGATGCAACTATTCCTGCTTAACGGTAAAGATGTGCCTAAGGTGCAGGTGGAGGACACAGTGTGTGCTAATCACAACACACCAATATGCCTTGATCTTTGTTTTTAGATAAACCATCTCTAGATGACCAGAGTGCCATTTGTACCGGACAGGAAATGTTCGTGTATTTCTGTGCAACAAACATTTAAAATTTTATCTGATATTAACTAGTAATTCAAATTAAATAATGCAAATAATTGTTAGTTAAAGATAATGGACAACAAAGGTATAGTCATGCAAAATGTATGTGAAGCACACTCTTAACAGCACACTCTTAACAGTATGTGCCATTTAATTCATAGTATTGTGAGTCATCCAAGCATACAGTTCTTGAAAATGAGTACTTAGTGTTTTATAATAACCAATTAATGACAGTAGTTACATTAGTGAAACCTAGTTACCTTCAACGAGACTGGGCTACTTGTAATGACAATGGGCTACTTTCTTCATAATTGAAAGCCATGCCTATAAAGTGCCCTCATTTCTCTTACTCGAACAAATTCATATAGAATGACCACACCACGGTTCAGAAGAACATATCCCTACAAGAAACATGAGATTAATATAACCAAAGTTCGGTGTGTGTGAGTGTGTGTTTGGGTGCGTGTGTGTGTGTGTGAGTGTGTGTGTATGTTTGAGTTTGTGTGTGTGTGTTTTATAAAGAACTATGCAAGGACAGTTAACGAAACGAACAAAAAGCTAAAAACCGGAGATAAATAAGATATTCATCAAGTGTGCAAACAATTATTCCATGAATAAGAAATAATTGATCATCAAACTGACATATTATGATCAAGGCAAGCAGATAGTTCAATTGTTTGCTGTATTTACTTGAGACTACATACTCATTTTGACTCGCACTAATCTTTTAGATTGCCTTCATAGTAAGAAATCTAACGAAACTATTACGGAAACAAGTTAAGCCCGAAAACGTTGCTGTGATAATGTATTTGCGACTTATGAAGACTTGTCAAACATCTTAACTCATTCATCATAGAAATTGAATTTGCTCTTTTTCAAGCCGTAATAGCATGATTGATTTTTCCACTGCTTTCAGTTTCTTTGTAAATTAATACAAATGTTGCCACCAATTTTATCACAAGTGGGACTACTCTTAATTTTCATGTAATTTCCCACATGTAAAAACCTATTAATCTTCCCAAATTCATCAAACAATACAAATTGAAATATGGTTTTTCATTACATACTATACGGCCTGGACTGCAATTTTTGAGGTCACGTATTTGGTATTTGTTGATGTTTAGTTAAAAGACCGACTCTCTCTCTCTCTCTCTCTCTCTCTCTCTCTCTCTCTCTCTCTCTCTCTCTCTCTCTCTCTCTCTCTCTCTCTCTCTCTCTTCATTCAGTTGTACGTATGTATGTCAAAATGCGTTTAGAGGTGAAATCCGTATGGGGTATAGGATCTGGGGGCTCATTTGCTCTCACCATTTGCACCTATTGCGGGCGCCAATGATGACAGGTGCTTATTCTTAAATTGGTGGATCTAAAGATAACAATATTAAAACTATCAAACATTCTGGGTAATCCGGTTGATTTGTTACGTGTGTTTTGACAACACCTCACCTAGAAACACGTTGGATTTCGAAAACCAATCACGTTGCGTTTTATAGACGTATTCTAATGCCGTAAGTAATATATTACGGGCGACAAATTAACTATAAATCTATGTCAGGTGTAAGAGACTGAATTTTCCAATTTTTCCCCACGAGCTTAAAAATATCACCAAATAAAGGAAAAATCACTGTTATATATTGAAGAATTCGTTCATAATCACAAAAAAAATCCAAAATATTTGACACGGCTTTTGAGAAAGCTTTCCATGTCACATATTAATATGAAACAAAAGAGGAAAAATTAGTTTCATATCAATATTCACAAATATACATTCACGTGCAATTTATAAATTTACAATGTTTGTGCAATCGAAAATTAATGGACCAATTACAGACTTGAGATATATCGTCCCCATGGGACAAAATTTTTTACAATAGTTGTCGTCCTGTAGTTTTGCTGTTATGACTAAAAAAAAATAAGGCAAGGATTTCTCAGCAAATTTTATGACCATAAAAAGAGAAATACACGTCACTATTTGTATAATAATTACTTAACAATTGATTCGATAGTTGCAGATCAGTCAACTAAACAGGATCAACATTTTTATGTTTTTATCATTATGATGTCAGTCTCCAAGGTGGAGGTAATTTCGGACTCACCAAGTTAAGGCATACGTTGAGGACAATTACATTTTGTGAAATATAAACCACTGAAACTAATTTTCATCGTTGTCTGAAATTATAAATGTATTTTAGTTTCAAGAGATCCTTTAGTGATGTTAAAATTAGTTTTAATGAACGACTGATCATTAAATGGCTTTGCGTAAGTGTTGATGTTTAGAAAATCTTCATTATGGCATGCTGTACTTTAATGCAATTTTGAACACCGTCTGTTTTTTCATTTCCTTTTCTTCGTCTTTTTGCTATTCTTATATAGTTCAGTTCTTATTGGCTAACTTAACATGATAACATATAGGACTGGTATGTCACCCGCAAATACAAAGTGGAAAATAATACTGTTTAGGAAGTGTCGAGGATGGCCTTGCTTTGGCGACCCATGGAATCGTTGTTTTATGTTTTAATTCATTTCACCTTTCTGTTTAATAAATGAAAGAAAAAAGAAATGGAAACAAGAGATAAAGTGGCGATAAAACGAAACATGTCAAACAATAAATAAAGAGACCAAAAACAAACAATTTTGATAATTCGTATTAATCCCTAAGGCGTGGGAATTTAATCTAATATAGCGCTTAAAGTTAATACAAATATCACTATGAATTGGAAAGTATATATCCTCTTTAGTTTTCTTTGTTGTTCTTTCTTTTTTATTTTATAAGCCATATCTGCAATTTATGCGCATGAACTCTTCACATCAAATTTGATCAATATTCAGGTAAACATAAATTAAATATTGGGTAAAAACACTGTCTAATTATTATTGTACAGAGTCAAATATCAATTTTGCATGCTTTAATTGAACCAAACATATTATTAAGGATAATATAGAACTGCCGTGCTTCTGCAATCACCATACAATAAGTTTTGAAATTATTTATTGTCAAAGACCTTTTGTTACCTGCAAACATCTTTACACATACACAAACACACATATATATATATACATGCATACACACACAGATATATATATATATATATATATATATATATATATATACATATATATATATATATATATATATATATATATATATATATGTGTGTGTGTGTGTGTGTTAACCGTTAAATCATGCTGAAAATTTTCAGAAATGAAAAAGGTCATTTGTTCTCTGCAAAACGTCATTAAAAAGGCCAGTTAGTTGTCAGAACAAGTCATTACTGATAAACCTTATGGTATGATCAATTAGTGTTGTTTAGTACGAAATAGATCTGATTAAAAGCGATATCTGTATGTAACAAGTGTATCGATATAGATTCATGTTCTGGCGATCTTCGGAATTTGCGGTCCACTTATTTTAGTAGCCTATCAGTTAAAAAGTTGTATTTTGTGTACGAGAAGCATTGTGTATAGAATGATGTTTTTATCGTTCATTAATGTGAAAGCTGTAATGGATTTGGTCATTCTTAAGGTCAGCAGAATATAGCCCTTTATTCTTGTCCTTCCTTTCTAAGTTATGCGGGAGATATCGGTTTTGATCCGATTGATACAAATCTAATCAGTCTTTACGCATTCACGTTGATAAGGGAATCGAGTTTTGCTCCTAGCTGGATTTTGGTCCCTAATTATCCCCAGGTCGCTAGTGAAAAAATAGATTAAGGAATCTTACTGGCCTGGAAGTGATCGCGTATGAATGCCATGCAGCTCGTTCTGTTTTGTTGAAGATATAGACTCACCACTAACGCAAACTGACCACGCTGTATCGTGCATATTATATGCTATGTTAGAAGCTTTGGAATCCATAATAAATAGTAAACTAAATGAGCTCGTTTTCGAACTACGCTTTCATTATCATTCAACTTGACAAATCACATGCGAACGATCAAGTTTCATTGATGTACTCAAACTTGATTATTTCGTCTCAATATTTAAAATAAAGTAAGTGTTTGAGTTACTGCATTCTAATAGTAATATGTAGCCCAATTTTGTTTTTCAAAATATATCTTACTGCACATATGTCGTTGTAGAAACTCGTGATTGACAGCCGATGAATGTTACTGGATGACACACTGTTCTAGCGTCTTCAATAGCAATGGATGATTGGGTTATTTGTAGTGTACTAGAATGGTGATTCTATAATATCATTTCATTGTGGAATACTATATGCCCAATAAATATCGATACCGACTAAATTATGAGGCTGTATACGGTTAATAAATAAAGTGCG
This sequence comes from Potamilus streckersoni, assembly GCA_016746295.1. Classification (NCBI taxonomy): domain Eukaryota; kingdom Metazoa; phylum Mollusca; class Bivalvia; order Unionida; family Unionidae; genus Potamilus; species Potamilus streckersoni. The sequence continues at coordinate 3,140,126 of JAEAOA010002091.1, forward strand.
CCTTGGATCTGCAATTAAACGCTACGTCAACGTATTTGTAAGACATTAGCCAATACAAGACATCACGATAAAAATATCGCTTGATTTTGTATTTTATTTCTTTGCTAAACACAATTAAGCATTACTGCAACATAAACATAGCATAAAGTAATATATAATACACACATTTGCTATCACAAGATAACGATTGTGATCACGTTACATTCACTTTATTTTAATGTATATTATTAAGAACATATTTGACACTTGATAAATTTTACTTTTGACCTATTGAGTGTACTCAATTATAAGCCAAACCCAACTGTAAACTGCACAGACAAAGATCTGCTCACGCATAAAGTACCGGCAGACCTGGATTTGTGAAATTTGTTAGAAGTAAACTGTAGAACGAACAAAGACAGATCATAATCTGTAGCGCCTTTGCAACGTCCGATCAGAATCTTCGTTGTTTCCAGTTCGATTCTGCTGATAAGCGAGTAAATCTGGTATGTACCGGTATAGCTTGCTATTACCTGCAATCAATTAATAAACTTGGTGGCATAATTACAAATAAACATACGCATCAGAGGGAAAAGGGTTTCCAATTTTATATTTGGTCCTCATCTAAATAAGAGAAGATATTCAAAAAGAAACTGTAAATACTACGCAACCCGTAGCTGAGACCATAATGTATTTGAATAAATGGGTATAAATTGTTTAAACTAAATACAACGATCGATATGAAAAAGCAAGAAATAAGGAAAATAGCTTGAATCAGGAGTAATAATAAACAAACCTCACAAAGTTTTCTAGATCAAGTTTGGACTAAACGTAAAATCGTAAAATAAATTTTGACTATTTAGAGTAAACAACCTGCTCTTTCAAAACCAGTCTAAGTTGGATCTAATTTGATTAGTTCCTAACAGGACATGGAAATCTGTAACATAATTTGTGTGACTGTTCATTTAATAGTAATTGTTCAGTGATACAGACACATATTTCCGCTTACTCAAATCAAATATATAATATATCACTCATTCAAACCGTAGTTTCGTCCATCTTGACATTGGATTGATGATAGTTCTTATCTCAAGGCTCGTTCTCAGTTGTCTATGTTGATCAAATATAACGTATACATTTGCATCTTGTTTAGATAACGGTAGTATATAGTATATTCTTTAATGCTTCCAATCAACGGTAGCAAAATAATATCAGATCTATATATTGTATATCCACAAGTGTGAACTGTACAAAGTCACTGGCGAAAAAATTTAATATTTTAACTTTTTTATTTTCTAATGTGAAAAGTATATCCTTATATTTTCACACGTGAAAATACAAGTTTTCCTATGAAATGTTCTGATTGCATGCATGTTTCCATGTTATAACAGCTGCAATAGAACCAGCACTATATGACCCTGAAGAAATAAATGGAAATTGCACTACATTTCAAACATGGACATTTAGCAGTGGCGTCAGTCGGGTGGATGCGAACCGCACAGTGTGACACCATTAGAGGGTGTGACACCAAAATGACTGTTTATAAAATGTTTGAAATTTGGTGCAGGAAGGAGGTCCAGGTAGGTGACAATGTGAGTGATCGTACATGACTGTCTAAAAATATTTGATTTTTTGTGCGGTAAGGAGGTTCATGGTGGTGACACCATGAGTTACCGCTCTGGGTGACACCAAACCTAGTGTTACCACTAACATTTATGTTGTTTTTATTTTTTAGGAAATGAGTCCATATTCCATTAAGGTCCTGACATTAATAATACACCTGCTGAGATGGATTGCTGAATAGGACTTGCCTGTTGATCAAATATGATCAAATAGTTTACAAAATGTCATCACAATTCTACCTCTCTCATAAGCCAATAATATTTATATGATTATTCTGTGAAGGTGACGCAAAAATACCAAAATGATAATGTTTGACTTCAAGAGTGTGTGTAAACTACAATGCTTCCTTGCTAGAACAAGTTTAATATATAATTAAAAATAATATTTTCCTGTTTATGTTTCTCTTGTACGTTGCAGGTTCGATTGCCAGCATTGGTGGTTCTGAATATAGATGTCGAGATGGCAGTGACCCCGAAATGAATCTAGAGATCATACCTGGCGTGATAGGGGCGCCATCTAGTGTTACTTCTATACAGGTAGCAAACTTGCTGAAGCTTTTTCGGATTCCACAGGTTAGTAGAAGACGATTCCAATAAATGAATGAATTTCATTACCATTACCTTTATAGTATTGTATACAATTCGTATGCCAAGTACTATAGCCAATTTGTGGAGGTTTAAAACAATACGTATCCTCACTTTTTCTTTTTTGTTTATGTGATTCGTGAAAGATCAAAATATTTATAGCATAAAAATAAAATCTCTTATAAGATCAGCAGTGAAATGAAGCGAAAGGTCAATAAGGTCAATCGGAAATACGAGTGTTCTCACCGATGAGCCAGACTCATAGACATAGTCATTAAATTTGATTGACTTCTTTCTATGCAAACGTGAACTGAAAAACATGATCTCATTATTTTTGCGGAAGTATTGTGGTCTTAGACTGTCAAGATATTTGGGGAAATAATGTTCATTTATGAGAAAACTTTTAATTGCATTTTCTCTGATAAAAACATGTTTAATCATTTAGTTTGGCAAAAATGGTGGTTTTAGTGGTTTGGAACAAAAGTACTCTTAGATATTTTGAAGTTAACTTGGCTATCATATCCATAAGTCCTATATTTTTTAAAAGGGTTATTTACAAGAACCCAAACACTATGTGTATGTATGTCAACTACTTGAATGTATGATCCCCTGTATTGTTTGACTTAGCAAATCAGCCTGGGGAAATTACTTATGCCGTCCAGTTGTTGGCTTTGATATCCTCTCAAACAATCGCTGTAATGTAGAATTTTAATCCTTTGAAAAGTAGAAAAGCCAATCAAATATATTTTAAACTAAATGATATATCTAAAGATAAATCAAATAAAACTGTTAACATCAGCAACATATTTAGTTGACTTAAAACGTTGTCCCAGTGCAGTGACATATACTCTTTGTTCCACTGTCTATTCATACTGTTTATTAAATCAATTATGTGTCTCAGGAAACTAAGGCAATAGTTTTCTGCAAATCAAACTTAAAAGTGAAACAATAGTGTTGTAATACTGTTATGGTCACCAGGGTGAAGACATTACAAGTTGCATATTATTCACATTTACTGTTATGAAAGGTGGCAGCGGCCTCACCTGGCGTTCAGCATGAAGAGGTTAGTGTTAGGACTGGTGTCAGTATAATGTAATTGGGTGGGACATGATGCTACATTACATGTATGCAGCATGATGCCCCAGTGCTAGACATCACTATAAACTGCCACGCTACTATGTTAAATATCTAAATCACCCTGTCCCCGAAAGGAAATTTTATATAATTTTGAACTTTGAATACAATCTGAGGACAAAAATTTCAGTAAAATGTTATTAATTCATTGGTTTTACTAGATTGTCAACCGAGGACATTGGCTGGCGTGTAGGTTCCATAAACATGTGCTCTTGGAAAATTCTAAACGGTAGTAATTCATGTTCAGCACACAACTAGACATTACTAAAGTAAATCTTTTTTTATGTTCCTTGATCAATATTCTTGAATCATTTTGAGATCATTATTAACATTAACACATGACCCACTGTTATGAGTTTCCATTGGCATTAATCAGCTCTCCACTCTAATTTTGAAATTTGTCAGGATGGTTTTGATAGCAGTGATTTAATTCTTCATAAAAGGCTGTTAATTTTTTTTGAGAACTGACTCTATGGAGCGCAGAAATGATAGGGTAATCACAATGAATTTCAAAACTTTTAAACTTTGTCCTACTTTTTCTCTCATTACAAGAAAGACTACTTAACTTCGATTTTCATTCTCTATACGGATATTTTACGCTGTTTATCTCAATGAGTTATAACGCTTATATGGCTGTAGGTTGAAGTTTGTTAACATTTTATACCCCATAGAGCCATACTATTCATTGAGTTTTCGGGTCTCAGGGGTTCAGATGCCAGCGGCCGAAGTCACGCACAGAATGGTGTTTTTTTTCGCATTACTTGTAGAACACGATGGGTTGGCTACCGTGTTACGTACTTTACGAATGGTGTATAGAACAGGATGGGTCAGCTGTTGTGTTGTGTCCTTTTACACTTTGCTTCAGTTTCCTAGCACAAAATAGTCTCATCCGTAAGGCATGTTGTTAAACATCACATTTTATTTTTGCTGTCATTCACCTAATACTTGCCCACTGTTACATGAGGGTATGATATGATATGATATGATATGACATGATATGATATGATATGATATGATATGATATGATATGATATGATATGATATGATATGATATGATATGATATGACATGATATGATATGATATGATATGATATGATATGATATGATATGATATGATATGATATATGATATGATATGATATGATATGATATGATATATGATATATGATATGATATGATATGATATGATATGATATGATATGATATGATATGATATGATATGATATGATATGATATGATATGATATGATGTGACAGAAGCTCTCAAAACGGGTATTTATTTAATATTGAATTTATGAAAGAGTATAATTTTGTTCATTCTGACAATTTACCTTTCATTTGTTGTGCGTAAAAGAATAGTCCCAACCAAAGTTGAACTAGAATTGACTTTTAAAAGTAGATTTTACTTTTCTTACAAATCAAAGAAAAAACGTAACATTTTACACAGACAAAATTATTTTTTATTAGAGAATGTCCAATGTGTGTGATGTCTCATTGTTTGATCCACTACCCTACAGCTGACGATCCATATGTATGTAATCTTAAAGTGTCACTTTCACAATTAAACATTGCATTGATATTGTGATATTCACGTGAAACAAGGTGTACTGGATGCAGAAATTTCCATATTTACTGTAATGTATTTGTGACCGGATATTTGAGTCTATTTAAAAAATGGCGGCCAAAAGTGTTCATTTAAAACAACAAATTCAAGAAGGCGGGGTTAAAAAAATGGTTTTCCACGATCGCAGCCAATTAATAAAGCGAGTACTGCACAAAACTGCATCGGCTTTTTTGAACCAATCAAAATCTCATAGAGCGATATTTTAATGTGTGGTAATATAAAAAATATGAAACTGTACATGCAATAGAAAAACTATGCCTACTATGTGATAAAATATAATATAATATAAATCTCCACTTGATATGGTGTTTTGGTTATCATTATCTTCGACCACGGTGTCTTTGCCCCGACTGAGTAATTAATAATAATAAAATTGTGAAATTAATGGATGGAATGATAGATATCTTAGCACATATATGGAATATAGAACAAATTGAGTCCACATATGCAAAATATAACAATATAATCAATTATATAAACAAAATGAAATTAAGCTTAACATTTGAATTTTATAATTTCTTTTAGAAAAAAAAATAATTACACAATTTACTCTAAATACAGTTAGCTGTCGTGTTATACCCAGAAAACAAATTTCATCATAGTTTCGAGTGATTGATCGAACTCGAATTGCCGGCATGTTGGAATAACCTGATTGCTTCCGGTAGTTTTCAAATTACTGTTGGTGACAGGCCAGTCTCTCTCTCTCTCTCTCTCTCTCTCTCTCTCTCTCTCTCTCTCTCTCTCTCTCTCTCTCTCTCTCTCTCTCTCTCTCTCTCTCTGTTTTACACAACGTGGTGCACATATAGAGCTATTTGCTCTTCAATTTTATAAAAAGAAACATATCTTTGTAATGCTTTTTTTCTGGAATCGAACAATATTCCCACTCTCTTTATATCAGTTCGTAATTTGAGAGATATGGTCAGTTGGCAACATAAAACTGTTAGACAAAACTTCTATTATCATACGATTAATTAATATCTTTATCTATCTATTTATCTATCTAGCTGCTAGCTGCATTCCTAACTGAGACTGTGACACATAACTAGACCTCTCTAATAACTGTTACGCCCCACATTATGGTTATCAGTTAGCATATTAACATTGTCGGTCGACACACGCCGATTTCCTTGGTTAAGAGAATTCACTTCTTAATTACACAAATGAAATGATGGATATAGCTACTTCTCTTGACTACATTACTTACTAATATACGATTCACTGACAGAGACATAGAAAAATTAAGTATTAGTGTACATTCTATTTATTATTTAACATAGATTATTAATTCGTACAGTTAATATCAGAGTATTACATAAAACAAGACGACATTTTAATAGATCAAGTTTGTAACAGAATGTTTAAACTGGGGATAATCAGATTTTTGTCTCCTTCATTTTGGCGAAGTCTTGGATTCTCCAATTACACATGATAACTATACTACCGAATCAAAAGAAGTCCGTGCAAATAACTTCCATACAATGAAACTCATTGTCCCTATTGTAATGAACAGCCGTTTGACTGAATCGTGACCAGGATGAAACTAAGACATGCTCAGACATTTAATTAAAAAGAGGATCAATTACAAACAGCTGACGTGGAAACTGTGGAAACTGATTTAAATCGCAAGCCTACTTAATTGATAAGTGCAGTAAATGCAAACAAGCCAGATTAACTAATATCTGCAACTGAGTCCCCTAATAATGGCAAGCGCCTTGGATAAAATTAAACTTCTGATGCGGAAACGAAGATATGACCAAATAAAGACTTTACGTGGCAGTAAGTTTGTGAAATGTTTGAAGGTTTGCATCAGACATTTTAACTCAAACGAAATCGTCACAAAACTAATGTCGTACATTTTCCCTTATTAATCCTCTTTCATATGATTTGACTCGGGTATTGGAATTATGGAAGACCAAACATATACACTGTGGATAATATGACAAAGATTTATAACGACAACCAATCATACCAGACAAAACACGAACATGATTATATATGCCGGTTATATCCAATCAAGATATTCGTGATAATATTATTGTTTTATCCTCTATTTTAATTTGAAAGTACGGTTGGATTTGCTATTGTTAAACAGTCTTCAATATATCGTATATATTTGAATACATCGTTCTATGATTATTTATTTCATATAAGTGGCTATGATTGTATGAAGGGAGATTGGCCTCAAGAAACTGGAATACTGACACGCGGTGCATTGAAAAGACGAGCAAACGAGAGACATAACTATTTAATATTCTATCTAGAATGTTCCTGGGGAAGAGGGGGGAAAGAACTCTTTTGAGAAATATAGAATGCTTCTCCATAAAAATATATAAGAATGAAAATCATATTGCAGTAAAAAAAAAACTCAAAAGAAACTCAAATGGAAACAGGGGATGTATTTGGTCTTTTGTTAACTTAGACCAGCAATGATTATTTGACCACATCGCCTCATCTTGTAATCTGATCAGCATTTGATGATATTCTTCGTTTGGCATTATGAAGGAAGGAAGAAAAAACAAACATCCGTAAACATGAACTGAATGTGCAGTGACATTTAGCATGCTACCTCCTCACGTGTAACGTTAGTGATGACAACGAAATGTATGTACCAGTTGTCTACACGTCTGGTAAAGGAATTACTACTTTGATAATGCATTGGAACTCCTTTTTCATTGCCATTAGTGCCGTTGCTTCCCAATAGAAAGAGACTGTCGAGAGAAATCATGATCGTGTAATTTAATTCCATGCTTTCATGCAATGCAAAAGTATACACCATTAGGATAGTTAGACCCATCTTTTCTTTTTGTCTCTTTAAGGGATTTAAGAAACTTATAAATATTTTATGATTAGGAAATTCGCATCCACTCGTGTTTACAATATCAGAGTTAAATACGAAACTAAAGATAACAACAGACCAATCAGAGTATGCAGACAATTTGCAAACATTAATTTGTTTTGTATTGCATTATTAATAAAGATACACAACTAATTTGTATAGAATTAAAAGACTTTGCTACTAAAAATAGCAAATGAGCTTTACACAAACACAGCAATTTATTTATACAGAAACACATTCCATTGCCTATTTCGACATGTGTGGAAGGAATTAAAGAGTTGTCGATGTCAGGTGTGTTACACAATAGTAGTATAGATACTACAAATGCAGACTTATTAGTTTCCAACAGCAAAAAGATATTCTCCGATGTTTAATGTATTTCCTGATTGTATATTCCATTCAACAAAACTAATGTTAAAGTAAGTAGCATCAGCCATGAGAGCAAGAGGGTTAAAGGAATATTACATGATGAAGTGTTCATTCAGATATTTGATAATGATAAGTAAATACATCGGAATGCAGCTAAATTTGCACTGCAACTTGAGGATCTCGTGACCGTCATACGGGTAAACTGAAATGATTTATGAACGTTTGAGATGTAATCTCTGAAAAACAATGTTATTAAATGAAGTTGGTCCTTTCTAGAATCAACATTAGAAATTGCAGATTTTGATATCTTTCTTTCAATTCATTGTACCATTTGAAACGATGAAGAAACTTTGCAAATTGCTGAACATAGAAGTACCTGTTGATTATAGGTATGTTATTTACTTGCTGAAGTGTTTTCTAGATGTATAATATCATTCTAAATGATAGAGGTCAATGATAGGCATTAATGATCGACACACATGACAGACATAACTAGTGTTGACTTGGATCCTCGACGTCCATGTGCTTACACAAACAACACTAATTAATCGTGGGAACAATTTAAACGGATAAAAAGGGAAATAAGCTGACGTGAAATAGTGTTTAAATGAACATTCTGCTTCTGAAAACACAAATAATAGGCTATAGGTTGTATATTGGTGAAGTAGATAGCCAATTGAGACTGACATTAAAGCATATAAAATATTCAATTTTGAGTACAAATACATTTTGACGGTGACAGATGTCTCCACAAACTATGATTCGACTGGAAATGTACCCCGAAAACGGAATATGACATCCTAATGCTTTGGAATGATCATTAATGGTATCAGGGTAACATTCAAAAACAACAATTGTACTTCCGTTACAAACAAATTCTTTCAGTTACAAACTGGAAATCGTCTTAAAGAGATAAGATAAAAACCATGCTATTCAAGGCATAGTTATCTCCTCAAACAAGATGATATATACAAAATTTAAAAGAGATGAAGACTAAAAACATATCAAAAGATACTTTCTCTTTAACTGAGAAAGGGTATGAATACTAGTTTAACAGTTGAGAACCAGCTGAACAAAACATTCTAGTAAATAAATTGTGATCGAAAGACATAAGTTTCCTCTAAAGTCGGTTTATTAAAATGGAAATATTTCATCAATAGTTGATACCTCATTTGGATACACAATATACACGCAAAGCCACTAAAAACTATTACTTTTAACACAATACTTTTAAGGATGTGACAGACAGAAAATAAGAGTTACACGACAACTGATTTATAAAATACCAGAAGAAAGAAAAAGAAAATTCAAATACATTTCCAAGCACAGAAAACTGCTTGTCAATATGATAATAACTGTCAGTACCAAACAAGAAGATCCTTTTAGATGGGCAATTGTTTTGCATCACACAATCTTATAACATGTTTCAAAGCATCTGTGAAGCACGATGCCATCAGTGGCAGGAATCTATTCATACTAGAAGACAGTACATCAGCAGACGGAACAGCGATTACATAAGGTCTATTTGGCAGAGAACCGTCCAGATTTGTAATAAAGACAACATTCCTGAATTAAATTCAGCTACAGAGGAAGGACGACACCCTGAAATGGGAGCCAATTACTCATGTATATGGACGGCTGAAGTAAAGACGACGGGCAGTAAACTGGTTTTGGGAATGTCATCAGATTACATCTAGTCAGATTTTCATAAATCTCCGAAAAGGGATGAGTGCAAGACTCATGCATTCCTGATCCCCACTGTCTAGTATAAAGCATGCGCAGCCAATTCAGATTGGTCTAAATACATATGGTCAGACAATGCGCCTTCGGCAAAAATGGCTTTGGCAGATGCGTTAGCAATGGAAATGCAACGAACACGACCTCCGAATGAACAACACAGTATTTTGCTTGCCAAATTGCAAAAAGGCGTGTTTCGTCCAGTACAAGCATCTCATTGATTGCGCAATTGTCGGAAGAAGAGATGGGATATCTTAGTGACTAAGGCACGAAAAGTGCAAAGTTTTGGATCGTAATCTCCAAGGTCAATATCATGATTCAACATAGTAGACAACCATAAGGCACAAACGTACCTAAATATCTCCAAATTGAAACAGGAAATGTGAAACGGGCGTTTGTTGAAGAGCTGTGCAACCACATGAAAATAATTTATGCGAATATTGAGAACGTAATGAAGAACTTGTCATCTTGTGTATACACGTTGTACTCGGGTGCTTCTAGAACCATAGGTTATACTACACATAAACATCAAAATTCAATGAGATGAATCTGTAACATTTAAAAACATAAAGATAAACATCAGATCTAACAGATCTCTTTGGAAGCCAGAACTTTATTATCGATGAAAGCAACATTCAATAAAATCAAGAAGAATGAGCTATATAAACTCAGAAATTTGCAAGCACGCATACATGAGGAGGAAGGCATTTGAGATTCACAATGATAAGTAATATCTCCAATACCAACTGCTGATAACGATATACAACTCAACCAAAAAGACAATTTATTACAGAAATTAGCAACATTCTTCAACAATATCATCAATCAAAGCTTCTCTAACCGTGGAGAGGCAAGAACACACACGGCCCAAGTATAAATCAACATATTTCGTACATATACTCCAACACTGACTGAAATTGAGGAAACAATTAATATTCAGTCGAATATCAACGACGTAAAGCAGGTGTTGCACCAGCACACGTCTAAAAGTCAGAGGTTCGTACACAGCACAGAAACTGGCTGAAATACAAGGAGGCATCCATCATCCACTTGTACAGGCCGAAAGGCTATAGACAATCCTGTTTCCTACTCGACAGAATTCTGCTGAATTGGCATAGCTACCATTAACAGCTTGTCCCTGACAGTCATTGTGGATTTAAGAAATAACGATGGACGGGTCACACCGTGTCTGCCGCTCGTCATCTCTAGCAGAAATGCCAGGAAAGAATATCAACCTGTACAAATCTAATTGCAATAGCAAGCACGGCTGCATATTGGCCCCATACTTGTTCAGTATGATGTTCTCTGCCATGCTTACAGATGACTTCACTGTCTGTTATAATTATATTGTCAAAATTGTAGAGCCAATACAGAGCACAATTTGATTAGAGGTTTAGAAATATCGAAATTATTGTTATAAGTTATAATGAAAATAGAAGACAATCATATTGATACTAACGTATGCAGGGACAGATTCAGCTTGCTGTTTTAAATAGTTAATTAACTTTTAATTGCAATAGATGATGTGTTTATTCCTTTAATGCAAACAAAGCCAGCAATACACCAAATAATTTAAATAATTTCAAAACATGTAATACGTTGGCTTCAGCTATAAAATAAATTATCTGACAAGCATTCTGAAATAGATAAATAGCAGACGACCATAACTCCCACGTATTATTATTAGTACCGTTTTCTAATCAGACAAAGACGTGACTAGAAATGTATTATCCATTAAGAGAAGATAGCGATAGATTAAGATGAGTAAGTGGAAAAGGAGGATATGGGATGAAATACATATTTTAAGTATAATAATTTTTTAAAAAGAAAACCAAAAAATAAAACAAACCAAGCCTTTTCACCACATATTTCTTACGGAAGAGCATTTGTTGATAAAGTCGTTTTCATTGCTGTAATTAAAGTAATACATCTTTCATCTCTCACATACTTTGTCTCATACATATTCATAAACCTCATCTTTTCTCATACCAATCTCTACAATGTTGTCAGATACCCAACCCGTCATTCGTACATTTGACTTACACAGCAGGACCTCTTAATTGTCTTTTCTCTTATGTCAGAATTCATTTAACCCAGGAGCAAGTTCATTGTTTTGAATAGTAATCACTTTACTATTTGTGTTTGTCCATGTCTTCATTATTGAAATAACTAAAAACAAATGAGTCTGGGCGGTGGCGATGATTTTGGTTATTCACTTAACAAACGTTTGCATGAATATGACGAAGACAACGATGTAGAGAGATTCTTTCAAGTAGAAGCAGCATATAGCATAGATCTGGAAGTTGTTCGTATGGTGCAAATTATCAGACGGTTCGATGATCCGACATGAATTGATTATCTAGAATTGCACGCAATATTTACGTCATTTACAAAGCGAACATTAAGGAACGTGTGATATACTATTAGGAAAAATCAACCATCAAATATAAAGTAAAACATCTTGTGAACATTACCGGCCCAGCTATATAGAAGTCCATACTGGAAGTGACGTTGTTGACGAAACCCTCTATAGATATCCATTAGAACCAGCGGTATTTTTCTCGAGAGAACCAGTATAGGTATCAGAGGATATAACGATGCAAGCATAAATGATCAGTTTAGTTCAACAGATAAGATGAAATTATAATAGTTAAAAAAACATGCAAGGATTAAAAGAGACCGAAATAGCAATAACATGCTTCTACAGAAACTAAAGAGTACAAACAGGAAAGTATGGCTTCAAGTTCTCAGATATTTTAATGTTATTGTGTTATCGTTGAATTGCATCCAGTTGACAGGTCAGACAAACTATATGATGGTAAGAAATTGTAAACTATTATTCCGTCTAATGATTTATTTCAACTGGGATTACACCTATGTGCTTTAAGTGCTTGTTCAATAACCATCAACTATATTTACTTGACAACGTCTGGGGTAAATAATGCCCAAAGCAATGTACATTGTTGGTGCAAGGTCATCAGCGTAAACCAGAGAATAAGAAGAAACAAAATGTCAAGTTACAACGTGCCTCGTAAATAAATTGGTACTGAGAGTTGCATTGTTTCTGTGATTGTAACTCTTGTAATCATTGCTCTGATATTCTGTCTGCTATAAAGTCGAACAAACAAAACACAATATTTTTGAGAAAAATTACTTTTGTCAGTGAAACGTTTGTCATATTAAATGATTTAACTGTTACTTTTTGTATCCTTCAATCGTTTTCCTCGAAGCCATTTCGCACTTTTGACCTATTTTCACTTGCTTTATATGATACAGAGCCTGCCAATAGATTTGATAAACTGTTAGGATCGGTTAAAGGTAGCGTATGGACACTACCAAGGTTCTCATCATTGCCACACAATAGATTTGATATACTGTTAGGATCGATTAGATATAGCATGTGGACAATACCAAGGTTTTCATCATTGCCACGCAGTAAATTTGATATACTGTTATGATCGATTAGAAGTAGAGTATGGACAATACCAAGGTTCTCATCATTGCCACGCAATAGATTTGATATACTGTTAGAATCGGTTAGAAGTATAGCATGGACAATACCAAGGTTCTCATCATTGCCACGCAATAGATTTGATATACTGTTAGGATCGGTTAGAGGTAGCGTATGGACAATACCAAGGTTTTCATCATTGCCACATAATAGATTTGATATACTGTTAGGATCAGTTAGAGGTAATGTATGGACAATACCAAGGTTTTCATCATTACCACGCAATATATTTGATATACCGTTAGGACCGGTTCGAAGTAGCGTATGGACAATACCAAGGTTTTCATCATTGCCACACAATAGATTTGATATACTGTTAGGATCGGTTAGAGGTAGCGTATGGACAATACCAAGGTTTTCATCATTGCCTCGAAATATATTTGATATACTGTTAGGATCGGTTAGAGGTAGCGTATGGACAATACCAAGGTTTTCATCATTGCCACACAATAGATTTGATATACTGTTAGGATCGGTTAGAGGTAGGGTATGGACAATACCAAGGTTTTCATCATTGCCACCCAATAGATTTGATATACTGTTAGGACCGGTTCGAAGTAGCATATGGACAATACCAAGGTTTTCATCATTGCCACGCTCAGGTGTTGTGATGTTTAGACATTTATGGTAGAAGACAATTGACGAAACACCTAGTCTTTTCAATTGTGCATAGCTTTGTGCTTTGTTTGAAACAACGCAATATAGATCTTCTTGGGTGAGTTGTTATTCGCAATATATCGTTATAGTGGAATTTGTAATAAATTTGTATGGTCTATGTTTTCTCCGTTTTTTTTCTTTCTGTATTGTTGGTGTAAATTTAGCTATTGTCCCATTTTCTTTGCTATACTGTCTTTTCTGTATTGTAGTGTTTACATTACGATAAGTTTTTGCCTGGAATAAAAGTAAAATTATATAAACACCTCGTATAGCGAGACAATAATAGTCCCTTTTTAGATTACAACATTTAACATAATATAAATGCTATACAGATTTTACAAAGAAATAGCAGGTAGCGTGCACAGTTCTGAAACTGGAGCATGGCAACACTTTTAGAAAGTATGGAAGTGCATAAGCTGGGTCTTGTGTTTCAAATGTAGCTTCTCGTATAGATGTGGTGTTGCCGGCTGATAGTGTGCTTAGGTCAAAAAATATGATTTTCTCTAAAATATTTCAAAGATAATTTAATCTGTAATACAGTGTTAAAATATAATTAAATTGCAACATCCGATACCAGTGATTAAACCATGACATGAACAAAGCAATTATTTACATTAAAATCAGCCATGCTTTTATGCTGCTCATCGAAGAGTATAAAATAAACTATAACGTAAAAGGAACACAAATCTGCAGAAATGAAGCTCAAGAGATTGGAGCCTCATCAAAAATAAACATTGCAAAATGAAAATGATGTTTTAAAGAAAGGGAAAATATTTAAAAGGAAAGTGATAGTTGCTAAGTTAACTGTTTGCGATAAAAATTTAAAATATAAGCTTTATCATCATTGTAATGAGGCTTTTGCTACGCTAGATGCTTCTTTTATGCTTACAATGAAATATTTTATTATTGTTTTTTAAAATAATAAAATGTGAGAATATTACACTTTGTCTTTCGTAGAAATACATCGACGATAGTGACTACGGATTCTATGAGAAAGAAATATATTTTACCAATCCAGATGATAAAGGAAATGATAAACTATCTATGACGTTGCAGAGAATATATTTAGTTGTTGTCTATATTGCTATTTCCTATGAACTCAAAAACAATATCGTCTGTTTAATAAATGGCAAGACTAAAACAGAGGCAGATTTAATTGTATTTTTAAAAATGTATTTTTAAAAAGACAAAAGATAATGACTGCAACCACTGAAAAGTATACATGTCGAATGTTTTAAAAGGTACTCAAAACATAAAACCATCAAAGGAATCAATTTCATAGTGTACGTCAGCCAATAAAATGATGAATTTGTCTGATTAAATAGCTAGAGATCTATATCAGAATCCACTGAATCGAATACAGTTTGAATTAATATTGAAACATAAATATTTATACAATTGTGGATTAAATCAGTGCCAACAATTACTCGGATTTATATTTTTTCGTGGTGTGTACTTCAGTCGGTAATACTAACAATGGTTTACAAGAATACTTTGTTTGAAAACAATATTAATGGTAAGTGAAAGCAATTACAAGAAAGAGTCACATTAACTAAATGAACGTCGGTAAAATGAATGAAAATCGAAAAGACGGAATTTCATGGAATCTCTGTAATAAGTGTTGTTCCTACAAATTAAGTGATATGAACATCATGTCATACACCAGCCGTGCAGAATTTACCCTAAATATCGGAGAAATTGCAATGTCCTTAAAGATTTACCCTAAGTATAGGACAGATTGCAATGACCTAAGGATTTGCCTTAAGTGTTGGACAGATTGCAATGTATTTAAGGATTTACCCTAACTATAGGACAGATTGCAATGCATTTAAGGATTTACCATAAATATATGACAGATTACAATGTATTTAAGGATTTACCCTACATATAGGACAGATTGCAATGTATATAAATGTTATAGTTGCACTTTAGAGGCGCTACCAAACTTTGGTTTTGTTTTACAAAGGTAGAAAAGCGTTGCAAATATAGGTGATCATTTCAAAGCAAATAATACAACTACTAATATATGTTTACCAATTCGTGTTATACTCAGATGGTTAAGACTGGAGACAAAGAATTCAAGAGATATAAAGTCGAGTGGCGAACAAGCTGACAATAAATAAATACTGAAACAACTGGTACTAAAGAGCTAACAAAACATGCAAGCTACAGAAACAGTTTGATCAGAACAGTAAGACAGTCTAAGAGGACTAGAAACGGTTCAGCAACTCAGAACCTTAAAGAGTGCATAAAAAGAATGGCCGCACAAAATATCAGACCTGGATATTCCACATAATATCCAATTGATTTATCAGAGGATAAATAATGGGAATTAGTGGCATATAGAAGATAAATAAATCAAGTTAACACCCCAATAATGTGCAACAGCAGATGGAACGATTACAGAGAGACAAACAAATAACCAAAATTGTTAAAAAGTAATGAAGAATTGAATTACTCAAATATGCAAGATATCAGCTACAACTAATGACACTGTCGGATTTACGGAAAACGATTAATTTAAAAGAGAGAACTAAATTGTGTTGAGGTCTTCAGGTACAAAATAAATGTAATGAAAATTCGATACAACTTATGAAGAGACCGTATAATTTTAAAACAAAGTTTAGTGTTTTGGATAAAAATAACAAAGATGTTAAATTTTCAGTTTTGCAACAAGCTACAAGTTCAGGTTGAATAATAAATAGGAGATGGTAAAGAACACCGTAATCAAAAACTGGTTAAATTTTTATCAGCGTATTACAAGTTAGTATTGATGAAAAATACAAAAAGGACGATACGTGTGATGAAAATTTAGCTGATTTGAGACATGAGTTTACAACTGAGACAAAACTGAAAAGACTCTTCCATTAAGACACAATTCAAACAAAATTAATACAAATATAGCAACGTTCAAAGACTGGATATAACACAGCAGTGGTATAGAGACTCTTTCATTGTATCTGATAATTAATTATTTAAAAACTTAAATTAGATATGTCAACAATAATATTAGGAGACAATGAAACAAATCTTTGCATGTATATTGCTTCAAAATGTTCGTATTAGTATTTGGTACACTGGTGATACTTATATATGTGCTAGTTCAAGTCATTTACTTGCAATTCTTTAATAAATGCAGACACAATTAAATCTTTAATATGTCTTTGGATATGAGTTTTTCTGGAATTAGTTGAGACTAATGAATTTGATTATCGCCTATCACGTTTTGCAGAATTCAAATCATGTTAGAAAATCTTCATTTAAACAATATGTCATTCAAATCGAAAATTCAAATTTAATGCCAATTTTAATGAACTTCCTTACTTAACCTTTTGGGATTTAATAGGTTTATATACTGATTAGGCATTGCAAAGGTTCTCACAATGTGTGCCAATCTTTAGGTGTTAAAGAGTTACTTACACTATGATATCAAAGTTTAAAACTAATGTTTTAAAACGATAACTAATCGCGATTGAAGTTATACAGGTATTTATGCAAGAAATGGCATCTATAATGAAACTTGAGCTTCAGACAGTAATACATCATTGCACACCGATCTTCCACATTTTCATAAATTTAGCATTACAAAAGCCTCCGAAGTGATTAAAGGTGCTGTCGTAACCAAGACTAGAGATTTAAAAATATTTGTCTGTGTTGTGTTGGCATCCGTCCTTCTTCGAGAGACGATGGTGTTGCTCCCTGTTTTGGAGCCATATCTGCACCGTCGCGAGTGGGTGAAGAGTCCGACCCTTGCGTGACAATCTTTGTTGCACTTGCTGCAGGGTAAGATGGATTCTTGTTGGGGCTGATGTTGGTTCGCCTTCCACTTGGCTCTCTTTGTAGCGAGGTTTGCTATAATCCCTTCCTCGGTTTTCTGAATGCCTTGTCTCACAGCAAGTCGCCACTCGTAGCGGTTGTTAGCACAGCTATCCCAGTCGTTGACGCTGATGTTAACCTTTTTCATGTCCTTTTTGACGTCTTTGTATCGCAGACGTGGCCGTCCAGTCGGTCGTGTGACTTCTGCTAGCTCGCTGTATAACAGATCCTTGAGAATGCGGTCTGTATCCATTCTTCTGACGTGGCCGAGTCATTGAAGGCGGCTCTCGCTGAGGATGGTGAACATGCTGGCCCGTTCCAGAACCTCCGTGTTGTGTACTTTGTCCTACCACTGGATGCGCAGAATGCGCCGCAGGCATCTCAGATGGAAGCTATTGAGTTTCCTTTCGTGGCTCGTGTTTGTGGTCCATGCCTCGCTACTGTAGAGGAGTGTGATGAGCTCACATGCCTAGTAGACACGCAGTTTGGTCTTCTCAGTGAGGTTGAGATTGTTCCAGACCCTCTGGGTCAGTTTTGCCAAAACTGCTGCTGTCTGAATGCTACATAATTATAATTAATTCTAAATCAATTGCACAAC
This sequence comes from Potamilus streckersoni, assembly GCA_016746295.1. Classification (NCBI taxonomy): domain Eukaryota; kingdom Metazoa; phylum Mollusca; class Bivalvia; order Unionida; family Unionidae; genus Potamilus; species Potamilus streckersoni. The sequence continues at coordinate 3,158,592 of JAEAOA010002091.1, forward strand.
CAACAAGTGGCAAGTACACAAATGTAAATACTCTCTGTACAACTACATTGCAGTAAGGGAAAGAGAGAGTGACAGAAAAGCATGGATATACGAGTCAATACAACTTTAACTTTAATTAATATCACACATTATACCCCTAGAATTAATATAAAACGCGCCTTTTATATTGTGCAAAAAAGTGAAAAAGAAATAAGAAATATAAAAGGCTTGCCCAACAAGAACTTTGTCTTCAGGTGTTCAATTCGGGCAACATTTTACAGATGTCATAAAAACTAGTAATGCCATTTTAAATTTGTGCTTGAATTATAGCCATTGCATCTGGCTTTATTTAAAAAGTACACAAATAAGAGATTATATGCTAAAGTTCAACACAGTATTAACGTCTAAACCAGTACAAAATATAATGTCGATGCTCTCAAAATGTTTCTTTTTTTTGGTATCAAAATAATTTACTTAAATTCAGTCGTGTTTAGGTGTTCGTAAATGTGACTTCCAGAACTTCATAACACAATATAGTAGTATAGGAAAACCAGGTTTTCAACTCACTTTGTTTTTTTACCCTCCAAACAAGTATAAATTATCCCCCACCCCACCCCCTTTTCTTCCAAAATAAACCAGGTTTTCAACTCACCCTAGAGGAAAACCAGGTTTTCAACTCACTTTTTTTTTTTACCCTCCAAACAAGTATAAATTATAGTCCTAAATTATCCCCCACCCCACCCCCTTTTTTTTCCAAAATAAAACAGGGTTTTGACTCACCCTCCCCCACCTCTTTTTTTCCCCCTACTACTACCTGTAAACAGGTATTTTGTAACCAAACAAAACAACAGGTGTTGGAATGCGATAAGCTCTTTACACAGAGGTGACTAATTTGTTAGAACAGCGCATGTGTGGAATACAATTATTCTAAAGACGGCAAACGGGTTTTACCACAAGATAACAGGATGAAAATTAAACTGTGCATTAGAATGTTTCAGTTAACAAGGTGGAAATTAAACTAGCATTAGAATGAAAATGATATTATTTTAGTTATATTATATCTTAAGTTTAGATAAAATTTTACGTTACTCATATTTTTTATGATATTTTTTTTCATACTTGCTAACCCTCATTGGTAGAATGTCTGTTAACATATTGTCAATAATACGAAATTCACGTAATAAATCATCCATATTATATTTAACTCCTCGTAGGTAAGACCGGATGTGATCAAGTAGTTTCTTATAAGTTTTAATTGATGTTAAACAACCATGCTTCTTTATCAAAAGTCTTGGTTCTACTTTTTTACACGCTGCTGTAAGTGAAACACCAATACCAGATATAATTAACAAAAAGGGATTTAACGATATCCCACTTGAAATTATACCAGAACTGGTCATTAACAATGGTAGATATGATATTACTCGAAGGATCTTGTTGTAGTATTTATAACATTTTTTAACGCACCAATGTTTTTTGTGATAATATTTGTAGTATTGTATTAGTGCGTCCACATCTTGTTTTGGAATATCTTTTGAAATATGATTGAAATCAACTATACTTCTTTTCATTATAATATTAGTTCACATAGTCCTATGTTTGGTTAATTCATAATAAGAGCTGGTTGTTCAGCTATAAATTCCAAACACCAGAGAAAAATTATTAATTTTAAAGTTTTATCAACTGGTTCAAGTACAAATTCTTCTTCAGAATTTTGGTTTATTATTACAGATAATACTCCAGATGAGTCATCATTTAGATGACGAGATAGATATTTGGTAGATATTCTAAACTTTGCACTGCTAAGCACTGACAATCTATACATACCAGTAACTTCTGCAGTGTATTTGATAGAATTATTTTGCCTCGTCCATGTACTAGATCCAGATGCAACAGTATACACAATATTTTTAATCTGTTTGTGAGGAATTTTAACCATACTCGTTTTCTCAACAATATTAGGAATTCCACTAATAATATCATTGAGTTTTGTGTTAATATTAGCGAGTGTAATGTCAACATTTGATGGATTTCCAAAAAATTCATCTCTAATTTTGTTTATGCTTCTGCGAAAACTTGAAAATGTGTTCACGTGACTGGTAAAATTATTTTTGAGTGCTGTGATTTCATTAGTAATTAAAGCGTCCCAATCATTGACATATTTTTTAGTGACAGCATCCCCATCCTCAGTTGGGTTTCCAAGATCTGTAATCTTATTTTGTTTCATAACAATATTCCCACTAAATACATCACCATCTTTTTTAACAAAATCATTAACTGACCTACCAGAATCTTGTATATTACCTAGATTGTTAAAAGTAACGATATTATTAGCAATCGCAGCAGTATTTCGTACAACTACATCTGACAGTTTTACATTACTCGTCTTTAATCGTCCTTCTTTGTCTTGGAAAATGACAACTTCATCTGGATCTACGCTGGTAAGATTTAGTAAATTATTGATTTCATTTTTGAGCCGATCAAGAGTTGCATATTTGGATAAGTCACCTTTAAAACGTTTTGTGGATAAATCTTCTAATAGTGTTCCAAATTTTGTATAGTAGCTCATTATTTACTATCCTAGATAAAATTATCAACACTAGTTTAATATTATACAAAATGGCAAAATCGTCGATACTAAACTTTGATACAGAGAGACTAGTGAAGCATAAACATAATAATGAACTTCCTGATTGTCATTATCTTATTGTTGGGCGAACTGGATCGGGGAAAACAAATTTGCTTATGAATTTGCTGCTTGGTGATAATTTTAACTACGATAGAGTTTATATTTACACAATCAATCCACAGCAAGATAAGTATGAGTTATTAAGTGAGTATAATGAAAAGCTTCGTGATGATCTTAAAGCTGGTGAAGATTTTTTTATAATTAGGCAGCCAGAAGATCTTATTCCAGTTAATCAACTTGATGCAGATGAACATAAGATAGTAGTTTTTGATGATATTCCGCTAAACAACATGGAGATGAACAAAATAAGATCATATTTTTCACTATCCCGTAACAAACAGTGTAATTCTGTTTATCTCGCTCAAGGATTTTATAATGTTGATAGGTTTATTAGGCGAAATACGGGTTGTTTTATTTTATTTCCAGGACTGGATAATGTTGACGTTAGAAATATTGCAAGCGAGCAATGCGGTGGCGTGACAAAAGATAAGTTTATTGAACTTTACCGTAATGCTACAAAAGATAAATTTAACTTTTTCTTATTTGATAAACTTACAAATGATCCAACTAAAATGTTTCGCTGTTGTATTAACACTTACTTACAATAAAGCGTTTCAATTTTATAAAATTTATAATTATAATAATGGACAAACGAGCAAGATACAGACAACACATAGAAGATCTAAAAAAACTTGCTCAATCTCAGGCATCACTTAAGCAAAAAGTACAAGAAGCGCGACGTGGGCAAGTAACTGCTACAGAAACAACAGCTACAATTTTCAAGCCGGTTACTGAAGCATTATTAGGTAAACAACCTGAAACTAAACCACTGTCAGAAGAAGAACTTAAGCAACTACAGGAAAAAGGTTTGGTTGGAATTGTTAGAGAACAACAGGAAGCAGCTGCTGCAAAACTTGTTACTAGATCTGATGAAGAAAAGAGAAAACTGATTGAGGCACTTACAGCAAATATAGCTGATCCTGCGGCTAGACAAGCAGAAACAGATCGATTGATAAACAATCCGCTGGAACTTGAGCGAAGATTAGCAGAGTTAACAACGCAAGGAATAACAAATATTATAACAAATTTATCAGGAGACATAAAAGATATCAGAGAGGAGCAACAAAGAGTCGGTGATCTTACTGTAAGGTTTATGGAGGTTGGAGATCAAAGACTTCATTTTACAAAAAAAGCAAATGATGAGATAAAAGGTAGTGAATATGATGATTTTTTAAACAAAGAAAATATAAGGGGTATTGATGATATAAGCAAGTGGACTGATGCAGAATATCAAGCATTAATCGATAAATTTAATGTAATATTTAATGACGGAGCTGCTGCTAAAGATGAATTAAACACGGTTACAGAGATTAATAATATGATTCCACTTTATGAAAGAATGAGAAAGGGTGTCATTGCTCTCACGTTTAAAAAAACAGCAGAAAATAGCAGAGCAAAACCTTTTGGTAAAGGGTGGAGTTTTAAAAGAAAATTTGATAAACTCGATAAATCTCGTGTAGAAAAATATAGAAAAGAAAAAACAGGAACTGGTGTAAAAGTATTTACTTCAACTACTGAAATGATAGGTAGATTAATGTTATTAATATCATCAAAGGAAGCTGGGAATGTTAGTGTTGAACTTGATAATGAAATCATTGACATACTTGATCATCTAAGATCGAGTGAATTATTAACATCTGACGAATATGAAACTTTACACCGCGACTTAATCGCGGCGACTTAATTTTGTAAAATGATATAATATTAAAGGAATGCAAACAACATTATTACTAAACTCTAGCGAGTCTACAGAAGATAGCGCAAATTTTTCAGTAAATTATATTCCACCTATAGAACTAGATCCTGCAAAACAATATGAAATTGGATTAATTTCTTGTACTTGCTGGAATGCTATACCTAACGTGAAAAATGATGTTAACGATGAAATGTATTTTACTATGATTACAACATCTCCAATATCTACAACAAAAAAAATAAAAATTCCGCAAGGAGCTTATAATATTGAAGATCTAAACAAGACGATCAAAGAGCTCATAACAAAAGCTAACGGTGTGGCTGATAATTTTGAATTAGCAGCAAATTATAACACATTGCGAACTAGGATAACTTTGAAAAATATAGCAATCAATCTTGAACCAAGAGAAAGAAGTATTGCACAACTGTTAGGATTTACTGAAAAAACTTACACTGCACTTGATCAGCCTATTACATATGACAGTGAACTGCCATCAAATATAACAGAAGTAAATACAATATTAGTAAATTGCTCTACTGCTTCTGGCTCTTATACATCAAAAGGTAGCAAAGGTCAAACGATTTACAGTTTCTCACCCGAAGTCCCGCCAGGTTCTCTCATGCAAATAACTCCACGACATATTATCTATTATCCTTTAAACGTTGAAGATCAAATAACAAGTATAAGGATGCAGTTGACAGATCAATCAGGAAAACAGTTACATGTTAGTAATGAAATTGTAACTTATTATTTACATCTACGCGAGCAAAAGTAAAAATTATGCAACATCAAATATAATGAAACAAAGAAAAAAAGTTTATCGAAGAAAAATAGTAGGAGGATTTTTTGGAAATATATTCACTAAAGTTATTAAAAATATTCCAGGACTAGCGCGTAAAGTTGCACCAATTGCTATTGACGCGGGTAAAGCTTTTGCAACTGGGGCTGCATCTGCCGCTGGGACTGCGGTGGGACAAAAAATAGCTAATAAAATAAAAGGAGATCCACCGACTGCATCTGAAATAAAACAAGCTATCTCAGAAATCGCTCCAACAAAAGAAACTCAAAAAGCTATGATAACAACAACAAAAAATTATTATCACCAAAGGGCGAGCAGATCATACAAAAATTAATATCTAAAGTAACAATGCCGCAATAAAATTTTATATAATCTAATAAAATAAAATGTCTACTAAAAATTATCTCGAGTTAACAGAAACTTATGACATCGACAACGATGTGACAGAATTCGAGTTTGTTGAGTACCTTGATGAAAATTCTAACGAACCAAATAAAACTGGTATTAGAACCTTTAACACCAGAGACGAAGATGTATTTCTACTGCCACATAAGGCTATGTTAGAAGTTCGTGGTCAGATTATGACAGTAGCTAATCCACCTGCTGCAATTGCAGTTGGAGCAGAAGTAGCTCTTATAAATAACGGTTGGAGTCTATTCAAAAGTGCTAGATATCAACTGGCCAATCAAACTGTAGAAGATATTTCAAGTCATCTACAAGTTGCAAGTACAATTTTAAATATTATTTCATTTTCCGACGATTACTCGAGATCAACTGCAACTAATATGATGTGGTTTAAAGATACTGGACGGGGTATAGCTGAATCAACAGAATTTTTAAAGAGAGGCGCTATAGTACATGGAGCTAATGCTGATGAAAATACTGTAATTGTGAGAAATTTTCTCATTGCTAATGCTGCTGCACTAGATATTGTCGCACCTGCTGCAGATGCTAATGCAAACGCTACAAGAGTTTCTCTTACAGCAGCTTTCAATAATCTAAATATAACACCACCAGCTGCAGCTGCAGACGGTACTGCGATGTTAAATTTACTTCTTAACACACTTGATGTGAGAAATCCACGCTATAACGAAGGTTTTGCTAGGCGAAGAAAACTTGCAGCAGGATCACGTCAAATTACAATGATGCTTCCGCTAAGCATGATTTTCGGCTTTTGTCGCGATTATGATAAAGTATTTCGCGGAGTAAAACATACTCTTATTTTAGATCGAGCAGACCAAAACGATTGCTTGTTTAGATCTGGAGGGGCTGATGTACAGTTTATCATAAACAAACTTTCTTTGTGGATGCCACGTATAACACCATCAATCACTAAAATGTCAGAACTAAATAACACGCTTGATAAGCATACAAACAGAATTTACTTTAAGCAGCATAAGGTATATCAGACAGCGGTTCCAAATACTACTGACTACACGTGGAGGGTCACAACAACATCAAGCGAACAACTGCCGAGAAATATCTTTGTCGTATTTCAACAACAAGCTCGACGAGGTAACCAACAACAAAATAATGCAGTATTTGATCACTCTGATGTCAGACGAATATACGCTAGATTAAATTCAAAGCAATATCCAGAACGAGCTATCGAGTGTAATTTTGCTGATGATGTTAATAAAAATATTTCTCGACCGTACATGTACCTGCTTGACGCAATACAAAAATATCAAGATGTTGAAGATGGAACTCAAATATCAGTAGAAGAATTTCGTACGCTTTATCCTATATTTCATTTTGATGTTAGTAAACATAACGAGCGAGCTGTAGACAGCACAGCGGATATTGAAATTACCTGGACACTTGGGGCGGTTCCAGTAGCGCCGTTATACGTATACGCATTAGTGATTAGTGATAGATTTATCACGGTAGATTCTATTGGAGGTAAAATGACAGTTCAAGTTTAATCTACAGTTGTTATATAAAATGGCAAAGTATATTGTAAAAGAAGTGTATTTGACTGATGGCCAAGTTAAAAAATTAGTAGCTGCTACTGCAAAGCGAGAACAGGTATCATTAAAAATCAATCCTAATATTTCTGATGGTGTTTTAACAAAATTAATGCTAACAAAAAATCAAGTAAAAAAGTATGATCGTAAAAAAACTTTTGTTTTAAATTTGAGTGCTGCACAAATGACAGCGATGGCAAAAGAAGGTGGTTTTCTTGGTCCGGCATTATCAGTATTAACTAGTACAATAATACCTAAACTTTTGCCGGTGTTGGGAACATTAGGACTAGCAGCAGCGTCTGGAGCAATATCTGGCGCAACGAAGAAAGCAGTCGAAGGTAATGGTATCATTCGTGGAAGTGGAATAAAAAAATTGTAAATTTTATGTAAATAATATATTATAATGCCACAAAAGAAAAAGAAATCACCAACAACAAAAAAAAAGAAAGTAATAAAAACAAAATCACCAACACCAAAGTGCAAATGCATATGCAATCAAACAAAACAAGGAGGAATTATTCCGTTCGCTCCACTTTTGGCGGGACTAGCGGGAAGTCTGCTGCCAAATCTTTTAGGAATCGGACGTGGTCTAACATTACCAGGAACTCGTCGACCCCGTTGAGTAATTTTGATATCATTGATAAGTTAAAAGCGGTTCCTGGATTTCACGGAGTTTATTCTAAAGATGAGCTCTCAGCAATAAAATCACCATCTGCTGTAAGTTCATGTGTTATTAATATACAAGATTTTAATGACGGATCTGGTACGCATTGGGTAGCAGTTTATAATAATAATTATTTTGACTCGTTTGGACTTCCTCCAAGCGATGTAATAAAAAAGTATATGAAAAAAAAATTTACAAAAGTATATTATTCGTCAAATCAACTCCAACCTGTTGGAACGTCTGCTTGCGGATATTATTGTATTATGTTTATCCGACAGATGAGCAGAAATCTTAATTTTTTAAAATTTATTTTACAGTTTGATAAGCAACCTTCTCACGCTAATGATGAGATCGCAATTAATTTTATCTAAACTTATAAGTATAATAATGTCAACATACTGTCTCAAGTGTAAAACTAAAACAGAAGGTATTAATGAAACAACAGAAAAAACAAAAAACAACAGGATAATATTAAAAAGTATTTGTGCAATCTGTGGAAAAAGAAAAAATACATTTTTAAAGAAAACGTCCCCAGCGATAGTATCTCCAGCGACGTCGCTAGGATCTGGTTATCCTAATATTATTTTAGTCGACGACTAAAAATATAGAATGATATGCAACTGTGATTCTGACAGAGATTTGTGTATTGAGCAAAATAAAATTGTCGCATACTGTCAATGTTGTAACAACAGAGAAATAATAGGGTCAGGTATAGATATACATAAACTAATTGGAAAATTGCCAAAACCAAAAGGCGGTTGGACATTGCCAGGGCATCGGTATACTGGTCCATGGAATCCGCTACATCAACAACTAGATGAAAACGACAATCCATTGCCAGGCCAAGAGCCTTACAATCAAGTGGATGCAATAGCAATGCGTCATGATATCTGTTATCGTGATCATGAAAACTCAAAATTAGATTGTGATAAAGTAATGTTAGACGAATTACGTGATATGGAGCCAACAAATCTACGAGAACGTTTTGATAGAAAATTTGTTCAGGGAATAATTGGAGCAAAATATAAACTTGGACTCGGAGAGTCTCGTCAATCACCTCACGATCGGGGAAATAAAGTATATGATGATCTTGCAGTCGAACTACACAGACCTAAAAAAAAAAGTTCCAACGACGTAAAGTTGTCGCTAATGGTGTAGATGATATCTGGGCAATAGATTTGGTGGATGTATCCAATCTAGCTCAGTTTAACGTTGGCGCTGATGGCGCTCCAAAAAGGTATTTGTTTAATGTTATAGATGTTTTTAGCAAATACGCTTTCAGTATACCTGTTTCAGATAAGACAGGAACTTCAATGACCGATGCGCTAAAGCAGATAATAACAAGCACAGAAAGAAAACCAAACAAAATCTGGACTGATCATGGATCTGAGTTTTTTAACAAAAAGTTTGAACAGTTTCTAGAACAAAATAATATAAAAAGGTATGTTACAGGAAACGAAGGTAAAAGCGTTGTTGTTGAGAGATTTAATCGCACGCTAAACGAGAAAATACACAAACATATGACAGCTAAAAACACCAACAGGTACATCGATGACCTTTCTCAAATCGTAAGCGAATATAATAACACGAAACATCGAACCATCAAAATGACACCTAAAAAAGCTGTTAAAAATCCAATATTAGCAAATGAAAACATGTACCGCAGACATAAATTTAAGGTTGGTGATAAAGTTAGAATTTCTTTGATGAAAAAGGTGTTTGCAAAAGGATTTACTCCGAACTGGAGCGAAGAAGTTTTTGTAATTGATAAGGTACTTTTAACAGTACCTGTAACGTACGTTTTAAAAGATCTGGCAGGGGAACCGATTGTAGGTAGTTTTTATGAACAAGAACTACAGAAAACTGATCAGGATGTTTTTGTTATCGAGAAAGTGATTAGAAAAAAAGGGGATAAAAGTTTAGTCAAATGGCGTGGGTATAGTGATAAATTTAACAGTTGGATCCCAACCAAGCAGATTATGATATAATGCTATTATAAATTAACTCATACTTTTGTTTGACAGATTTACATTTTACTGGTTTACATAATGATATTAGATACTGCTTACGATCGTTAGAGATCGTCATTAGATTAAAAATCTTGACAAATATGAAATCGAATTTGATATTTTTCTGTCGGCCTGGAATCTTGATATTTAAAAAAGGTTTGATTAACTGCCAGAACAGTTGTTGTTCGGCAACAGTAAAATTAAATTTAATTAGCTGCTTAGCAATGTGATACTTGACATTATACCGTTTAGTTGTTGATCTGCTGTAATTAGATCTGTCAGCAACAGTGACTATTTCACCATCATCATCAGATTCATTGTTATATAAAATATCATCTTCGCTATAACCAACAGATTTGTCTATAAAATCTTTGGAAAATGTAATACTATGTATGACATCATCACTGACGACCTTATCACTGACGACCTTATCACTAGTATCTTCTTCGTAGAGTTCAGCGAGTCGTTTCATCAAGTCCATTATTATAATATATTTTTATCTAATTTATTATTATAAGATGACCGATGAGATAAAATATCACCAAAAAGTTAATATAGTAAATTATAACGAACTAGCTGAAGCGGTAAGAAAATGTTTGTTGGGTTATAGTGTTGATGTTATTGTAATGCAAGGTGATTCTCATAAAATATTACTAACAGAAGCAGAAAAAGATAAAATTAATGAAAATGCAGTAACAACGTTAAAATTTAATCACGATGATATCATAGCATTTGCTCATCATTGCTTGACTAAAACCGAATTACAAAATATTATTGATCATCATATCTAAAACCAATCCTAGCATCGTATTCTCTTGAAAAAGTTGATTTTGTTGCTCCATCAGCTATAATTTTTACGACTGCGGGATTTATCTTATAATATTTCGCCGCAGCTGAAATCGATTTGAATTCGATCTCCTCATCCGTTTCGAGGTTTTTTGAAATAACAGGTTTTATTGGGCATCTAAAATTAATACCATTACTATTTTTTCCTTTTCTCACATTTTCCTGTTGCGTTACTATCTCCAGATTTTCCAATCGATTATCAGTTTGTATATTATTGATGTGATTAATAACAAGACCATTGGGTATAGATCCATTGAACACCTCATAAACAAACCTATGACCAAGATAACGAACTTGATTTGTTGATGTTCCTCTAACAGTTACCCTGATATATCCCATATTGCTAATATTACTAAGAACTTTTTTAGTTTTTCTATTTCTAATAATACCGCGATCGTTAGCCTCGTATAAATCAAATACTGGGTGCGGCTGAAACTCATCTTGTAAGGATAAATTTTCAATATTATCATCAGTGACTTTACCATTATAATGATATACACGCTGTCCCTCTGGAATATCATCGCAGAACAACGTGTAAATAAAATCTTTTCTAAATATTGCAATCCTCTCGGCATTATCTCCCTTTACACTAATATTATAACCCGCTGACGTTAATTTGCCAACAGGTATTCTAGTTTTAATGTTAATAACCGAACCAATTACATTTCCAGCGTATAAGTTATACTTTGGGTGAATTTGATAAATCTCTTGCTCACGTGCGCTTGTCAGATTTACTGTCATTATATTATAGGTAATATTTTTTATCTCTAATTGATTTTTAGCGCATGCGCAGTGTGAGATAAAGTTATATTTTGGGTGAACTTGATATGTTTCTTGCTCACATGTGTTTGTTAGATTTGCTGTCATTATATTATAGGTGATATTTTTTATCTCTAATTGATTTTTAGCGCATGCGCAGTGTGAGGTAAAGTTATGTTTTGGGTGAACTTGATATGCTTCTTGCTCACATGTGTTTGTTAGATTTGCTGTCATTATATTATAGGAGATATTTTTTATCTCTAATTGATTTTTAGCGCATGCGCAGTGTGAAAAAATTATCAATTAGATATTACATTATAGTATAATAATGTTAAAATTGCGTGATATAGCTAAGAGAAGCTTTATGGGAGAACCTAATAAAATAGCGACTGCTTTTGCAGGTTTTGATAATAGTTATCAGTTTGATAATCAAATTGTTTTAGTAAATTTTAATGCAACTAATCTTTACCACCTATTACAGACAATTGTAAAACGTGAGCTCGAAAAACATAAAAGTATCAGATTATTTGTGCAATATCATGTTATATTTTCAAAGTTAGTTATAATGGAAGAATTAACTAACAAGGAAATTGCAGAACCTTATATTAACGCAAAATCGAGACGTGTTTTGCTTGGGACTGATCTGTTATCACTATCTGATGAAATACACCAAGAAATTGGAAAAAAAATAGAGGAATTTAGTCAATTAGGTTCGGGTTGGAAGTTTGAAATGATCAAAGGAATATTGTTTCACACGATGAAATATAATGTATTACGAGGTAGTTCATACGTCGACCTGCCACCAAAAATAAAAAGTAAAAGATGTTGTATAAACATCAAAAACGTAGATAACAAATGTTTCCAATGGGCTGTTCTTTCCGCACTATTTCCAGCAGAAAAAAACGCTACTCGTGTTGAAAGGTATATCAGTCATGTGTCTAGATTAAATTTTAAAGATATTAACTTTCCAGTGGCAGAAAATCAAATACCAAAATTTGAAAAGCAGAATAATGTTTCAATTAACGTTTTCGGACTAGATGAAAAGGAGGACGTATATCCGAGATATATTTCAGAAAAAGCTTCACAATCAACTATAAATTTACTGTACTACAAAAATCATTATGTTTGGATTAAAAACTTTAACGGACTAGTTGGTAGACAGTACAATAAGGATAAGAACAAAAAGTTCTTTTGTTACCGCTGCTTGCATGGCTGTACAAGCAATGAAACATTACAAAAGCATTTGCAGTACTGTAGTGATGTTCAAAGAATAACAATGCCATCTAAAAAAGATAGTGTGTTACAGTTTGTCCATCATAATCACAAACTAAAAATTCCTTTCGTCATATACGCTGATTTCGAATGCCTACTTCAACCTGTACTTGGTGTAGAAAATAATCCTAATCAATCGAGTACAAGAAAAGTTCAAAATCATGTTCCGTGTGGAGTAGCGTATAAGGTAGTTTGTTGTACTGATTCTAGATTATCTAAATCAATCAAATTATATCGTGGTAAAAATCCAGCTGTTTGGCTTCTCAAGCAGTTGATTAATGAAGTTGATAATATATTTACTCATTTGAAAAAAGTAACGCCAATGTTAAAATTAACACCTCAACAAGAATCCAATCACGAGCAAGCAGAAATTTGTCATATTTGTGAAAAAGCTTTTGACGATGATAAAAAAGTACATGACCATTGTCATTTGACTGGACAGTATCGTGGAGCGGCTCATAATCAGTGTAATTTAAAATTTCATGCTCCAGATTTTATTCCGGTTATTCTTCACAATTTTCGAGGATATGATAGCCATATTATAGTAGAAGCTTTTGGTGATCTTGAGATAAAAGCTCATCTAAAACTCGATAACGTCATCAAATGCATCCCAAATAATTTTGAAAAGTACATGTCAGTTACGCTAGGTAAATTACGTTTTATTGACAGCCTGCAGTTTATGGCAGCCTCGTTAGATGAGTTAGTGAAAGGTTGTAGTAAATTTGATAACCTAAGAGACTGTTTTGGAGATAAATTTAATCTACTAGCTAAAAAAGGAGTTTTTCCATACGAATACCTCGACGATTGGAGTAAATTTGATGAAATATCTTTACCTGACAAAGACAAATTTTACTCACAACTTAAAAATGAAAATATAACTGATGACGAGTACAGGTATGCACAAGATATTTGGAAAGAGTTTGATTGTGAGACTTTTGGTGATTATCATGATTTATACCTGAAAACTGATGTGTTATTACTAGCAGATGTTTTTGAAAGTTTTCGTGAAGTGAGTTATAATAATTATGGACTAGATCCTTGCTGGTATTATTCTGCCCCTGGGTTGTCATGGGATGCTTTGCTAAAGTTTAGTAAGGTAAGGTTAGAATTACTGACAGACGTGGATATGTTCAATTTTATCGAAAAAGGTATCCGAGGCGGTATTAGCGTGATAACAAAAAAATATGCTGAAGCAAACAACAAATACCTGAAACAGTATAACCCTGACCTTCCTTCGAAGTATATAATTTATCTAGATTGTAATAATCTTTACGGTGGTTCGATGGCAGAACCAATGCCTTTTAGCGGATTTCATTGGATCACGGTTGATCGATTTCTATCAGAGATAGAAAAAAAGATACCTGACGATGTTTCCTATTTCGTTGAAGTTGATCTTGATTATCCAAATTCGCTACACAAATTACATAACGATTACCCTTTCTGTGCGGAATCGATGGGTATAGATTATAGTTTGTTATCAAAAGAACAACAAGCGTTAGCATCACCAAGGCAACATTCCATGGTTAAGAAACTAGTACCAAATTTACTTGATAAGAAAAATTACGTTTTGCATTACAAAGTTTTAAAACAAGCAGTCGATGCTGGTCTTGTGTTGAGAAAAGTTCATCGTGTACTAAAATTTAATCAGTCGCCGTGGATGAGAGGTTATATTAACTCCAACACTTCAAGAAGAGCTGCAGCGAAAACAGAGTTTGAGAAAAACTTCTTTAAACTGATGAACAATTCCGTTTTTGGTAAGACGATGGAGAATATTAGGAAACGCGTAAATATTGAAATAGTTAATGATGTCAATCGCAGAAACAAACTTGTGTCAGACGATGATTTTGTGAGCATGAAAATATTTAATGAAAATCTTGTTGCGATACAAAGAAGAAAAACAAATCTAAAACTAAACAAGCCGATCTATGTTGGAGCTGCAGTGTTAGATTTATCAAAGTGGATGATGTACGATTTTCATTACACTTTTGTTAAAAATCAGTGGCCGGCTAGTAGATTATTGTTTACTGATACTGATTCACTCGTGTATGAAATTGAATGTGAGGACATCTATCAGGACATGTACAATAATCGACATCTGTTTGATCTTTCCGATTATCCACGTGACAGTAAATTTCATGACGACACAAATAAAAAGGTTATTGGTAAGTTTAAAGATGAAATGAACTCGAGCGCTATCAAATACTTTATCGGATTACGTAGTAAAATGTATGCCGTATTGTTAGATAATAATAAAATAACGAAAAAAGCCAAAGGTCTGCCTCGTAATTTTGTTAAAAAGTTTATGAAATTTGATGACTACAGGTATGCGCTTGATGGTGGTGTTAGTTTTATGAGAGCTATGGCAATTCGAACTAATCATCATAAACTCGAAACAGATGTCATTATCAAACGTGGATTGTATAATTTTGATGACAAACGCTATTGTGAAAATGGGGTAGATACATTTGCCCTTGGGTATTGTTATGATGATAGGTCTATACTCGACATTATCTTTTCCAACTGAAATTTTATCTAAACTTATAAAATAATGCTTGAAAATTTGACAATGACAAATAGCTACAATAGTAACATCAAATATCTAATGATGGACGGTAAACAATTGACAGTTGAATTTAATAATGAAACATCAGGTATATGTTTTAATGGAACATGTGACAAGTTAAAACTTTCGCTCATCAGATCTGATAACAGTATGTATTTCAATTATCTCGAACAATTGTATCAAAAGTTGCTAGCGGAATTTAAAAACTTTCACAGCCCCATTAGCCAACAAAACTATACCAAACTCACAATTGATCTCGATCGGTCAAAGGTATATTTTATCAACAAAAAATATCCTCTGAACAAACCAGAAATGAAAGATCTGTTTGAGTCCCGTCGCTGTGTGAGTGGTAAAGTAAAATTTAGTATCTATAGTCGTGATAGTGAAATATTTTTAATATCAACAGTTGAAACATTAATCATTGGTAACGAGATATAAAATAATATCATTTTCATTCTAATGCTAGTTTAATTTCCACCTTGTTAACTGAAACGTTCTAATACACAGTTTAATTTTCATCCTGTTATCTTGTGGTAAAAACCCGTTTGCCGTCTTTAGAATAATTGTATTCCACACATGCACTGTTCTAACAAATTAGTCACCTCTGTGTAAAGAGCTTATCGCATTCCAACACCTGTTGTTTTGTTTGGTTACAAAATACCTGTTTACAGGTAGTAGTAGGGGAAAAAAGAGGTGGGGGAGGGTGAGTCAAAACCCTGTTTTATTTTGGAAAAAAAAGGGGGTGGGGTGGGGGATAATTTAGGACTATAATTTATACTTGTTTGGAGGGTAAAAAAACAAAGTGAGTTGAAAACCTGGTTTTCCTCTAGGGTGAGTTGAAAACCTGGTTTATTTTGGAAGAAAAGGGGGTGGGGTGGGGGATAATTTATACTTGTTTGGAGGGTAAAAAAACAAAGTGAGTTGAAAACCTGGTTTTCCTATACTACTAATATGACTTCCAGAAATAAATAGCACAATAATTTTTCAAGGACTATATTTGTTCCGATTACAAACACATTTTTAATACTTCGTTATACTTTATACAACATTTTTATTCACTAAGACTTGCGATAAAAATCGTTACTAAGAAAGATGATAATGTGATTGTGATGGGTGCTGGCGATAAAATGGGATAACATGATTGTGATGGGTCCTGACGATAAAATGGGATAAAGTGATCGTGATTGGTCCTGACGATAAAATGGGATAAGAGGGTTGAACTAATGAATTGTGTCTCTAGAGGAATACATGACTTGTGTATTTTGATGACTGTAGGAATTTTTATTACCATAATGTAATGTATAGATGTTGTCAACCAAACACACATGCTGTACAACACAAACAATGAAACCTTTTTATTCTTTTATATTTTGTTTCATGACCTAATTTAATTCATTGTCTGATAATTAGCCTTGTGGTTAACGAAATTAATAGTCTGTTTACGTCTCAGATTTCGAAATTATTTCATCTCGCATTTTTATAGCTTTCTTTTAATTTTAATCAGACTAGAATTAATAATGTCTTGAGCATAATGTACAAATGGGTTCAACTTTAACCCCATTCAGTGCATCTGTGAAGAAATCTGTTAACCTCTGGACCAGTGTCATTGAATCATTGAATTTGGTGTTACCATTCATGCTGTTGTGTACTTCATTTTGTAAACATAAATTGCCAAAGAATGCTGTCATAAACAGTTTAAGAAAATCTGTACATTTGCCATTTTGATAATCCTATACTGCAAATCCACCGTACATTTGCTGGGTTGATATGATTTTCTTCTTTTTCAGACTGGCTAGCATTAAGTTATCGTCCTTTTATTGTCGTTTAAGCAAATGACAGATTTTTCTAAAATTTGTAATAAATGTTACTTTTATCTGTAAATATTTTTTACAACTGTTCTTTACCCTAACATTTTATATCTGTGTATTCTGAGTATATAGTTAAATAATTCTTTACTTCTTTCTCATGTCTGTATTCAGTTCAATTTAGGGTTGATGCCACTATCTTATTCAAAAAGAAAACTCTGCATACATTTTCCTTTTTAAACCATGTTTTTTGAAAAGTTTGAAGTTTATGTAATGTACAATATATTTATTTTTAGTGTTTAGTGGACATATCAGTTTTAGTATAGATCGTTTGTTTTTATATCTTTGTAATCATCAGTTATTTTTATTCGGATTGTATTTTATCGCAGCGAAAGGTAAAATTAATTTGCGACAAATGGTCACTAACATTAATATAGTCTACGTCAACTGCAATCTCTTACCCATTTCGTTTTCTCAGATATACCCTCTGTCTAACCGAATGTCCTTTAAAGTCATCTAATCCGAATGAATTAAGGTACAAATAGGAAAACTACGTGTCTACTTCATATGGGCATTGGTAAATCCTTCAATGTGTGTGATGGAACTCATTTTTCCTATATACTTTTATTTTTAATTTTGTGCAGTTATAATCTTAGGTTTGGTTAAATGGTCTTACTTCGCAGTAATGCAGAAATCCTGTATCGTGCAAATGGAGTACAGAACTTTACCAGGGATACACCACGATAGTGTGCGACATCTGATTCGAAAGTCGCTTTTGAGACCACGATAGAATACAACGTCTGATTGGATCGTTGCTTTTAAGACCACGATAGCATACGACGTCTGATTGGATGTTCGCTTTCGAGACCGCGGCACGCTAACCACTGAGCCACCGAAACTCAGTCGAGGTCGGAGTGTGGTATAAGGCTGTTTTATCTTACCTAGGATAATACCTGGTTAACTTCTAAACTTAAATGAGATTTTGATCGTGATCTTTGTCATTGCGTCATAGTCAGAACAAAAGACAAGAAATATTATGTAATATATTTTACAGATATGATACTCGTAGCAAATTTGACCTAGAAACACACTCACATGTTTCCAGATTTATTGACCCAAGTAGTCTATATTTCCGTCTCCATATCACAATTCTAGATACACGGGTAATAATGTATTTGTTTGTTTTTTGAGGGCTTGGGGTGTTTGGGATTTTTGACACTATAGACCATGATATATTACTTCACCGTCTTCATCATGTATTTGGCATTCACGATAAGGCCTTACTTTGGTTCAAGTCCTACTTGTTCAACAGGACACAAATTGTGTCCGCAAATGGAAAACACTCCAGCCCAGTTTATATATGCTGTTGTGTTCCACAGTGGTCTGTTCTTGGACCTGTTCTCTACATTCTGTACACTCAGCCACTCTCAAGTGTCACAGATCATCATCCAATGTCTCACCAATTGTATGCTGATGACACCCAAATATACAAATCTAGTCATCCAGCTGAAGTTGAAGCTACCATCCAAGACAGATATGTGCATTTCTGATGTGAAATAATGGATGACATGTAACAAGCTGCAGATGAATGGCAATAAAACTGAAGCCTTCCCGATTACAACAAAAAGACTTTCTCATTCATATCCTTTACCTCGGACAATAAATATCAGCAACACCAATATTAAATTCAAGCAGTCAGTACGAAACCTCGGTGTCACTCTTGACAGAATTCTCTCGCTGCATCAACATGTCGTGAACATTTGCCGGGCTGCATATCTTGAGCTGAGACGCATCACCTCCATTCGCAAGTATCTGTCATTGGATGCCACTAAAACACTTGTGTGTTCCTTAGTAATTTAAAGACTGGACTATTGTAATTCTATTCTCTCTCTTTTTCATCTACATATATACCTCAGAAACGTCAAAAAGTTCAAAACACTGCTGCTCTGGTCATCTTTATTATACCATGATCATAGCATGCCTCTCCACTGCTATGTACCCTACACTGGTTATCCATATAATCCATAATTAAACACAAAATATTTTCTCTCTGCTTCACTGACAGGCTCCAATCCAACAGACCTATCTGACATCACCCATGTGTACACACCTGCAAGATGCTTACGCTCCTCTTCTGACACTCGATTTCTCAATATTCCCACTATAAAACTAAAATCAAATGGACAACGTTCTTTTGCATACCAGGGCCCAGCAACGTGGAATGAAGCGCCCACTGCTTTAAGACATAAATACATAGTGATTTCATTCAACAGCGCCCTTAAACCCATCTATTTCCACTGAAAGAACAGTCATAATGACCTAATAATGTATCCTTTTAACTTATCCTTACCTTACAAATCTACAGCATGTTGTTCTGTTTCTAATTTTGTGGTGTTTGTTTTGTTTTTTGTAATCATTTTATTATATGTTTGTATATTCTTTTTAAGCGTTTTCAAATGTTGTAAAGCGCATACAGCTTCTAAAGATTAGGCGCTATATCAAGTCCTCGTTATTATTATTATTATTATTATTATTATTATTATTATTATTATTATTATTATTATTATTATTATTATTATTATTATTATTATTATTAAAACGACAATTAAAATATACCTCCGAAATATTACAAAAAGGAAACTTTTAGACTTTTACTGTACCAAACAACAAAATAAGTATGAGGGAAGAACCATCTGGAAACACTCGATCATTCTAACTGTCTTGTGTGTAAAACAATGTTGCGTACCATGTCTTTAATATATTTCTTATTTACATAGTCAAATATATCATAATTGAATCGCTGTGACTTGCTTAAATAAAACTCTGGTCTGGTAAGAAGTATACACTGTTTCTGATACCAAAAGTGAATTTCTTAGCCTGTCCACAAATGTGGATAATTGATCTGTTTCATCGCGCCAACATACCATTTCAATTCGTCAGACAAGGAGGGCTGCGAACGCTGAAAGAATGATAAATTGCCTTACTACGCCATGCATTAGCCCTAATCAAGTCCACCAAAAGTATTGAAATTTCTCTTCCAGAAAATATCGCTTTAACCTTTCATCTCCTTTGGATAATGCTAGCGATACCAACAAACAATTGACCAGAATAGCTCGTCTGATGCAATGCCGATCGTTTAATGACTCCAGTAAGTGTTGAGAGAATTCTATGAACTGTTTCAAGTAGTTAATTCAAGATTTCACTGGGTCTTATAAATTTGTCGAAATAGTCAATATCAAGAAAATAAATTGTTCCAGCTGGTCTAAGAACTGGAAATTATCACCAGGTTTCTTCAGCAACCATACCTTTATTTGTTGAATTTTTGGCTGAAAGCATTTATGGCATTTATAAAATGCTGCCAAAAATATCTGTTGAAATGTATATTATATGCAGCTACTTTTTTCTAGAATCCCATTTCTGAACAATAAGTGCGTTGCATTGCTATGACAATTTTTATGCAATTTGTGCTTTGAGGGTAGATCCTATTAAAACACTGTTTAATATACAAGGAATGAAATTTAGGAACATATGCAGCAATTCATGTATATCTCAGTTAACTTCGTAAAGCTAATTGCTATATTTTAATGTACACGTTTAATTTCTGAGCAGTAAAATTAATTGTCTGTGAAAACTAAAAACGTTTAAAACAATATTGTCAGCTAATGACAGCATAGATATGCGTAAAATGGTAGGACGTCCAGGCACATAGTGATCTCCATTTTATGCTTGAAAAACATATTCCATCGTCGTTAATTAATTTCGATCTATTATCTGATTTTGAGTTATCTACATTCTCGTTGATTGATACTAGTTCGATATTTCCAGCATTTGGCTCAGAATAGACATGTAGAAAAAGAAAATCTTGGATGAAAGCAACATCATGAGATGTAATATTGGTAAAAGGGTGAAAAGTTCAAAGAGCTCAAAGAATCTTCTACAGGGCTTAACTCCAAATTCATTTAATGAATTACCTTGTTGAACGCTGGTAATGGATTTTAATCATCACCGATGTGTGCTGTCCAGTATATCTCTCTTTGTAAGAAGCCCAAAACCTCTGTTGTACAAATCATTCGATGTCATCGCTTAGTCTATGACACAATTTTCCCAAAGAAACATTCCTTCCTAAGTGCAGTACTAATACGTGATGAACAATACATGGATATTTAAAAAGGCAAATGTCCCTCCTACTGGTGTTTCGTTATGTTTTAACTTTGCACAGCTACGTTCACAGTATTTTATAACTATCATTATTAATTCTGCATTATTGTAATGATTCTATCATCAATTAAGGAAAAGCAGTACAGTAGTAAGGAAGTAGTATATAGGGAAGCAGTACAGGAGTAGAAATGTGGTACAGGTGTACACTGACATCCCAATCTTATTACAGATCGTTCGGAAGCATTAGCACTAGACTGTCTCCAGAACATCTTAAGGGTATATTTCAAAAGTATTTTACGGATGCTAACCGTAGACCTAAATTTGTAAAAGACTGTCTGACATGTGACAAGTTAACTTGTGATGCCTAATTTGCAAACATATGTCCGATACCAGACCGTTCAGAAATTTGACGACAAGAGTTAGCTTTAAAATCGATTAAAGGTTATGAAATCGAACCAAATATGAAATCTACTCTTCTATCAAGACACTACTATGTTGAAGAAACTGTTGATTTCAGAAAGTGAATGAATAAAGCTCAAGAGCCAAAATCAATCCGAAACTCACCAATCGCTACAACTTGACTGCATCTAGTCAAGTTCCGCAAAACGCAACTGAATGAATTTAACCTGAGATCGACCGATACAGAATGCTCGAGCAAGGACGATATAATATACTATAATTGAAGAAATCACGAGGGTTTCGGCATAATGATAAAGTCAATTTCTTCATGTAATTGTGTCAAAATTACATATTTACATCAGTTTATCAGACACATACAAATTTGGCGATACATATGTACTCACGTAAAAATTCCCTAGTACTTTACATCTTCTTCTTCTTCTTCTTCTTCTTCTTCTTCTTCTTCTTCTTCTTCTTCTTCTTCTTCTTCTTCTTCTTCTTATTATTATTATTATTATTATTATTATTATTATTATTATTATTATTATTATTATTATTATTATTATCATTATTATTATTATTATTATTATTATTATTATTATTATTATTATTATTATTATTATTATTATTATTATTTAATAATAAATCCATTATCCTGCTATACAGTGACATATTCGTTTTGTTCCCAAATGATAACAGTTAACAAAATGTAATTTCATTGCAGACTTTCAGGATGGAGTCGGGTTTTCGCCACATCTTTTGTTCCCTACCCGGAATTACGTCAACACATATTTGGTTCCCAGCATTATAAGCACTATATTCCATTCTTTGGATATCTAGGTTATAGATTATAAGACTTTATAAATGTGTTTCTTATATCTTTCTTCTCTTTTATCCGTTGTATATTTCCGGACATTCAAGCATGCAGGAGTAAAAAACATATATCTTGGGGTTTTTGAATTTAGCGAATGCTTTGATGATTTATATCGTCTACTTTCCAGTAATAAGTTATAAACAATTTCAAATTACGCCATTAAGTATGCGTGTGCATGTACAACACTCGAATGCATACACTACTAAGCACAAGGCAAAAATATAGTGAAAGAGCACAATGAGTTAAGATAATTAAAATGATTCTGCACCGAACATTTGTTGCATAGTTTCAAAATATGATTCTTACTAAAAAAAAGTAAACGATTCACATCATAACCAGGTTATATTATAATTTATAATTAATGTCATTTAGCAATATGTTTTACAAGCATATTAATTTGAGTGTGTTCTTATGGAATGTTCAGTATTGTAAAGTAGATCAATTAGAAAAAGGTAGAAGCTTGGAAGTAGATCTTCTGCTGTTTTACCCCATCAGGCAGCGACTTTTCGATTTATCACGTAATGTACTTCTTTGATCAGATGATCGGTAATGCTTATATTTTAAAATTTAGCTGGGGACTTTATCCTTCAACAATTTTATTGCCCTCTCATTTACGTCATGCCTATTTTAATGCTTCAGATTCCTTTGAAACCCCACCCCCACTTCTCTGGATCGGAATAGCTATTAAGGTATATGATCTTGTATAGGAAGATTTATTGGCGCAACAATCCATGAAGTCAAGTGTATATGTTAGTGACTGTCTTTTCTTTCTGTTCATATTAGCTTTGCTCCATATAATCTATAGTGTTCTTCAAGATAAAATAGGTCTGATAAATTATTTCTGTCACGAAGCATTGCCATGATTGGTTTTAGATTTACTTTGAGTTTAATAAATCAACACAGCCAACATAGTCAGTGGCATTAAAGAATGATAATATACAATTCATGTCAAGACCGAATCGGAATGTTTTATGTATATAGTTCTGAAATGAATAAAGAACGGAGTCTTCAGAAAATTATATTAGTTCCCTGTGATTTTCTAGCAAGTTAAACGAACTCCAATGATGTCTGGAATAAGAAAGATTTTGTATGTTTTATGTTATGTTCCCTTGCCGATATCATACTTAAGAAATATGCACATTGTATTGATATTATATGCTCCAATATAAAAACAGTAATTTTTTAATTGTTCCACACCTGTGTAGCTCAGTGTTCAAAGGGTATTGTGGGAGTTTATTGTTTTATGTTTTTGTCTTGTATGATGTTGATTATACTGTTCAACATATTAACGTAACATTTTTAAATTATAGGGGAATGTTGTTGTTGTTGTAGGATTTAACGCCATTTCTCGGCACAAGATAGGCACAAACCCTGGAAAATCCTGGAAGAACAACCGACCCAAGAGAAGCTACTGACAGGCTTTCTCACTTACCCACGTTTGCCGAATCTGGACTCGAACTCACTCAGACAGATGTGAGATGGCAGTGATCCGTAAGGGTCAGCGCTTTAGACCAAATGACCACTCGGGGAACCATATGGGAATGTATTAGGGGACAATATACGTACGTACGTACGTACGTACGTACGTACGTACGTACGTACGTACGTATGTATGTATGTATGTATGTATGTATGTATGTATGTATGTATGTATGTATGTATGTATGTATGTATGTATGTATGTATGTATGTATGTATGTATGTATGCATGCATGCATGCATGCATGCATGCATGCATGCATGCATGCATGCATGTATGTATGTATGTATGTATGTATGTATGTATGTATGTATGTATGTATGTATGTATGTATGTATGTATGAAATTAGGTGGGTAGGTAGGTAGGTAAGTAGGTAGGTAGGTAAGTCGATCGGTTGGTCGGTCGGTCTTTGGGCGGGTAAGGCGTGGTCGGGCGGGTGAGTGGGGAGGTGGGTGTGAGGATTGCCCCCACTGTGGTGATTACAATTCAGTAGTCAAATTATTCCGATTCCCTAAGTACACTCCTTCAATAACAGGGTGGGCGAATCCTTCACAATTTTCAATTAGAGATTACGATCAAAACTGCCATTGGAAAGCTAACGTCAAATGAAAGATTAGTTGAGCTCGTTGATATCGTAGTTGTTGGCGGTGTTGTATTAGCGACGATTTAATTCAGCAATTATTGTGACGTTGTCATCATTATTGTTTACTTTCAGATTTAATTCTGCACTGGAATTCGTCATTGATCTGTTCCATGTTATAACTACCTGTAGGAATAACAACAACTTGCCAATTGGGAATTCCATCAGATTTTTTTATAAGAAAACATTAATGAGTTATTTGCCGGTAACCCACCAAATGATTTTGATATACTATTTGGCCAGCTGTAAAATACATGCAATTGTGCTAGCTCTATTTCTTTGGTTGAAATTGCCATTGGAAAGCTAACGTCAATTGAAGGATTAGTTGAGCTCGTTGATATCATCGTAGTTGTTGGCGGTGTTGTATTAGCGACGATTTATTTCAGCAATTCTTGTGACGTAGTCATCATTATTGTTTACTTCCTGATTATGAATCAGGATTTAAATTAAGGTGACTATCTTAATTTCAGACAAGGGGGGTTGCTGTCCAGTTGCCAAACCGGAGGTGATGTGGTAAACCTTAATCATTCCTGCGAATTCGTGATCTGATAATATTCTATCAATGAGTTCTGATGATATCAGCAATAATAATTTGGCATGTGCGTGTAACTGTATTGCCATTCATAGTAACAGCTGATATTTATGTAATTTATTGGCGGCACATGTAGATATATTTTTTGAAATTATATTAGGAATACCAGCAACACCGGATATAACTGCAATACCAATTCCTATTACCGGTGCTATTATATATGTAGCTAATAATGATCCGATTATAGCTGCTGTTGCAATGACTATGGCGTATGCAGAACATACAACTATGTCAGTAGCAAAGACAGGCATACAGTATTATTTTATTGTTAATGTGTACTCGTCTATATTTTCAAGTTGGGTGTGTCACTAACACACTTGCTCATATCTGTATTCGTTTATAAAATTTGGATCTGACGATTGTGAAATAGAATACTTTAAAGTACTAAGTAATTAACTGAAGTGTTGCAGCGGTAAATTCAAGTCACCACGAGTAAGACACTGCGGTTATTTTTATTGGATTGTTCTAGTATAAACGTTTCTTAGACTGCTTGATTTACACAATATATACGGTTGGAGAAATGTTATCGGTTGAATAACACCATGGATACTTTTTAAATATCCTAAATGTTGCAGAGCAGAACACGGACAGCTTATATACACAATTGACTTCCACAGTTTGTTTGATAATGTTATTTTTCTGTGACCATGTTGATGATTCTGATGCTAATCGGCTACCTCATTGATAGAGTGTACCAAGTGATTCACGGACACATATTGGCGGATCAGTTATCGTCTGTGTTGGCAATGTTGAATTCCATACGGAAATTTTCGCAGTACTTTGTACTGTGTCGGCATATTTTAAAATATTCTTTAGATGGTGCCAGTCCATACGAAGCAAACTAAAAAATTCCACTTGGATCAATCGCATATGCAACCCAATGGGTACCCAGACCACAACTTACATCGAGAATGATGAAGTTTTTAATATTTAAACGCTCAGCAGGATCAAGTACATCAAAATGGGACATGGGACGTATCAACGATGTGTCACAGGAAATATTAGACCTTTTCCCTACCATGAATGAGGGTGTCCTGCCGTCCTAGACCTTTCCCATTTTATGGAACGTTTTATTCCATGTCCTTTTGCTTTCATTAATGCCATGTCAGCGGAAGTTCCAACAGCACTAAGTGCATCTGTTTTGCAACAGCTGGAGCTGCAGTGGCTATCAATGTTGGTATTCCTGCAAAATGTGTAAATATACTCCCCCCTCGTCTTGGCAATGTCGCTAACATCACCCACAGACAGATCAAGTCGTACGCCGGTCATTGAACGTTTGGCATCATTGCAGTGCCTGAGTTGACATTTCGTCAGTATAATTTACATCAACAACCTGCAATCTGTTCTGATTTCAGTAATAGTTTAATTCCTGAATTCTTTTGTATGCTGGTTGTAGCTTTTTAATCTGACCAGGAGAATGAGTAACATTAACGTGATGATATGACATTATAATATCATGACTAATTTAATTACATATTTTCCTCTGTAGCATCAATGACTTTCACACCTTCAAGCAACGTTGTTTTATCTGAGAGTATAACAGCAATTGCTCTGTAATTAACAACAATTTCTCCTCTTGTCATACGAGCTCGAAAGTGTATATCAACTACTGCTTGAACAAATCCAAGTGTTCCAGTGAGAGATAATAGATCGGATTCAGAGTTGTCAAATCCCGCTGAGATATTTGAAATCCAGTACAAACATTTTGAGCATGCCCCATGAATGTCATCAAACGAATATAAGCACGTGCAACATGATTATTTTTCCAAATTCAGTAATATATCCTCAGCTGGTTATTGACGTCCATTTATTCTCAAAGAAATATTAGTAACACCAAGTTTGTCAAATATCATTATGCCAGGTGACTGAATCTGCTCGTTCAGCATCTTGGAAGGCAATAAATTATGTCGCGGTACAGAGACACCTTACTGTGATTCAATCTGCCATGTCAATAAACCATTAATATTAATTTTGAACACTATCCGTGGTCATCGTTAACAATGATAATATTAGTTTACCGCTGCTGTCTATAAAAGAGAGTAACCGCTGTTCTTCGGTTAGTGATGGAGTCATTGTTGCTATTCACAAAGTAAGTTTTGTCAGTATTATTTTGCCATGAAGTGCCGCGGTTACAGCTGTATTAACTCCTTCAGCGTGCCATACTGCATCATGGTCGATACATTATTCTCACAAGAACGACTGTGTTTTACCCCGAAGATAACCTTTCTAACATTTCTACAAAATCAAAAGATATGACAATGGAATTGCACATGAAAAGTCTTCATTGTCATTCAACATTGATCAACGCGTTGCAAATCCCAAGTTTATATTTTCGTTCATGGGAGCAACTTCATTTCTAACCGCATTTAGTGTCACGTTTCTGTTTTCTGGATAATCAGTTGTATCCTTTGCAAACAGCACTGATGGACCAGCTGATCTTGAGTAATCATGCTGCATCTTGTATTGTTGTGGCAGAGTAGATCTAATTATCACAGGCCTCAATTTCCCGACCATCAATTATTTATCAGGCCATTTTCATGATACATTTATGGTATTAACAAAGCCAGCTTGATCACCAATTCCGTAATTTGTATTATCTACTTTCAAAAGTCTACCTTCAATCTCAATAAATGCCTCAAATGGCATGACATATCTGATTGTATCCTGAACTTATAATTCGATTCTTCGACGTTCGTTAGGTACACGTATGTTATAAGAATAAAACCGATAATCACGCACCGATTCTTCCTTTGAGAACTGATACATCCATGTTGAATGCGAGATACGTCTGAACATCTTTATTATATTTTTTTTCATCTAACACAAAGACAACTTCCTGCTATCATACTAGCTGATATGCGTTTTTTCTCTTTTTTCCTGATAGGGGTGAGGTACACCATTGCCAGTAGTTCTAGATTTGCAGCTTGATTCATTACTTTGTTTACATTTGCGACGACACTGAGTGAGTGGGCAGGTATATAAACTAAAACGCCTTAACACACAAAAACATAAATGTCAAAAAATGAGTAAGAAAAATAAGCTAACCCAGGTATGAACGTTTCGGGTAGGTTAGAGATTTCAGTTTAGACGTTATTAACGTTCGTGTTTTCATCTCCGTAGGAACCTTTATTTCCGGAGAAATCTCTAATTGAAAATTCACCCTCCCAACTGTTCTTTCCTCTCCACCCGTTAATAGCCTATTACATCCCTTGATTCGTAGTATGCGAGATTTCCACTTGTCCTTGTTTTCTACTCATCTGTGTATTGTTAAACATTTGTTGACTCTTATTACTTTGCCAATCTCACTTCCCCTCTTGGAGACGCGACACTTAACTGAATTAAAAGTTATGTTCCCCTATAAGTTTCCTTTTCAAAGCTTTTTTATCTTAGAATCTGTTTCTAAGTAAACGCCAAATTATGAGTGGTCCCCGGATTAACCCTATTGGCACAGCGATCAGTCTAGGCATTTACTAACTCTTTTGCTTGCGATATTGAAGTTGTAATTCGGATCTAAGATATAATCACACCTTTTATCTTAATTCCAATTGGATGTTGCTGTGAATTGATCCAACCAAAATTAGCGGCCACTGTCCGTATGGGGAAAGTTGAGAACAAGTCCCATTCACGCAGAGGGCTTCCTTTGACCTATGAGCCAGTACCTAATACCTTGATCTAAATACTACCAGCCTTTGTCTAGCTGGCACGAACTATAGCATTGCTGGCGGTCATGGTAACCTTGCATAAAGGATCAACCACAACCTGCGCCAATGTTTAGCCATCAAACGCTGTTATAATACCCTAGTTTATAAACTTCTTGATAGACAGGCAGAGCAAACGTGACTGTATATTTGATAAAATGGGGAGGATTATTGTGGAGAACACACCCTAATAAAAATAAAAGTAAAGTCTCTGCATCAGGAAAGAATTAAAACATCTTACAAAATATAATTGTTTTGCATTATCAACATTAATATATATATATATATATATATATATATATATATATATATATATATATATATATATATATATATATATATATATATATGTGTGTGTGTGTGTGTGTGTTGTATGAATGAAGTTATTATGTGAGATAATCGGACCGAGATAACAAAAGTAATGTGAGTAAATGTAAGGTTCTCATCGGCTGAGAACACTACTTGCTGACAAATGAGTTCATTTTTTCATCCATTTGATAATCCGTTTATTGATGTATTCATTTATAAGTAAAACGAAATATTTTATGTATTTAAAAAGCAACTACTGGGTAGATATGTGAAGGAAAAATATTTCTGTGTTCATTTTTGTCATAACTATAGAGAGATTTCTTTTCAATATATTTTTTTTTCTATTCTTGGTGGAAGTATATATTGTAACTTAGCCAACTACAAACTGCAAGGAGAGTCCATGGTTCTTATTGCAGATCTTTTGCTGCATGATTGATTTATATTCATGAGATATATCAGTGAATGAAATCAAGAAATAAGCCCATTATATTATCCTGAAATTTTCACGATCTTGGAACGCAGAAAGAACTTTCGGGATGTTAATTGATTTTCTCATTCTTTATATAGTAATCTCTTTGCCAGTCTACTCAATGTACTGTACGTAATCTATTTCTCACTCTACTCACTGTACTGTATATAATCTCTTTCTAACTCTACTCAATGTACTGTGTGTATCTTTCTCACTCTACTAGATGTAATATATATATATATATATATATATATATATATATATATATATATATATATATATATATATATATATATATATATATATATATATATGTGTGTGTGTGTGTGTGTATTTGTATATATATATATATAAAATCAATTTCTCACTCTATTCAATATACTGTGTGTATCTTTCTCACTCTACACAATGTACTCTATATAATCTCTTTCTCATTCTCCTCAATGCAGTGTATGTAATCTCTTTCTCACTCTACTCAATGCAATGTATGTAATCTCTTTCTCACTCTACTCAATGCATGTATGCAATCTCTTTCTCATTCTATTCAATACAGTGTAAGTAATCTCATTCTCACTCTACACAATGCAGTGTATGCAATCTCTTTCTCATTTTACTCAATGCAATGTGTGTAATCTCTTTCTCATTCTACTCAATGCAATGTATGTAATCGCTTTCTCATTCTACTCAATGCAGTGTATGTAATCTCTTTCTCATTCTACTCAATGCAGTGTATGTAATCTCTTTCTCATTCTACTCAATGCAGTGTATGTAATCTCTTTCTCATTCTACTCAATGCAGTGTATGTAATCTCTTTCTCACTCTACTCAATGCAGTGTGTGTGTAATATCTTTCTCACTCTACTCAATGCAAAGTATGTAATCTCTTTCTCATTCTACTCAATGCAGTGTATGTAATCTCTTTCTCATTCTACTCAATGCAATGTGTGTAATTTCTTTCTTATTCTACTCAATGCAGTGTATGTAATCTCTTTCTCATTCTACTCAATAAAGTGTATGTAATCTCTTTCTCACTCTACTCAATGCAATGTATGTAATCTCTTTCTCACTCTACTCAATGCATGTATGCAATCCCTTTCTCATTCTATTCAATACAATGTATGTAATCTCTTTCGCATTCAACTCAATGCAGTATATGTAATCTCTTTCTCGTTCTACTCAATGCAATGTGTGTAATCTCTTTCTCATTCTACTCAATGCAATGTGAGTAATCTCTTTCTTATTCTACTCAATGCAGTGAGTGTATTCTCTTTCTCGCTCTACTCAATGCATTGTAGGTAATCTCTTTCTCATTCTACTCAATGCAGTGTATGTAATCTCTTTCTCACTCTACTCAATGCAGTGTATGTAATCTCTTTCTCATTCTACTCAATCCAATGTGTGTAATCTCTTTCTCATTCTACCCAATCCAGGGTATGTAATCCCTTTTTCACTCTACCCAATGCAGTGTATGTAATCTCTTTCTCGTTTTCCTCAATGCAATGTGTGTAATCTTATCTCATTCTACTCAATGATGTGTATGTAATCTCTTTCTCACTCTACTCAATGCAATGTGTATAATCTCTTTCTTATTCTACTCAATGCAGTGTTTGTAATCTCTTTCTCTCTCTACTCAATGCAGTGCATGTAATCTCTTTCTCATTCTACTCAATGCAATGTGTGTAATCTCTTTCTCATTCTACTCAGTGCAGTGTATGTAATCTCTTTATGACTCTACTCAATCCAGTGTATGTAATCTCTTTCTCACTCTACTCAATGCAGTGTATGCAATCTCTTTCTCATTCTACTCAATGCAGTGTATGTAATCTCTTTCTCACTCTACTCAATGCAGTTTATGTAACATCTTTCTCATTCTACTCAATGCAATGTGTGTAATCTCTTTCTCATTCTACTCAATGCAGTGTATGTGATCTCTTTCTCATTCTACTCAATGCAATGTGTGTAATCTCTTTCTCATTCTACTCAATGCAATGTATGTAATCTCTTTCTCAATCTACTCAATGCAATGTATGTAATCTCTTTCTCATTCTTCTCAATGAAGTTTATGTAATATCTTTCTCTGTCTACTCAATGCAGTGAATGTAATCTTTTTCTCACTCTACTCAATGCAGTGTATGTAATTTCATTCCCATTCTACTCAATGCAGTGTATGTAATCTCTTTCTCACTCTACTCAATGCACTGTATGTAATCTCGTTCTCACTCTACTCAATGCAGTGTATGTCATGTCTTTTTCTACTCCATGTACTGTATGTAGTCTCAATGAACTCTGTAAATATTATAATGTGGTTGAATATTTCAGAACTGGCCATACCAGCAAGTTGTTTAAGTCTTTTAGCTCGATGAGAAGCAATAAATTAAATTCTTTAAAGCACGTAGTTTATCTTATTAATATGTCCACAAAGCTTCCTCTAAAATTATTTTATACCTTTTTCTTTAGCTTACATATGGGTGACATGAAAATTTAAATTGTTTGGATACTGTTCACATTGTTCCATTACTGGAAAGTTGATATCTGGCAAAGAGCGTGTTTCGTTTGACCAAGACTGAGATCGTGATGCTTCTAACTCTTCTGTCATTTCATCTAATATATCATTACGGTTATAAGGCAACCAGAAAACAACATCAATACGACTCAAGCGTGACAAAGCCTACTCTTTTGAAGCTGTCTGGTCTTTTGAAGGGTTAATGCCAATCTCGGTACGAGAAATGGTTCCAAGAAATGATATTAATTTCTTATTGGCACTAGAACCGCTATACACTTAAAATGCGGCGTTAATTTGCCAAATGGAACATGTTTTCATACCACAACATGGAGTTTCTAGAGTTCAATAACAGCGTTTCCCTTCGAAATTACTAGCGAAAGAAATGTGCTAATCCATTTCGTAATTAAGGAACAAAAACATTGATTTGTCTCGACATGTTTGATTTTTGCCATTAGTAACTAAGGCTATTTAAGCACCTTGAGTATGTTCTGTAATTAAATAATGCAAGTTTCTCTACAAAAAGTCATAGTTAAAAGTCTCCAGTAAGTATATGAAGAGTATCGGGGTTCTGAATATAACTTACATGAAGAGTATCTGTGAAGTGTCGAATTTTGAAAACTCTTAGAAGCTTTGGTTAAAGGAATTACATCAAAGTCAACTTAATTAAAGTAGAAAGGGCTAGAGATAGTTAGATGATTATTTTCATTTCATCTCTGAACGTCAAAAGGGAATTCGTTCTAGCCGACGTAACATGACCGAGTGAGATGCTATGGTACAAGGGAATGACATAAGACCCTTTCCCAAAATCGACGGGTTAAAGGGCGGTAGCTGGCTATAGATCATTGTTCAAAGTAATGTTAATTACGGCATGATTAGTTGTTTAGTTGTCTTGCCAATCCAAACATTCTACGAACAAGTTTAGGATACAGTCTATTCCGATTGGTTAATATGGATTTATGGGCGTAACTCTGTAGGAAATTAAAGGTTTTACTTTAGGAAAATTCTTTAGTCTTTAATCTTTCGCGAGGAAAGTTAAACGACTCCGGGAGCGTGTAAGACGTTATCTCGTGATTTGGCAGTAAAGTGGAAGTTTTGTCCCAGCGAGTAGGCAAACTCTACATTCTGAATTCGTAAAAAGTAGGTTTTCATTATAGAGTAAGGGGCCAGATAGTTTTCTCAGTTAGGAGATGGACTATACGTGAGGTTCGTGGAAACGAATAAAGAAACGGCAAAAGGAAACAGCTTTCCTGGATTCACATGAGAAATCCCTGAACAATCACAGGACCAGAACAAGTTCTACGCAGAAATCTAAGTCCCGAGACGATTGTTAAGTCAGAGTTCGACGGACAAATGTCCAAGACGAAACAGCTAGACAAAGATCGGCAGAGCAGGGACGAACGGAAGTCTTGATGTCCGCATAAAATAGGTGATGAAGTCTCTCATCGTTGCACTCAAAGGTCACATCTCATTGGCAATGAAGATAGTATATTAACGTGGAAAGTAATTTTATATTTAAAGAAATTTGTATTGTCTTTTTTTTTGAGTACATGTTAGTACCGTTTTCCTTCTTTTGTAACCAAGTCATTGATGTCTTTTCATTTTAAATTCTGTTGATAAACTGATTAAATTTTATATTTGTTCATTGAAAGGGGGCTCGTCGTGTTTATTTTATTCAAAATACTTGTTCAGCGATCTGCATTCTTCTTTCTATCTATCCAAACTGGGTAAACTACACCGCGGACGTCATTCCCTAGCAACGAACCGTAGTGAAAGAGGTTAGTGTGGTTTGCACGCCGCCAATTTGTCACAGTATCGCAGTTCTGGATATAACTTAGATGAAGAGTTTCGAGGTTCTGGGTAAAGCTTATATGGAAATTATCGGGGTTCTGGATACAACTTCAATGAAGAGTATCGCTGATCTAGATATAACTTACATGGACAGCATCTGGATTCTAGATATAACTTATATGAACAGTATCGATGGTCTGGTTATAACTTACATGGACAGCATCTGGGTTCTAGATATAACTTGCATGAAGATTATCGCGATTCTGGATATAAGCTACATGAAAAGCATCGCGGTTCTGGATATAACTTACATAAAGAGTATCGCGGTTCTGGATGTAACATACATAAAAAGTATCGAGGTTCTGGATATAACTTATATGAAGAGTATCGCAGACATAGATATGACATATATAAAGAGTATTGAGGTTCTTGATGTAACTTAAATGAAGAAAATCTTGGTTCTAATTGCAACTTACATGAAGAGTGTATCGGTTCTGGATATAACTTACATGAAGAGTACCGCGGTTCATAATATAAGATACACGATGAGTATCGCGTTTCATGGATATAAGATATTTGAAGAGTATCGCGAATCTGGATATAACTTACACAAAGAGTTTTGTAGTTCTGGATATAACTTATTTGAAGAGTATCGCGGTCCTAGATATAACTTATATGAAGAGTATCGTGTTTCCGAATGCAACTTACATGAAGATTATCTCAGTTCTGGATATAACATATAAGAAAAGTATCAGGTACTGGATATTATTTATATGAAGAGTATCTTGGTTCTGGATATAACTTATATGAAGAGTAACTGGGTTCTGGATATAATTTATATGAAGAGCATCGGGTTTCTGGACATAATTTATATGAAGAGTATCGGGGTTCTGGATATAACTTACGTGAAGCGTATTGCGGTTCTGGATGCAACTTGCATGAAGAGTATTTTGGTCCTAGATATAACTTATATGAAGAGTATCGTGTTTCCGAATGTAACTTACATAAAGAGTATCTCGGTTCTGGATATAACTTATATGAAAAGTATCGCGGTTCTGGACATAATTTATATGAAGTGTATCGGGTTTCTGGATATAATTAATATGAAGAGTATCGGGGTTCTGGATATAATTTATATGAAGAGTATCTGGGTTCTGGATATAATTTATGTGAAGAGTATCTGGGTTCTGGATATAATTTATATGAAGAGTAACTGGGTTCTGGATATAATTTATATGAAGAGTATCGGGTTTCTGGACATAATTTATAAGAAGTGTATCGGGTTTCTGGATATAATTTATATGAAGAGTATCGAGGTTCTGGATATAATTTATATGAAGAGTATCTGGGTTCTGGATATAATTTATATGAAAGAGTATCGGGTTTCTGGATATAATTTATATGAAGAGTATCGGGGTTCTGGATATAATTTATATGAAGAATATCTGGGTTCTGGATATAATTTATGTGAAGAGTATTGGATTTCTGGATATAATTTATATGAAGAGTATCTGGGTTCTGGATATAATTTATATGAAGAGTATCGGGTTTCTGGATATAATTTATATGAAGAGTATCGGGGTTCTGGATATAATTTATATGAATTGTATCTGGGTTCTGGATATAATTTATGTGAAGAGTATTGGATTTCTGGATATAATTTATATGAAGAGTATCGGGGTTCTGGATATAATTTATATGAAGAGTATTGCGGTTATGGATATAACTTACATGAAGAATATCTGGTTCTGGATATGACTTGCATGAGGAGTATCGCGGATCTGGATATAACTTATATGAAGAGTATCTGGGTTCTGATATATCTTTCGTAAAGTGTATCGAGGTTCTGGGTGTAACTTACATGAGTAGTATCGCGGTTCTGGATGTAAGTTACATGAAGAGTATCGGGGATCTGGATATAACTTCTAAGCAATCAAACAATTATTTATACGCTCTTTGCATTAGCATTCTCAGTTAAAGGAAACACTTTTAAAGATATCAATAAACCATGGACATTGATATAGTGTTATTTTACTGGCACACACAATAATATTGAAAAACTATAACGCCTATCAAATTAAAGAGGAGCTGCAAAATGGATAGAACATTAAGTATTATGGTAACAATCTCTTTGAAAAATAATCACTGGTTTTGCAATCGTATTCAAGTCGTTAGATTTCAAAAAGAAAGACAACGCATTAACGGTTCTGTAATTTAGCTCTTTTATCACTTTTATCTCCTAAAAGATAGGAATGTGTGACAAATATATTTACATATGCTCATATTTTTATTATGATTATGAATTCCATCATATCTGGAGGTTAGTGTTCGATGCTGCATTGACCGTGTAAGACGTTTACTATAATGATTGATGGTTGATATATTTGGCTTTTTCAATCAAAGCTAACAATTCATCAGAAGAGAGTGGTCTTGTATGCTGAAAGTTAAATAAATAGAACCACAAGTGATCTATTATATCATCTATTCTATCATCTATTCTCTTATCTTTTATGAAATTGACTTCCCGTAAGCAGCCTTCCAGTCCGTTATCTTTTAAAGACATTGATGGGTTTACGAAGAGACACGATCGGCCAGCTAGCTCGTGAAAAATAAGAGTGGTCATGTTTTTTTATCAAATGTTTGGTGCAATTAATATGATGACGCTACAAGTGGTCATAGCACTTTAACACGTTGCCCAATATCATCTATAATTAACGAAAAGTGCTACATCAACTCTGCATGTATTTTTTTTAAAAAAATTTCAAGACACTATTTTTAGTTTCCTTGTTTCATTTCCTAGAGGCATAAAAAAGTGGAGTTATAATTGAAACTTTTGACAGATTTGTCAATCGCAACTATGAATAATTACTGACAAATAACCTTTTTTGAGTCTTTAACGTGAAAAGGTTTCTAAGACAAGGGCAGACAATGCAAAGAAATAAAGAGTTGTACTGTTACTGACTGACAGTTAAGGGCCTGTTCTCGCCTAATGTATAAAAGGTTACATTGCTTGCAGATCTTCTTTTTGCATACATCGATGTACATTTTAGACACGTACCAGTATATCTAGACCCTCTGTTTGCATACATCGATGTACATTATAGACACGTACCAGTATATCTAGACCCTCTGTTTGCATACATCGATGTACATTTTAGACACGTACCAGTATATCCAGACCCTCTGTTTGCATACATCGATGTACATTTTAGACACGTACCAGTATATCTAGACCCTCTGTTTGCATACATCGATGTACATTTTAGACACGTATCATTATATCTAGACCCTCTGTTTGCATACATCGATGTACATTTTAGACACGTACCAGTATATCTAGACTCTCTGTTTGCATACTTCGATGTACATTTTAGACACGTACCAGTATATCCACACCCTCTGTTTGCATACATCGATGTACATTTTAGACATGTACCAGTATATCCAGAGCCTCGTTTTGCATACATCAATGCACATTTTAGACACGTACCAGCAATATATCCAGACCCTCTGTTTGCATACATCGATGTACATTTTAGACACGTACCAGTATATCCAGACCCTCTATTTGCATACAACGATGTACATTTTAGACATTTACCAGTATATTTAGACTCTCTTTTTGCATACATCGATGACCATTTTAGACACGCACCAGTATATCCAGACCCTCTGTTTTCATACATCGATGTACATTTTAGACACGTACTAGTATATCCAGACCCTCTGTTTGCATACAACAATGTACATTTTAGACACGTACCAGTATATCCAGACCCTCCGTCTGCATACATTGATGTACATTTTAGACATGTACCAGTATATCCAGAACCTCGTTTTGCATACATCAATGTACATTTTAGACACGTACCAGCAATATATCCAGACCCTCTGTTTGCATACATCGATGTACATTTTAGATACGTACCAGTATGTCCCCACCCTCTGTTTGCATACATCGATGTACATTTTAGACACGTACCAGTATATCCACACCCTCTGTTTACATACATCGATGTACATTTTAGACACTTACCAGTATATCCACACCCTCTATTTGCATACATCGATGGACATTTTAGACATGTACCAGTATATCCAGACCCTCCGTCTGCATACATCGATGTACATTTTAGACAAGTACCAGTATATCCAGACCCTCTGTTTTCTTACATCGATGTACATTTTAGACACGTACCAATATATCCAGACCCTCCGTCTGCATGCATCGATATACATTTTAGACACGTATCAGTATATCCAGACCCTCTGTTTTCTTACATCGATGTACATTTTAGACACGTATCAGTATATCCACACCCTCTATTTGCATACATGGATGGACATTTTAGACACGTACCAGTATATCCAGACCCTGTTTTCATACATCGATGTACATTTTAGACACTTACCAGTATATCCAGACCCTGTTTTCATACATCGATGTACATTTTAGACACGTACCAGTATATCCAGACCCTCCGTCTGCATACATCGATGTACATTTTAGACAGTTCCAGTATATCCCGACCCTGTTTTCATACATCGATTTACATTTTAGACACTTACCAGTATATCCAGACCATGTTATCATAAATCGATGTACATTTTAGACAAGTACCAGTATATCCAGACCCTGTTTTCATACATAGATGTACATTTTAGACACGTACCAGTATATCTCGCGGCTCTAGAGTTACGGTCCTTAAACCAATATGTTCATTTAATTCCTATATTTGACAGATTGTAAATGCGCGTGTCCATTTCCAATTTCGTGTGTATGTTTGAAGAAACCTTTCAAAAAGCATTTTCAGGAGAAATAGGGCTGAAGAACATGTAAATCTAAATGATTGTGGTTTTTCTGTACAAACTGCATGGTGAGGTTTTCGGCATGTTTGTTTTTAACTGAAGTCAGGCTTGGTTAGAAAAAACATCTTTAGGGATTTTCATTGGTGTAAACGAATAATATATGTCTCGCACAATATATATTTATGCCATTCGATGCTTGAAATTGTTTACATATGTTCGTTTTTTGAGGGTGGAAACTCAAGTTATCGTTTGGCCTTTACGAATGCAATATTTGGCCTTTATTCAATACCTACATCATCAATGTGTTTTAAATTGTTTTCATACTACTATTGAAAATGTAGACCTAGAAGGAATATTTTTAAGCAATAGTGCTTGCTCCTTTGTTTCATGTTGCATTATATACTTTTTGAGCCAGAATAGTTATTTTTAGTCATTTGAACCTAACAATGATAATATGAAGGTGGAAGGGCTAGTAGGAACTGCTATTATTGACACGTTTAACCATTATTTCAAACTTATAATGCTCATTCTGAGTAGCTGCATGATTCATGCATAGCTGTGTGTGTGTCTGTGTGTGTGTGTGTGTGCGTGTGTGTGTGTGTGTGTATGTGTCCTAAATTACGTTTCAGCTGACTGTAACTCAAGAGATAAAGATATTCCGGTAAGTGTTTATAATGAAAACCAATGTGTGTCTAAGAAAGTACGTGCAATTTTAGTCTTAAGGATTAGGTGGAAAAACCCTCTAAACCTTCAGTCAGTATCAGTAAGGTTAATGGATGATTTATCGGCTTACATCACTAGTCTAGATGTTAGCAGTAGTTTCAGGCGATCGAAATTAAATGAAGTCTTTAATTGTTTCGATTCAAAGGTTACATAAATAACGTTAAAATGTAAGGGGACTGGCACTTGTTGTTTAAATGTGGAATTTTTAATTCATCTGTTATTCAGTATGAAGGTCCGTTTTACGTATTTCTATTAATATAGTTGTCAGCCAAAAACTGCAGTTATCTCCGATTCTGTATTCAAATTAAATTTATTCTGAATGTCATAAGGCTTAGAAACTTTGCATGTCGATGACGTGATTTAGAGCTATTCAGTAAGCCGTGATCTTAAAAGAGCAATGCCTTAGTCGCCTAATACTTACACTATAAATCTTGATGTTTCCTCGGTGTACTTTTGGCTCAAGGTGTCCAGATGCGTCTATGACAGGTTTCCATCCTGTTTTAAGATTTTTGATGGTCTATATCATATTTGAATATCGCATGTAAAGCGTGTTGGGTATCACGTAAAACATCGATAGGAACAATGCCTCTGATGTGTGTTTTTGAAATGGCCACAGACACACTCTTAAGATTAGCATTAATTAAATTATAAAAATTAAAATCCATGTAAGATTTATTTTTTCTTGAATATCTCGATAGTAGACATAATTTAAAATCATGTAAACAAAGATAGCGTTTAATACATATTTCTATAAATATAAATGAATTTCTTCACCACATGGTAATCCCCCTCCCCCCAAAAAATATAATAAATTATTGGAATTACCTTTTCTTGCATTAATATGGAATAATGTGTACGATATTTGTAATTTTCACTGACGTAAATATCGTTTGCATCAACAATGAGGTCAATGTGAGCAAATCATGCTTCAGGTTTATAACAAAAAATGCTGGAATACAATTTAAGGTCTTATTTTTATAATCCTCTGAAAATCTAAAAGCTCGAGAGTTTTTACAAATTACATTCTGCAAGTTAATAGCTGTTGCATCTAGCAAGGCCAAGATCAATCGATTATTCGGAATTGTTGAATTTGCTTCACGATTATACAAACCAGGAACTAGGTCTATAGTCATATTTCCATTTTAAAGACAAAATTTAGGACAAAACTAAAAACTGAATTAGTTTCCATTCATTTTAGTTCTAATTCCGATAAATAACTTGTTGTTGATTTTAATAGCTAGGACTTTAGTATACTTAACCATTAAAGCAGTGAAGCTGTCCTTGACTCATCGAAAAGTTCAGGTGGGGATGCGTTGGGCCGATAAATCAATATCTCACCTCAAATGATATTGATTGGTGGTTTAGGGGATGATATCACCTATTCCTTAAAACATGCAAAAATCTTCAGTCATTTTTGCCTGATCACATAGGTATACATTTTATAGACTTACCGGTATTTCTCGCGGCTGTGGAGATATCATCGACTGAAGGGTTCTTTTGATGGATGGTACATTATATTTCCGGAGCATATTCTATGTTTGGTGACATTTAAATACACGTGGAAAAGCAGAACCGTCTATCCTGTGGCCATTTTGTACTCGTGCAATATATGGCTGTTACCAATGTGTCTAATATGTACGCAGGTTTGCTCGAGAAAGATTTTTTTCATTCAGCAAACCTGCCCATTTTTAAGACTAGGTGATAGATAGAACTATCATCCATTAGTGTCAACACAATTAAGGGGATTTATTGCACCAGGAGGGGATTTGATGAAATTAAACCTATTGCCGAGATTTACTGAGTCCATCTCTGTAAGCGTTTTTCTCAAAGGATTTAAAATTGCTAGTCCCCGATACAGCAAGAAAGTAAACCATATACTGCATGAATCGAACTGATGAGCTCAAAACCATATTTTCCCAAAAGTAAAAGACGTGCTTTTTTGAGTGTGCAGCCTTGCATTTTCTCTCTCTCTCTCTCTCTCTCTCTCTCTCTCTCTCTCTCTCTCTCTCTCTCTCTCTCTCTCTCTCTCTCTCTCTCTCTCTCTCTCTCTCTCTCTCTCTCTCTCTCTGACATGTGATTGGTTTATTAAGTAGACATATTTGTCATTTATGTTAAACTAAAGACTCTACCGCTGTACAGGGAATAAAATCTCATTTCTTCAAATGTATCTGCTGTACGCAAACTATATAAAATAAATTTGACTCCCACATTTCTAAATCAGGAAATAATTTCTAAAGTTCGAAATAAATCCAAATGAAAACTGCAGTTTATTCAAGTGCGTTTTTGTCCTACATGGATTTTAATTTGGGCACTTAGATAAAAGTTCAGTGAGGCTGCTAATATAACGATCTAGTGACAGATAATATTTTGTGACATATTGGTATTATCATTTGCGTTTGTAAATTACTGATATTGCTTAGAAATTTTTATGCATTCTTACACGTTTAGTCATGATCAGAATATTTAACACATTATTTTAATAACAATTGTCCCTGTTTTGTCGTTATTAGATAAAAAAAAAACTTTCACTTAAATAGATTGACCAGGCTATCTGTTTAACTTCACTGAAGTTTGAACCGAAACAACGTTGTAAATATTTAGTTTGCAGAGATTTGTCGGATTTAACTTCAGTGAACGTAAAACAAAATAAATCCTTGAAATACTGACTGATGCATGAGACAGTTCATTAATTAGTTCATATTTTCGCTCCTCAACAGTTCACCTTATTTCTAAATGATTTTGCCGATCTTCCTCATAATTGTTCTTAGTTTCTTTTATTCGTTTCAACCTGATCAAGTCAAGGCAAACATTGAAGTATATTTCTAAAAAGAGTTGGGGTTTTTATAAGTATGCAGTACAGTTGCTAAAAATTCAACATATATTGTTCGTGACTACGCAGTGTGTGTTTCTAACAATTCCATTGGATAAAAAGACTTTCACTGCAACATATCTTCTTTCCGGAAGTGTCCAATTAAATGACGTGCAGAACCAGTGTTGGTATTGTTCTAGATCATTTCGCTTATAGAACGTGCGTGAAAAGATTATTTTGTGGAATATAGTCAGTTTTAGCTTGACCCGATCATCTGTCATTACTCTGAGAAATGAAAATGGTCATTTACCTTAATGTATGAAAATGGTCATTGAAGTTAATTTATATATATGGTCATTTACGTTAATTTATGAAAATGGTCATTGAAGTTAATTTATGAAAATGGTCATTGAAGTTAATTTATGAAAATGGTCATTGAAGTTAATTTATGCAAATGGTCATTTAAGTCAAAATATGAAGATGGTCATTGAAGATAATTTATGAATATCGTCATGCAAGTTAATGTATGAATATCGACCAAACTGAAGAATAGTAAATAGATGTTAATGGTTTTGTTCATGACACCTCATTCACTCAGCATTTGCTCTACTACCAAATATTTCTTTTCTAAAGTCACAATTTATGGGTTTTTTGCTTTGTTTTTGCAAGGTTCGAAAAAATAATATTTGATATCAGTCTCCAATAAAATGAATGTACATTATAGTAACAAGCAAATGTATTATAATCACGAAACTTTAATCCTAATAGAATTTTGTCCATGCTGAATTCTTATAGCCATTACATGTCCAATAAACCTTACACTGTCATATATCATATATCAATAAACTTGCACTAACATGTATCAAGAAACACCAATAAACTTACACTGTCAGATATCAAAAGAACACCAATAAACTTACACTGTCCTATATCTTGAGAACATCAATAAACTTTACACAGACATATATATATATATATATATATATATATATATATATATATATATATATATATATATATATATATATATATATATATATATATATAAAGAGAGAGAGAGAGAGAAAGAGAGAGAGAGAGAGAACATCAATAAACTTATACCGTCACATATCAAGAGAATACCAATAAACTTTCACTGTCATATATCAAGAAAACACCATTTGGCTGCAACTATATAAGCCTTAACACAGTTCGACATTATTAACAGGCGTTCTTTATGTTATTCAATGCAATATTTGTCGCGGACACTGGTGTTGATCAACCTGCTGTTAACAATGATGATGGGAATAGAAACTAAGTAATTGTAACTGCTATAGGCCCCTTCAACTCTTTAGGAGAAAGCAAAATCTTTTGTTATCGGGAGCGTTGCTTTAGGACTAGATGATATCTGAAGAGCATTTAAGTGAAGGGAAGATATGATAGAAACCCTGTCAAAATATAAAGCATCAAGTTCCGTTAATAGATTTTCTTTCACTGCTTTGGCCCTTCTTTGGAATCATGCTGAAATTAACTCGTTTCAGAAAATCCAACGTCATTCATTCCAACGTGCTAAAAGAGCTGTCAGCATGAGAGAGATTTGGCACAGTAACTGAATTAAAAAGTGTAATTACTTATCAAATGTAGATGCAGCACAAGTCATACTCGTTAAGGGAGTGAACGAAAACCTAATTAATCAAGGAAAAAGATAAAATTAACAGCACGTTACATCATTAAAAATACCGCATGAAATGGAAACTTAACATGTTTTTAAGGATTGTTATTAATAATTATATATCCATGTTTATCTGATATTTCCACAATGCTAACGTATACTAATTTGTTCAACTTTGTGATCTTGGAGATAAATCATAACAGTTTTAACTGTCTTTATTGCCATATGCAGGATTTTTCCTGGGTTTTGATGTTTTAAACAAAATTAGACTTACACTGCATCTCTATAAAACAAATTTGCAAAAGCCAAATAATTATTCAGTCCACACACTATACCAAATTTATGCATTTTGTTTCAGTCAATAATAAACGTTACTCAGATAAATCTAGTTTCTTTCACTCCTGCAGATGCTGCGTTTGAATCTGTACGAATTTCAGAGAAAAGTCATATCCCTGACTGTGTATTTCATTGGGATGTTTTATTTGTTGGTTTGTGCCCAAAATATATTTTTCCTTATCTAAGCATAAATGTGTATCCAAATGTATTGAATTCGCCATTACAAAATGACAGAGATTTCCCCTTACAGTCGTGTCAGAAAGTTCAGTTATATTTTCTTTTGCTTCTGGCGAAAATTCGCAGAAGTGGAATTAACTGGCAGGAGTACGGAAAGAAAATGATCGATAATGAAACTTGTTATTAAGAATTATGACCAGAATTCGGAGATGATATGGCCTATTTTCGCACACGAAATTTCAGTCGATTTGATTTTTCATTTCGAATTAATTTTATTACTTTTTACAGGCTTCCTGTCCCATAAATATTTATTATCACTTGATTGACAAAGCCAGAGCGGATTATTACAAAGAATTCCCAAGGAAACGATCAAAGTTGATATT
Organism: Potamilus streckersoni; assembly: GCA_016746295.1. NCBI lineage: Eukaryota > Metazoa > Mollusca > Bivalvia > Unionida > Unionidae > Potamilus > Potamilus streckersoni. The sequence continues at coordinate 3,203,498 of JAEAOA010002091.1, forward strand.
GAAGCACATTTTAGTTATCTTCCTTCTTCTATTAGTGTCTAATCCTTACAGGGGAGCTGCACGCATCGCATTTAATTCACAACGTCTTAATACAATAAAAAAAGTTACACCAAAAGGACGAAATATGATACAGGGTGTTAGTCACGTAAAGAATGATAACAAATATGGGATTTTAGTGGGAAATGTGTTCAACTGGGCTGATTAATATTGAAATAATAGTAATATCAGCCGGGGGAATAAAATCAAATTTCTTGTTGTCGTCCTTTTATATAGAAGAGTGTATGAATATTTCACGTGTCTTTTGATTGTAAACAAATAATATTTTCTGTATTTATATTTTATGATAAACAAATTATGATTTATGTTTCTCGCTTCAGATGAGATAGGATTTGTTCTTGGTCTGAGTGTTGTTGTTCTTTGCAATTACTAGTAGAATTAAACATGAACGGATGCTATTTTAAAAATCCGTTTGATTGACTTAAATCTCAGTCTTTTTAGTCCCAATATACAAATTACACCACAAGACAAATTAAAGAAATTCTCCTTGAGAATTGTTTTTTATATTTTGTTTCATTTGCATTTAATTTAGTGACAGGACTGGTAAAAATTGAAATCAGGACTGGTAAAAATCTAAATACATTCAAATCCAATAACAGCTGAATAGGATCACGAGAAACATACGTATTCATGTTTACAGATCGAATATCTGAGTTCTTATTTTTGCAGATAAGTTTCTTCTCTACCAGTACCGTCCTGTCAAGCCGTGACCGCTACCCATATTTTCTCCGAACAATTCCCTCGGACGTAAATCAGGCTCAAGCCATGGTGGAACTTGTACGATTGTTTAACTGGACCTATGTATCTGTCATTTACGAAGAGTCAAGCTACGGTATGCAGGTATGGCAAGTTTTCAAAGTAGTAAATTTCAAAATTATCTAATACCTCTCTCTCTCTCTCTCTCTCTCTCTCTCTCTCTCTCTCTCTCTCTCTCTCTCTCTCTCTCTCTCTCTATATATATATATATATATATATATATATATATATATATATATATATATATATATATGTGTGTTTGTGTGTGTGTGTGTGTGTTTGTACCATTGCATTCTATGAAATAATTGCTATATCAACCTATCAGAATTTATTTCTATCAGTGTATCCTTATATATATATATATATATATATATATATATATATATATATATATATATATATATATATATATATATATATATATATATATATATATATACCAATCAACATATCTTTCTATCAACAAATATTCTCTATATGTTGGTGTATCTAGCATTCTTTAAAAAAAAAAGGATTAATCGTTGAAAAATTACGCACCTACCAATTAAAAAATGGACACGTTAATCGTACAGCCGTAACGTTTTGATGGATCATTGTTACTATACGGCATTGCTACATTACTTCTTATTGAACTGCGTGTGTATTTCGACATGTCCCATGTGTCAGCAACCTTATAGAACCATGTTTCTCAGTGACTGTAACATGATTACTTATTCATCCATACTTCTAAACAGTTTCTAAAATAGGTTTTGAATATACGATAACTAATGACATAATATGGTTACTCTCTATTAGGGCATATTATAATACATTACCTTGTGTTAGAAGGAAGTCAGCATCACTCGGATAAAAGTTCGTATTTTCCTTATCAGCGTACCCTGTTTAAAATTTACTTCAACTAATGCTTACAAGTTTAATCTTGTATTGTCTTACAAGAGATACATCTTAGGTTATGTAGCAATACAATCATAAAAAAGCATTTAAACAACGATACGGTCATATCTCAATATCATCTGGCAAAAACAATCTAGCAAGGCAGAGAGGCAGAATGCGTGGGTGAAGAAGGAGAGGCAGACAGAAAAAGAGGCAGACAGAAAAAGAGGCGGTGGAAAGACAACATTAAGGAGTGGACATGCATTAGATTTAGAGAGTCCCAAAGGGCAATAGAGAGCGGGGAAAGACGAAAAGAACTTTTAGTAAAGTTATCTGTGGTAGTGATGATGATGATGATGATGATGATGATGATGATGATGATGATGATGATGATGATGATGTTTTATAAAAGAAATCAGAATTTGTAATAAAGTGTAAACTAAGTTGCACACAATTTACAATCGTGAGTTTGAATGACTGTTCAAGTTTTTTTATTGTTTTGCTTTGATTTTAGAAACGTTTAACCAATTTAAATCTAATTCAAATCATACATGCAAAAATAATAAAATTAAATATTGTTTGGTATCATTTTCAATATTTATCGTAATTTGCATTCTGTAAAGATTGTTATTGCAGTGATCAAATAACTCCACCGCGCAAAATATTAAATTAATACCTTCATGAAACAAATAAATCAATTCATTTATTAAAGTATACGAAAATGCATCTAACAGTAATAGATAATCAACTTGTTTACCAAGGCGTAAAGGCCGATAGTAAAACAAAGTAACAATGTCATCGTTAAAGGAGAATATAAAATGCCTCATTTCCCTTTGTTCGAAATGAATAAACCAAAATGAAGTGATTAGAAATCTGCGTGTTAGCAAGATATTATTAGTGACCGTTTGACTGCAGATAATAAAATTCTCATAAGCATTAATATTAATATTAGTCCGAATTACCATACAGTTTTACAGTGAACGATCGATGCAAAAAAAAAATTTCGAAATTGCGAAAATAATACGTTTTTGAGAAAAATTGCCTTGTGATGCTGACGATAAAACGCCAGCCGAGTGAGACCTCCTCGTTTACATCCAGTAGCACATGTACGACGATAACTAAAACAAGCCTAATAATGAACACTATTTACCATATGCAGAAACTTCGTCTAAAAAAATGCTATTTTTTCATTGGAATTTTTTTTAGCAAATCAACATACTTCGTTCCTTCATTATGGTATTTAATATAGCACTACACAGAGACTGGTTCCTTTCAATATGGTATTTAATATTGCTCTATGAAGAAACTGGTTCTTTTAAGTATGTTATGTAATATAGCAGCACTACAAATAAATTGGTTCCGTTCAGTATGGTATTTAATATATCACTACCGAGAAACTGGTTCCTCTCAATATGGTGTTTAATATATGGTTCCGTTCAATACGGTATTTAATATAGCACTACTCAGAAATTTGTTCCTTTCAATATGGTATTTAATGTAGCACTACACGTGGACTGGGTCCGTTTAATATGGTGTTCAATATATATCACTACTCGTGGACTTGATCCGTTCAATACAGTATTTTATATTGGTTCCGTAGCTCAGAAGACGGTTAGTAATAACTGTCGCCTAGCTCATGCTTGCTTATACAACTGAATATTTGTTAGAACTATTTAAATTGATACAAGTCATGTAACAAATGACGTAAGGTCTTTCGTATTGATAAAAGTGGTACAGTGTGTATTCATAAACTAATTCAAACTCATTCAACTGACTAATAATGAAGAGGTTGCTTATTTCATCGCAGGGTTTCAACGAACTGGAAAAACTCCTTAAGCACTTCGGCATTTGCATTGCGGCTACAGAGAAACTGCTGAAAGATTCCGGTGTCCCAAGCGAAGAATTCTACGACAGGATCGTTCTTAGTCTAAAGTCCAAGTATCACGCCCGAGGTAAAACAAAAGAAAGATACTCTTTAAAAGGTTGTTTATCGGTAAAAATTTAACCGTAAAAAAATGCCATGTATAAAACTCACAAATAGTGTTTCTGAAATAGGAAAATGTTTTGTCTTCATATTTTAATAAACCTATGATATTGCTAGTTATTTCTGTTTGTGGCTGTTGTCTTGTGGTCCTTGGAGTTAAGGAGAAATAATCGGCCTCAAGCGATCCTCATTCAAGTGTTTGAAATGCTCGGTAAAGGTTCCCCACCCCAATGAACAGGATTTCATTCAATATTTTCAGAAATGAAACAAAGTAATTATGAGCTCAAGAGGACATCCACAGTTTGGAAGTGGTAGTAGTAGTGGTTGCATCATTATTATTTCTAGAAATATTTGCCTAAGACTTTAAAAGGTTTATATTTAGTTTATTACCAAAGTCGAAATATCACACTTATACATATCTCTGCAACGGCCTACGTGTTTAGACTATTACTTACCTGGCTTACCTTGTTGGCATTCAACCTTGTTATTACATGACAACTTATTTAACATTATTTCTCTTCCGATTGTCTAAATGCATAGTTGACATAATCATCAATCTTTCTCTTTTCAAAGTTCATTACCAATACTAGGACCTGCACCAAGTAGACATAGCTAGATCGCATAAATTTATAAAGGTTTTTATGCGTTAATGGAACTCCAAAGGTCTTTGGAGTGTGTTTCTCATACAAAAATAAAAATTATTTGAAGAAAAGAATCATTTAAATATGTTGCGGAATTGGGGTTTCTCTGTGTTTTCCTAAATTTTTACTGGTATGTGCTTATCATGATTCCTGTTCTCAGGTATCCCAATTTTCCATTCCCAATTTTAAAGAGTTGAGATCATAGGGTCTGTACTTCCGATACCGACTGTCACATAAACTCGTATATTATATGTCCAGTTGCTATGCTGCTCCATGGGCATAGATTTCGTCTCGCCTGGAGAGATACGTTGAGTCATTTACATTATATGTACCTTTTGGTTTGGAAACTGGTTACTGTTGAATTTCTGGCACAACTGCTCCTACGATCTTACGGGATATTTATAGTCGAGAAAGGGTACATGATATCGTTTTCCTCCAATTAGGTGAAAATGACGTCGGTTTTGTCCTTCCCAATGATGTAGTTTTTCGCTTCACCATTTATGAGAACGGCTTCTCATGCTAAGCGTGCGATTCCTGCTTGTCAGATCTTTTCTTGCACCCACTCAGCCACAACACATGACCCGAAGACAGTACCTGTGTCATTACACAATACATATTCTTCTATAGCCTACTTTCCCGTTACACACCAGTATTCCTTTCTGCCATTATACCGCAATTCCTTATTTCATATTTAGGCCCAGATGAGGTGCAAAGGCATGGATTTTAGAAGTATGATTTTATCGGATATTCAGTCCAAATACAGCGGGATGGGGAAGGGTTCCCGTGGCGCCTCTCTTTCTGATATAGCGTGTTCTTAAGGTGATCCCTTTCCATCATATTGGCACTGCAGTGAGTAGTTATAACTTTTGTGAACTGCGTTTGTATATAATGGGGCATTGGGTATTTTCCTAATCGTGTTTTGTGGTTTGCCTCATGGCCATTCCCTCATGTAAACCACACATCATGCAGGTAATTCATTATTATTCTTTGTTGTTTTTTTTATATTTGATCCCTGTGCATACTCTCCATATATCTTTTTAATTGACCAGTATGTTCCTCCGTTCAAATTTAAGTGATGGTATTCTTGGTGAAATCTTCTCTAATTAAAGTATATATCTCTGTATCATCACTTCTCTCCCATAGTGGGGCCCTGAGTGGACGAATGGTCTAAAGCGCTCGCTTCTGCGTGGGTTCGAGTCTTTGATTCAGCCAATGTTGGTATGTGAGAAAGCTTGCCAGTAGCTTTTCGTTGTTCGATAGTTTTACTGGGGTTTTACCGGGTTCTTCCTCCACCATTTATGCTAGCCGCCATTTATAGCCTATCTTGTGCTGAAAAATGGCGTTAAAACATACAATAACAACAACAACAACAACTCTCCATTATTTCTATCCCTATATTTTAGTAGTAATTTGCTTTGCTTTGTGTAATGGTACCTTCTTGGTACATCTATTATATATCTTTGCCACTAGCTCGAAAATACTAACTAGCGTGAATGCCTATATTGCTATGTTCACTAATATATTTTCTCCATGTTCTTATTTGTTTCTACTGCTGCATTTTTGCTAAAGGTAATACCTAAAGTCTTTAACCGACAACGTCATTAAATGTGGGGGAAGTCCCGCGCGCTTTCCCCGCCAGTTTCCTATTTATATATCCGTTTGGTCGTGATTAATTTTAGACCTTGGGGCTTTCCCAATATTTTCTATACTTTTATAGCTATTACGTCATGGACAGTGGGAAAACCCTACCTCACTGCCCGAGCTACATCGAATTGTTGCCTTTCGCTCCATTTACTCTGTACTCTCGAAATGATATTAGTATACATGATTTTGGCCTTTTTTCGGAAACTGTCCGACACCAATTTTTCTAGTCTTACGTTTATGTAATTACGCTCAAGTCAAAAGGTTTCTCTTGATCGAAAAATATCATGGCTCTTTTTTGGTCTTGTGTGTTTAAGTAGTCGATTGCAGTCTGTATTGTCAATATGCTGTTTTGAATATCCATCCTTTTCTTCCCACAGTTCTGATCTATATTTATTATTTTGGACATACTGTTTTTAACTCTTTTGAACAGAATTCTGCTAAAGGATTTTGTAATCTGCATTTAGATTTATGATAACTTTCATTGACATAAACGATCGTTAAACGTACGCATTACACACAGTCGCAAGACATCCTGGTAAGTTCTGATTTGTAATTCTCGCTGTACGGGAGTATTTAGCATTCCATAAAATCTTATATGTGGCTGTTTGAAAGAACACATCAAGCAAAGAAACACTGATGATGGTCCACTTCTGCGTATTAAAAATGTTTTTTCAGTGAATCTCTTGATACAGGAAACGCACCTGCCCCACTTCTGTATGCTAACAAAATATATCTGCTTAATTTTCTTTATCACATGACTATAATTCCTATTCAAGCACAAATGAATTTGTGTCCCATACAATACGTAACTTTAACATCTCATATTATTACGTCAGGTATAAGGAAAGCAAAATGCCTAATAAATCCGAATTAACTTTTATTAACTTTGTTGTTTCTTACTTGGAACTTCGATTTCATAAAAATAATTTTATTTGTGCATGGCTGTCTTTTTCAAGTCTTATTGGTTTTAAACCGCATGGTTTCAATGTTCTAGGGCGGCGTATCCAGTAAGATTCTTTTTCTTTCCTGGGTTTGGAACTCCCTTTGGGGTTTGGAACAATTGCAATAAATATTAAATTACTGAAAGTGTGACCACGGGAAGATAATTGTTATGTGACTGGGCATGGTTATAATTTTCTTTGCAAAATACCATAACGAATGGAACAAGAAATATTTTTTGTTATAGAAAATCCAGCAGATTTGTTCCACTTCAAAATTTTGGTGAAATAAAATTAGTTGAAATAAGAATTGTTCATGTAATCTTAATAATGGCGGAACAGTCGTCACTTTCTTTTCTCTCATTAGGCACCTGTTAACTTCATTCTTATCGAATAGTTTCAATGTCACACGGTTTTCTTCTTTTCTATTCTCCGATGTGATTAAAGTGTCTTCAGCATTCTTTCTTCATCACATTTCGTGCTGACGTGTTATATCAGCTACCTGAAGGAACACAAATTACTTTTCGTATATTATTTACCAGGCTGATTCTATTATTCGTTTTTATGCTGTTCGTTATAGCCTTTGCATCATTACTAATTGTCCTACCTTTTCGGATGGAAACATACCGAGTGTGCTTAAGAGAGATTTAAAAATAAGTAACTTTAATAGGCATGACCTCAGTACCAACAAAGCAAGCTTCTGCGTCTGTCTAAGCCAGATGTATTCTAGTTAGGTCCCAATAAATTTCCATAGCCAAGTATGTAATCTTTTGCGCGAAGAGCTTAATGCGTTCTTGCAAAACATTCTTCCAACGGCAGTTAGATAAATCGGCAATAACTTTAGTACACTAATCAATTCTCTTGTAGTATACTCGGCCAGACAATAATTAAGTTGCTGTCAAATTCTATCAGGAGAAATTCCTGTACCTGCGAAACATAATAAATATTTCTGCCGTTTAACATCTGCGCTGTCTTCTCATATAATGCCTCTAAAATGAATAAAGGCTGGCAATTTACAATATAGCTTCACGCCATCTTTTCCTATTCATCTTTAGGTGTCATTATTTTTGGCTCTGACCAGGAGGTGGGAGAACTTATGAAGGCAGTGAGGAGACAGAATGCTACTGTGATGTTCACCTGGATAGGGAGTGACGGCTGGGGAGGAAGAGGGTTGGCATACGAAGGGAAAGAGCCCGAGGTGACAAGGCTTGTCTGTGTTTATTAATATATTACCACAAGTTAAAAGTTTACACTTTTGGTTCCCAGTCTGGTCTAAAAAAGAAACATCATTTTTGGGAAACGGCCAAATTAAATCTTAATCGGTTTCAATTTTCTTCTTTCAATTTTTCTTCATTTGTTGTTTATTTTTCATTCTTTTTATGCTTGTTTATTACAATATCTAACTAATAATTGATAAAATAAATGGGCATTATAGAAACAGTATTGATAAAATGCATTAGTATTTAAATCAGCTTTAAAATAGTTTCTAAAATTTGACCAAGTTTAGGACATTTTCACATTTAATCTTGCGTTTTTGTGAAAGCAATTATTAAATGACAGAATAGAATGTATTTCATTTAATGCAAATATCTAAGTAAATAAAGTACACGGTTAAACGCAGTCTTCAGAGTATAATATAAAGGAATGCATGTTAAAATAACAAAGGGAAAATAATGTTACTCTTATGTTGTATAATATGGCAGTCTTCAGAGTATAATATAAATGAATGTATGTTTAAATAACAAAGGGAAAAAAATGTTACTATTATGTTGTATAATGGCATCTCTCTCTCTCTCTCTCTCTCTCTCTCTCTCTCTCTCTCTCTCTCTCTCTCTCTCTCTCTCTCTCTCTCTCTCTCTCTCTCTCTCTCTCTCTCTCTCTCTCTCTCTCTCGTTGAAAAGAGCGATATAAAGTGAACCCAATGTTCATTTATATCGTGCTGGTAATATAAAAGAGGCATGCGAAACAGCGACATGTTATTTATCTAGTCTTTAGAATAAGCTTTCAGCGAGTGTTGATGTCTAGATATAATATTTGTACTGGTGGAAATATGTCTACATCAGACGTTCAAAGACCATAGTCGTAAATATTAACATAGGTAAGTGCCTTTTGACGTGCAGCTTTTCTAAATCTGCTATAGGCCTATCTTTTTTATTTTAATATTTATGTCTTCTATAAGCAACACCAACAATAACAACCCAGTATTCATCAAGTGTACAATTACAATGTGGCGCGAGAGAACCGCCCTATCTCATTTGGCAGAGAGACTGACTCGTCATTCAGGGGTTGAATGTTCAATACCCGTTCAGGCCATTCGATGTCGCCTTCCACTATGTGTCCTTAGGAAAAGCACTTCGCTCCCCATTTCCTCTACATTTTTAGAAAGTATTGTTCTAGAAATATCAGTCACAATCAACCAGTCACCAGATCAAATGTATTTTCATGAGTCTGAATCGGCTGTCCATTTCGTGTGATCTAGATAATTGTAATGCTGTGTTGATATATATTCCTAAATCTAAATTTATATTTGGTCAATGGAAAATGATAGTAGAGACTCTCGACAACTACCATTAAAAAAATGAACGACCATAACAAATTTATTTTGATATTTTGCCTCGAGTATATGATATGAGTATATAAATATTGTTTGAGAGAAAAGTTAAAAAATAAAAACTTCTTTGTGCATCAATAGATTATAACGTTTGCTGCGAAAGAGAATTCTGTTACATTTAATTAAGTTCACATACTTGAGAAAGGCAATGTTTTCTATTAGAGAGAAGAAAATAATTTAAACCCCCCCCCCCGGAAAAAGGATTTTTTGGACTGGTTATTAGGTTTACTTGAAAAAATATTGTAAAACCATTGATGTAATATAGCCCTAATTTATTCTTTGTATGTTGCACAAGCTGAATGATGTATTTTTAATTCTTTTTTCAATGTGATATATATATATATATATATATATATATATATATATATATATATATATATATATATATATATATATATATATATATATATATATATATATATATATATATCGCGATATAATTAAACAGTGTAAATGTAACAGCTAATGGAGCTAACTATTATATTTACTGTAATTCATTTCTAAGCCTAGTGTATCAATTAGGCTCGATGGTTCAAGTCAATTAAGAAACATATATATGACATAATTCAGGCTTTCCTACTCTTAATCACTATAGAGTTTACACCTATAAAAAAATTAGCATATCCGTATACAGTATTTATCCATTTCTATGCTGGGATTTATCCTTCAATATCATTTGTACTGTGCGCCCTGTTAGAGAAAGAATTTTAAAATAAACACCCATTTACTGTTTCTTTGAGGCTATGAAGATACATGGATTTATCATTTTATGCTAGAAAAATTAATGGTCGCTCCTATTAATGTATGTAGATAAGGAAATGTGGTAGTGTAAGGCTAGTTGCTTTTACTAATTTGAAAACAGGTATCATCTGCTGTATGTTCCTTTATTAAAGATATTTGAAATAATCATGAAATTATAAACTCGATTCATATGTCAGAAATAATAGTCAAATTAACTACACAATTATCAAACACGAAAGAGATATCTGCAAGATGCTGAATTAAATACACAATTATTATATCCAAGTACGATATTCGAATGATTTTGAATTGAAAACACAATTATAATATTTAATACAGATATATGAAATGATATTAAATTAAATATAAGATTATTATATCCAACACGTACAGCGGACATAATTTTGAATGAAATAAACAATTATGATATACAAGAGCTATTTCTGTTGATATTGAATTAAATAGACAATTATTATATCCAAGAGAAATACCTGCTATGATACGGAAATAACATAAACAATGAGCACATCAAAAACAGATATATGAAATTATATTGATTTTAATTCACGATTATGATATGCAAGACAAATGAAGCCTTCGAACGCAAATAATCTTTGAATTCGATAATGATTTAAATTGGTTTAAGTTGGCAACAACTTAGCTGGGCAATATTAGCTCCAAAACAAGAACTAAAATAACTCACTTGTTGGCGAACGTTTCACACAAATCACGAATTTTCAATACATACAAAAATGTTTTGCTACATACATACTTGACAGATGTGTTCCACTACATACTTGAAAGACGTGCTCCACTACATACTTGAAAGATGTGTTCCACTACATGCTTGAAAAATGTGTTCCACTACAAACTTAAAAGATGTGTTCCACTACATGCTTGAAAGATTTGTTCCACTACATATATGAAAGATGCGTTCCACTAATACTTGAAAGATATGTTCCACTACATACTTGAAAGATGTATTCCACTAATACTTGAAAGATGTGTTCCAATACATACTTAAAAGACGTGTTCCACTAATACTTGAAGTATGTGTTCCACTACATACTTGAAACATGTGTGCCACAAATACTTGAAAGACGTGTTCCACTACATACATACTTGAAAAATGTGTTCCACTACCTACTCACTTAAAAGATGTGTTCCACTACATACTTAAAAAGATGTATTCCACTACATACATACTTGAAAAATGTGTTCCACTACCTATTCACTTGAAAGTTATGTTACACTACATACTTGAAAGATGTGTTCCACTACATACATGAAAGATGTGTTCCACTACATACTTGAAAGATGTGTGCCACTACATACATGAAAGCTGTGTGCCACTAATACTTGAAAGATGTGTTCCACTACATACTTGAAAGATGTGTTCCACTACATACATACTTTAAAAAAATGTGTTCCACTACCTACTCACTTGAAAGATATGTTCCACTACATACATGAAAGATTTGTTCCACTACATACTTGAAAGATGTGTGTCACTAATACTTGAAAAATGTGTTCCACTACATGCTTGAAAGATGTGTTCCACTATATACATACTTGAAAAATGTGTTCCACTACCTACTCACTTGAAAGATATGTTCAAATACATACTTGAAAGATGCGTTTCCACTACATACATGAAAGATGTGTACCACATATACTTGAAAGATGTGTTCAACTGCATACTTGAAAGATGTGTTCCACTACATACTTGAAAGATGTGTTCCACTACATACTTGAAAGATCTGTACCACTAATACTTGAAAGATGTGCTCCACTAATACTTGAAAGATGTGTTCCACTACATACTTGAAAGATGTGTACCACTAATACTTGAAAGATGTGTTTCACTAATACTTGAAAGATGTGTACCAATACATACTTTAAAGATGTGTTCCAATAATACTTTCCAATAATACTTGAAAGATATGTTCCAATGCAAACTTGAAAGATGTGTACCACTAATACTTGAAAGATGTATTCCAATACATTCTTGAAAGATGTGTTCCACTACATACATACTTGAAAGATGTGTTCCACTACATACTTGAAAGATGTGTTCCACTACATGCTTGAAAGATGTGTACCACTAATACTTGAAAGATGTGTTTCACTACATACTTGAAGATACCTTCCACTACATACTTGAAAGATCTGTTAATGATAGTCATAAGTAGACAATAAATTATTGATGTTATTCATTCACCAGACAGCTAAAAAACTCCTGGACATTTTTTTAATGAAGCACAAAATTTTGCAAACTGAGGTAACTAAAATTTTATGTCAGTTATGTGTATTAATAAATATGTCTTTCGAATTAAAGTTTTCCCTTTGTCATGGATGAACGATAATTTAATACCACTTTTCAAGAAGGTGACAAGTCTTGCATATTTAATTATCGCCCGATATCCTTCTTAATCAGGGTTCTAAGAGAAAACGTATGAAAGAATTATATTAATCATTTGCATTCTATTATACTCGTCTATAAATATTCCCAAATATTTTACATTATATCGACTAATATTGCTGTAATTTGACCTGATATAGATAAAAGCAGAAATGATGGTAATAGTCTATATTGATATTAGTAAACTTTTTGACAGGGTTTGCCATAAATGTTATCTGTATAAATTGAAAGCATACGGTATTCGATAGAATACGGTGAATTTTACAAGATCGGTGTTCAACAGTATACAGTGAATTGTACAAGATCGGTGTTCAAGAGTATATAGTATACGGGGAATTTTACAAGATCGGTGTTTAACAGCATATAGTATACGAGGGACATTACAAGATCGGTATTAGATTTATATACAAAGGATACGGCACTCTGTTCCTAATTATAGCTTAATTTTCGTAGGTGTTCCGTAGTTGTCTGTGTTGTAACCTTTTATTTTTCTTCTCTGTATTAATGAGATTTTTTATACTCCAAATTCATTAAATCGATTTTTTTACTGATGATACGTCATTTATTAGTAGCTATATATATATGACATTGAGAAAAATGATAGCATCGATTTATGTGGACTTCAAAATTAGCCTCGCAAATGGCACGAAATTTTTAACCCTTCATAAAACCTGTAAATAACTATGTGATGTTAATTTCTCTCAAACATAATGACATAGAGCAAGCTTTCGATGATAACAATACAGGAATAATGTATGTCGATCCATCATAGTAATTTAAGAGTTATTTAATTTCAATACGTAGGTCGATATTACATGTTGATAGCTAGTCAGCTTAGAAACAGTCTATTTTCAGAAAACTAAAGCATATTCTCCAAAGGTCCAGTTTAAGTAGACTAATTTTCTTTTTGACCTACCTGGCATTATGCCTGGGACTTTTGCAACAACCTATCAGCTTGACATGCTGACAAAAAGCTTCAAAATATGCAAGTTGGGATACAGAATCAGACAATGGACTGGTTGCATAAGCATGTGGAATTACACCTTGAAACTACATGTTAGAGTCTTGGATTTCTAATGAAGGAACATCCAAACTATTATCTGTTGTACGCACTTAAAAAATACTTTGGACACAATTTATTATTTGCAGGAACTATTACTCTCATCTATACATCAAAAGGATAGTTTCATTTAAAGAAGCCACGACGATATCGGTAAGGTGCCATCACATTTTCTGGCCAAAAAAAAAAGGATTCTGAATGCGCCCCTTTTTCCAAACCATAAACTGGACAATGTTAAGTTCCTTTGAATATCGAACAAGAGCTAAGGTTAATTGCTCACAGTATATTATGGTGCGGGTGGTGGGAAAATATTCACGTGATTAAAGTAAGGTATCAGCGTAGTTCTTTAAACCATGACCAAAATCGGGTTAATCTCTGAAGTTATATAAATTGTTTCTGGAGAAAAGGTTTTCAAAATGAAACAGTGCAACACGATCGGTATCAGTAAGTAAAGTTGATACAGTGAATCAATATTATTACATCAATGCAGACTAAAATTGCAGCCATTGTAAAAAAATATAGTGGTATATTTTAGATATTATTACTATTTTTAAAAAAACAGGTCGATTTTATTAGGAATTATATCAAAATTTACAGTAGATAAGTAAATAAAAATGGGAGTTAATGGTAACTTTAAGAGCATTTGATATTTAATGTCGGTTATAGGAATATATCAATAAACAGACTAACACACCTAGATGTGATTTACATTTGTTTATTAAAAAATATTGCAACCTATTTTCAGAATTTAGTCAAACTAAATAGCTTTAATTTAAATCCTAATGCATGTATATTTATATACAATGAAATGTTTTGAAAGAAATAATAATGGCTATTATTTACCGGTTGTAATCAAACTTGAATGAAAGGATAGAATCTACGTAAGATTTCATTCTTCAAGGGTAATTGGTTGTATAATACCTTACTAACATGCCTTAGGTGTCCTTTAGAGTTTTGAATATGTAATGACGCAAATTTACATATGATCTTGAAAATTTAGAATTTTACATGAATTCTAGTCTTCTAGACCTATCTACGGTTGTTAAGTAGTAAAGATTTTCACATCCTTTTCGAAAATTCATTTTTGGTTTACATTGTAGGTAGAGGGAGCAGTGACCGTACAACCGTTGGCCTACGAAGTACGAGGGTTTAAGGATTACTTCCTGAGTCTACGCCCCGATACCAACTTGCGAAATCCTTGGTTTGTGGAATATTGGGAGCAACAATTTCATTGCAAATATCCAGGGGCCAGATGGACCCCGTTTAATCAAGATTACAAAATGGCCTGTACTGGATTCGAGAAAATCGAACCAGAATCTTTTCACATGGAAGCCCAGCTGCAGTTTGTCAGTGACGCTTTGATGGCGTTTGCACACGCGCTTCATGTAAGTTTTTTCCGTGGGAAGACGTAAATCTTTCTTCGAAATATTTTTTTAACCGACCATCCTTTCTCTAAATTCTTATCTTTTAAGAATTCTGGACTGTCCTCTATTTGTTCTTGTAATTGAAGCTAAATTATATTTCTGACGAACGTTTATGAATTATATTCGTATGCAACACACTGATTGAACAATATATAAGACCATGCATTGATATGTAACATGCCTTTATAGAATATCTGAAATGAAACATTGATGTGTAACATATTTGTTCGATATCTGAGACGTGTTATTTATATGTAATATAGAGTTTTTCATTATCTGAGACGTTGCATTGATATGTAACAAAAAGCTTGGATAACATTTGAGATGTAACATTGGGAAATATAGAATTTATGGTGGAGTTTGGAACGATACAAAGAAATCCCAGTCAAGTGGTTGCATTTTTTTCTCTCCACGAGGCTTGCTCGAGTGGGGAGACATATAAATAGTAATAACTTATTGCAAGAAAATGTTTCATTTTTATTAGTTCCAATTGAGATAATTATATTGTACATAAAGAAACTATACTCAGTAACAGCTCTGTTGCAGCATGATTGTCAGTGCTTGGCTTACTCACGGGTAATTAGAGATTCGTCTCACTATCGCATATAACTCTCCTTTTCTAGAAGAGGTGAGACTGTTTGTGACATACTTGTGTTACAATTAATATTAATTGAAAAATTACCCCCATGTATACAAAAACCCTCCAAATGCGAACCCAGTGGATGACATGTATTAACTTTCAAGTTACGAATTCTTTGAAAATGTATTTTTCTGTCGTGGAAAAATGGCAAGTGTTACAGTTAAGTATGCTAATGATTATTGTGTTGACGGATGACTGATTCTTTCTGGCTGGTAAGTGCATAATATTTCATTAAATATTGTAGGCAGATGTCTTATTCAAATTGGGAGCAAAGGAGATACTTAACAAAAATTAAATAAAGCATGTTCGAAATAACACATTTCTGGCTGTTACTAAGTTTTCTGTAGTTGCTAAGAGCGTTGGAAGACTATGAAGTGCATAGGTCTATAGGCTATGTAAGTAGATCAGTGTTTTTTTATCAATATTTCATATCATACAGCATTGAGAATTTTATCTTATCTGTAGCACAGTCAGTTTTTAGGTCAGCGTCATCAAATGTAGCTAACATGATATAGTTTGTTTCGAACGAAGTATTCAAAACTAATTAAGTAGCTTTAGCTACATTTAATGATGCTGACCTTTTGTTGTTGTTTGATTTTCGAACAACTACATCAGGCATACCACAAGACAACAAAGATTGCTTTGTAAAAGTAGTTCCACGCAGATGGACACCTTGACTGAGACGACCTGTCTGAGACAACCAGACTTAGATAAAAAAAAAGTAAGGTTAGCAAAACAGCTAGGTTTCTCTGTCGTATGGGTGAAAATAGGGAATCAGTGCACAGTGCTTCCAGAAATATAGTTAGGCACATTCCCGCTATTCTGATAGGTTTTCCATAAATTTATCCAGTTAATTATACTAATTTACATGTTTCATTCATATTCCACATGTAATATTTATATTTTCTATGTTTATCGCAATTTTCCTTTTACAAGAATAAAAATGCCATATTTTGATTTTGATTATAATATAATGTTGTTTTCAGAATATGATCCGTGACATTTGCGGTCAATCAGGAAGACTTTGTCCAGAAAGTGATCCTATAGACGGAGAGGTTCTCAAGAATTATCTTTTACATGTGAACTTTACGGGTACATAGCTTTTGTTGTGTTTTTTTTTTTAACCCTGTTCATTCTTAATTAAAACTCGCGATGTCTTCCACATGTTAAAGATTTCATGTCATATACTTTTACACGTTTTAATATTCAATAATTTAACTAACGTGAAACCTGGAAGATGTATATTTACAGGCAGTAAAAAATTATTTTTAGTGCTAGTTATATGAGTTGTCCACACAATACAAAATATTGGGATGATGGACAAAATGAAACATGAACCGAAAACTGCTAATGTGCATAATACCCATGTACAGCAAGATGGAGTGACAAACGGGTATACTGTATAAATGAAACAATACAGCATACCAACAAATAATAGAGAAGTAATCTACACAAGCTGTTTTAAAAGCTACGACGTGTTTTTTATTAAGCAATATAAATGCTTAGATCTTGGGCATCTTGCCTCACCCTAAACTGCGTGAGATTACATGAGGTACAATAGTAGAGTCATGCAGCATCTATGAGGCAGAAACACTGTTATCACTGAATGACAGAAATGTCAAGACCAAATAACTTACATGCATTATGCATGATGCGGAATTGCTGGTGTGACTAAATAACATACTTGTCTTGGCAGAATTGCCGATATTTTCATGCAGAGATTGATTATTCCGCAAATAGCATTACAATCACAAACACTCGTTTGTAGTTTATGAGTAGCGCTGTTCATTTCATCTTGCAGTTGTTCCTCCTCGATCGTTTTCTCACGAAGGTAACACTAAAGATTTCTAATGGCTCCTCTGTTAATAATGTGATCACGAAGTATAATTTCTAGACAATATCTTTCTTTAGGTGCAACACATACACATCTGATCAATTTTTCGTACTGCTACAATTATCATATAATCATAGAAAACATATTTTTGGGGAAGAATTAAGTCTCCGTCGATTATCCATTATTGTGCCCTGCCACTACAGTCATACAGAACCATTCGTTCTTGGCTGCGCCCAATCATTGTCGCACGGAAAGAGTACACCCTTGTTAAATAACAAGTTTTTTCTGTTTGGTTGCGTTCATATCCTTGCAACATAATAAACAGGGTGGATTTGTCTGTGAGATCCGCTTCTTTGTATTAGAAACAATCCTTGAGTGCTTTTACGTCAATCAGTACAGTCATTTATAAGGCGTTTTGGCATGCTCATGCATTCATTCTAAGGTGGCTTCTAGTTGGCATTGGTACAACAGGACAGTCACAACTGTTGATTTACTTTTCACTCTTAATAGGATAATATTTGAGTGCACAAGTTCCAAGGTAAAATCAACAGACGTATATGGTGCTGGTGAAAACTATAGTGCATATACTGCGTCGACAAGAAAATGTCCTTATCGGCACGTCCAATCGAGTTTGAAACGACGGCGTTGAGAGAAATAATAGTTGACGACTTTCTGTATGTTTATGCCAATGGAAGTTTTACTTGCAGCAAGAAAAACAAGCATTTGTAATCTTGGGCAATAATAGCAGCTGCATAATTTATAAAACTCAGACATAATAAAGACGACATACCACTTGGATTTATAATACAAGCAGCATTGAAATATTTACAGAACCTTTCTTCGGCACAAACGCAACCTGGAAAGAAAAGTAACAGGCCAGATCTTCAAACCCACACTTTTAAACAAAGCTTTATACCTTTTAAATGCCAAATATTGTG
Organism: Potamilus streckersoni; assembly: GCA_016746295.1. Lineage (NCBI taxonomy): Eukaryota > Metazoa > Mollusca > Bivalvia > Unionida > Unionidae > Potamilus > Potamilus streckersoni. Next base: position 3,222,061 of record JAEAOA010002091.1, read on the forward strand.
TTGAATAGTAAAATAAACGTCACTGGATAGTAGCAGTACTTTTTCAGATTAACTTAATACAAATTATTCGATGGACCAAACTTTCAGATTAATAGAACCAACTAATATCACCATGAAAATCTTGACGGTTAAATAAAGTGAAACAAGTGAATCATGGTATTAATTTTGTGTAAAGTCTCGAAAACTGGATGGTAGTGATCACCTACCGAGTAATTTTTTCTCAAAGCAACTGGAAATATTACGATACCACTTTGATATTTATATTTTCAATCAATTATTTGATCTCGGGTACTTCCAGAAATGTTGGGCAACGGCTGGTTTTGGACCCATTTACAAAACTCGGAATATAAATATACCTATAAGTATTACAGGGGTAAGCCTTTTACTCGACAAAATATTTACTTCAATTAAAATTTAACAAATTACATGAATGGATTAAAGAAAATAATATTCTACATGACGAATTAACTGATTTCATAAATGGATTTTCTTCTTTATCCAATATATTTAAAATAACCACATTCATATGTAATATTTTGAGAAAAGAGTTAGGTTTCATGCGCTTTTTGTTGATTACGAAAACGAGTTTAACAATATTTACCTCAGCTTACTTTACTAAAATCTTATTGTCAGTTTTATTTACAATGGATATAAAAGATTATATAGACATATATCTTGCCAGAATAACGTTGCAAAGTTTGACATTTTAAGATAATGGCACTGTTGTATATTTATGACTTGGTTGTCACATCTGAAAATGCTATTCAACATAAAAGAATTTTTAATAAATTAAAGAATTATTGCAACATTCGTAAATTTAAGATAAGGCAAGGAAAAAACAACTAAAATTATTGTTTTTGGAAAATGGGGATGGGGTAGTATTTTAGAGGATATGAAAGTGCTGATTGCCTAATATATACAGTATATTGTTATAAATCATGGTTGTGTATTTTCTTTTAAATACTTATAGTATCTTTATCAAAACACGCTAGCAGCACAAGCAGTAAAGGCATCTTATAGTTTGAAGACTAGACCTAATCGTTTTTGGCAAACTGTGGACATAAATCATTCCAAATATGTGATATCAATAAAACACCAATCTTGAACTGTGATTTGGAAGTTTGGGCTTTCTTTACAGCAAATGATACCCAAGCTGTACATACGTCTTCATATAAATATATTATTAGATTTACAAAATAAACTCCAAATGTTTTCATCAATAATTGTTAGGTATAACTCAAATGAATGTAGTAAGATATAGCAGATTGGGTCAAGTTATTAAAGTTGACTGGTGATAGATTCATAAATCATTGCTAAAATCTACAATTGTCATAGGGCGAACACATTTATTGTTAGACAAATAAAATCAAGAATCTGCAATGTTTATACGTATTGGGGAAACACGTGGGTTAATCAAGATATGGGCGATAAGAAACACTTTTTCATTATATTTAAACAACACTGAAAATATATTTGTCTACCAGAAGTAAATAAAGAGTTAAATTCTTTGGATATGATACGATTCTATAGCAAGATCAGAAACTGTCAGTACTATGTACGGTGTTTACGTGGAGCCTTTCCTCTTATAGTAAATATAGGCAGATTGAACAATATAACCATATGTTAAAAGTTTGTGCCTTTATGTGCATATGTTGAAGACAAGTTTGACTTTACTTTTAAATATCACATGTATGACAATTTTAGAAAGGTCTTTATTACCTACATGCGTTGAATGTAATGCAGTTCACGTAAAGCTTTTATCTTTATATAGAGAATTAATAATAATATTTGTATCTACATAAGTACGACCTTATGTAGCAAACCCTTTGGAAGCGGACGTGTTAATCCATGAATTATTATGTTTCGTGGCATATGTAGCATATTTCTTTTAAATAGATATATAGTTTTGGGCCGGTGTCAATGTTACAAGAAATTATTATTATTATTATTATTATTATTATTATTATTATTATTATTATTATTATTAATCTTATTATTATTATTATTATTATTATTATTATTATTATTATTATTATTATTATTATTATTATTATTATTATTATTATTATTATTAATCTTATTATTATTATTATTATTATTATTATTATTATTATTATTATTATTATTATTATTATTATTATTATTAGGCTTATCAGACCAGCCATTTTCATTTCTTCCAAACGGAGACGGGCCTCCACGTTATCGGATTCTCAACTTCCGTCAAAAATCACGAGGGATTTACAGCTGGGATACGGTGGGATTCTTCAATAATGGACATCTAATTAATGTAAGATTTTCTAAAATATTATGCAGACATGTTAATCCATGAAGCACTATCCTTTTAAAAAAAATGCAGTGCTTAAGGGAGAAGCGATTCATGACTAATTTCTTAATTTCAGCTTTCATATTGCGAACCTACAAAATATTTCAACGTTGACCAGCACTATAGAAAAGCACAAAATGGTACAAAGCTGAGTTCTTAGTTTTGGTGAATAAATGCAGCTGTATAAGCGAAAAGTATTTCACAAAACGTCTTTATAAGGCGGCAGAGACATTACATCGGTGAATTGTTATCCCAAAACTAATGAATAATCTCTCGTCTCAAGTCATCAGTAAAATGTTAAATATGAAACAAATTGACAAGTGCGTGAATAAAAATTAAGTCTACTTATTATTATTAAGCTACCATTTGTCTTGCTTAAACGTTGTTATTTTATAATACATTTCAGCTATGTGTTTGCTTGTTGCTCTTTTTGTTCTAGATGTCTGATCTTCAGTTTCGTTTGGACGAACCTTCCCATCCTCCGTCTGTTTGCAGTCTACCATGCGGTCCCGGTGAGGTCAAAAATTTCCTCCCGGGTACAAACTGTTGCTGGACCTGCTATAAATGCCACAAGTACCAGTATCTATCCACCGAATTTGAGTGTGAAGACTGCCCCCTGGGTTCCTTACCTTCAAAAGACAAGCATTACTGCGTAGAAATCCCTATTACATACCTAAGATACGACGATGGCATGGCAATAGGAGGAATTGTATTTGCTGTAATTGGAATCACGACCACTGCATATGTTTCCATCGTTTTCATTAGGTATAGAGAGACACCAGTAGTAAAGGCGTCTGGACGAGAGCTCAGCTTCGTTCTTCTTGCGGGGATATTTCTATGTTTTACGATGACATTTGCTCTTGTAATGAAACCAAATATGATTTCATGCGGTGTGCAAAAATTCGGGATAGGGTTATCGTTTTCCATTTGTTACTCGGCGATATTAACGAAAACAAACAGGATTGCGAGAATATTTAGATCCGGCAAGCGGACTACGCAACGACCAAAATTTATAAGCCCTAAATCACAGCTGGTGATATGTGGAGTAATTGTTTCTGTTCAAAACGTAATTGGAATAATATGGTTAATAATGCGCCCTCCGAAGGCTGTTCCGTACTTCTCCGATAGAGATGATCACCAACTCGTTTGCGCAGATGCAGTAGGCGTGTATTACATGGTTGGATTTAGCTATCCTATACTTCTTGTCATCATTTGTACTATTTATGCAATACTCACCAGGAAAATTCCAGAGGCATTTAATGAGTCAAAATACATTGGATTCACAATGTATACCACGTGCATCATTTGGCTAGCCTTTGTTCCAATTTATTTTAGCACAGCTAGTAATCTTCAGTTACGCATAGCTACAATGAGCTATTCTGTCAGTCTAAGTGCAACTGTGGTTCTAATATGCATGTTCACTCCCAAACTTTATATTATACTCCTACATCCGGATAAAAATATCCGTCAATCAATAATGGCTTCAAAAAATCCAAGTCACGCAACCTATCCACATGCGCCGAACAATGTGCCTTGTAATTATTCATCAATAGGGACAGACCATGGCCGTAAAGGAAATGGTACGTATAGAGAATACTAAATAAAAACCATTTGGTAAAGCTTTACAGTATTGTCTACGTTTACATATAGATTTATTTATTACCATACCTCAACGTATACAAGTGACGACAATTTGTGGTTATACATAAGTTTATATACTTTTATACTTAGGTGTCCTGCTTAAGCACTCAATTCATTTGAAGCTTCGTTATTTGTTCTGCCATTAGTGCATCAAGACGCCATGATTTCTGTAAACAAATGCAGTCGTACACCACACAAATGGTAATATTCAGTTGTATTATGACCTCATTTGCGTTCAATGCCGCAAGTAACAACATTAATTGCATTAATAATAATAATAATAATAATAATAATAATAATAATAATAATAATAATAATAATAATAATAATAATAATAATAGGAAACAAACAAATATACAAACTTAATGGTATTTGGTTGAAAACATGTACCTAACTTATGTTAATAAAGAAGACGGAGAACTAAAAGAAAATCTGTAGTACATGAGATATATAATATATAACTTTTACAACTTTCACAAAATATAGTGAAACAATTAATATCTTTTTTTTCTCGTTTCAGAAGTTGAACTGGCACACGGTCAAACTCCAGAATCATACAGTAGCGGCTTAAGTAAATGCACAATACTATCGGCACAGACGAATGGACAGAGCATTAGCTCGCAGACTTTGAATAGTGTTGATACGCTTGCAGACAATAGAGACATTGCGTTGTAGTCTTTGAAAAATGTTGCAGACATCCTTGTATTATCAGAAACACATATTACAGACATTCCATTACAACTAAATGAAACGAATAAGTTTCAGGTCATAATATTGACCAATCTCCATCAAGAAAGTTTATAATAAAATGCCCAACATTTTCCTGCTATGCCAAGCACGTATGCATGTCGCACAATATTTTCTATGCTAACCACGACCGATGCGCAAAAGTTGCTTTATGGAGGAAAACTATTCATTTGTAACGACATTTAAATTATTAATCCTTTGTCTATTTATTGATTCCATTTTTATTGTAGTTATATGTTATTATTAGAATTTATTGAACACAATCAACTTTGGAATAAGTTTGAAATCAATTATCAAATTATATATATATATATATATATATATATATATATATATATATATATATATATATATATATATATATATATATATATATAAAGTTTTTGATCGTACGAAGAGTTTAAACATTTTTGTGATATATATTCAAATTTATTGATTCATTTACGACGCTTTGTCATATTTTCAAAAACATGTCCAAAATATATAATAGGAAATGCATTTTAGACGTATGAGGATTTCTAGGTTTGGACACACTTTCAGAAACGGAAGTAAATCATTTACTGTTGGTCAAAACGGTGAACTGCTTTTTCATCAGAACCCTAAAGTGAAATAAAAACAATACTTTTTAATACTGTTTTCATATTTGTTTGATATTTTGTTACTTTTTTATCAGGTTATGAATATCTTGCCATTTGCATTAGATATCAAATATAAGTATCTTATTGAGACGATAAATAGAAGCCACAAGAGTGTTAGAAAGAAGTGACCAGCCAGCCGTAAATAGTCTATGATAGAAGGTAATAGGAAACATTTTGGAATTCTTTCATTTTGTACAAAACAAAATTGCCAGAACAATTTACCTTGTTATACTACACAAGTATCTAATTAGGTCATCCAAAAAAGAAATCCATTAACCTAAGTTTTTGTTTTTCGAAGCAACAAAATGTAAACTAACAAAATCTTTACTTTTTGTATCATATTGTATTCCTATTGCTCGATATTATTTGAACAATGTGCTTAATTTCGTATATCATTAAGTAATCTATAAAGCGCAATTCAAATGTTGCCGTTTTGATATCCTCATTTCCTTCAATAATCATGACTAACACTCATTATTTTTATGATAGTCTATCTGATTGATGTGCGGCAAGATTTGGATTATTGTAACTTCCGCAGATATTTCAGCCATTTAGATGCAACTCTGCCCGAAGCCATTTGAGACAGTATATCTGATTGGTCAAAATGATAAACTTTCATTCTGCTGCAATACAAACTTATGTAGTTGTAGTTGGGGCATGTTACATTTTGTAACAATGTGTTAATTTGGATAAGAAGAATCAATCGCAGTCACTATGTATGCTTAAATGCTGGCGTCCATTGTTACAAGACTATATGGACTCAGGTCACAATTATTTTATTTATAAGGTCTATACATTCGTTTCTCAGCACTGAACTTTCCACAGTGACCGAATCCTAATAAATCATATGTTAATCAAATGAACTTTCAAAGTTGAATTCGCTGTGAAATTCTCGTTATATGTTATCCTGCATTGTCTGATTGGCTGGACGATAAACAAAACAAAATGCAATGGGTCACAGATTTCACTTCCCAAAATAGCAAATGAGCACTGCTGCCTAAATACACAGGAAACAACAACATAATGTTCAAATTCCAATTACGTTTAACAAATTACAAAGAATCCTAAATCTAACTTTTGAATCACCACCAAAAAAAAGGGAAATTTGCACTAATAATAAGCTGGGACTACGTTCGTAGCTATTGAACCAGAAGTAATACATTGCGTGTCCATATTGCAATCAGACATGGATACAAACGTCTTATTTAGTATGATTCTTAATGATATTAAATTCAAATTATATGCAGAGTGGGAATTATGGGATTAACTCTAATCACGTGATATGTGAGATTTACCTCGATTTCAATAAATATTCAGATTAAGAGATGAATTTTGCGACAGTGCCAACATGTCTAATCAAAGCATGCATTCGGGTCCTTAGAATGTACCTTTGATACCCAGTGCGGGAAATGTAAGGCAGTCATACCATCTTTACAGCAACAAGTAGTCTTTACAAGCAAGTCTCAATCAATTCCATTAGTCTCGAGATTACTCGTGCTTTTAAATGATCACTTCATCTACTTCTCCAACTCTTAACCACTGTGTTTTAAAATTACAGTTTCTTTCTTTCAAATATAAACACTGAATGAAAGCCAATACCTGGCTAACATGTTAATCATAATGGTCAGTTCCACTCTTACAATGGATAGCACAGCTCCTGGATATATTACTAAGGTAGTTTAAATAGTGTGATAAAAGTCCTCCATAAGTATATATTTGGAAATTTTTCGACTGGCGCCGTTTTCAGGCATCAAGTTGTGCACACTAGATGATTCTGTTTGTGTGTGGATGTATCAACAATCAACACTAGTCTATGCTCATGAAATTAAAAATAGCAAGCTTTGCAAATTTCAACAAAATAATTAACTTCTATAAAATACAAAATAAAAATATAAGAAAAAGGAAATTAATGTACTGCGAATTATATCCCAAATAATCCTAGTATATCATACACAAAGTCCAAATAATTTAAGTTCTGAATCCAAATTAATCCAACGCTGATGGTGTAAATGTGCCTATAGGGGCCTAAATCACTGTATTGTACCAAAGATCTCTTGTTGAATCAGAGTAGTATAATTCCAGGTTTAAATTCACTATAAATCCCAGTGAATGTCTTTATGAATATTATATTTTAACGAGTAATCTGTATTTCCAAAGCAAAATCACTTCAATTAAATAGTTGGAAGAAATAAATTGCATCCGAAAAGAAATACTGGACACAACACAACACAACTAATTCTGCCGAGATCTTCAAAGACGAATAACAGATTTAAAAATAAGCAAAACAACAACTTCAGTTTTATCACAGAAAGACGCAAAAGACAATCTCGGATAAAACGTTCATTGTTTCTGAAGGATTAGAAAGTTGGTACATGAAAGACATCATGTAGTCCATGTATAGCTAAATAAATATGCAACGTTGTCGACTCAGCTTACGATAATAATCCTTACTAAGAAAAATATAATTGTTTCCAAATTGTCACTGATTTTCGAAGCGTCATCTATTAGACTTTTGTTGGTTGCGTATATCATATAATAAACAAAAGAATAAAAGAAACAAAACATGCATGCATGCATGCATGCATGCATGCATGCATGCATACATACATACATACATACATACATACATACATACATACATACATACATACATACATACATACATACATACATACATACATACATACATACATACATACATACATACATACATACATACATACATACATACATACATACATACATATAAGAGAAAAACAAATACAACTAAAAAAGGCAGTGTTTGCAGAACTTTACATGGCTGTTTCTACAGAAAATAAACCTTTGGAAATTTATAATGTTTCAACTGGTTTATATCAACTTTTTGTGGGTACTGATAAATATTTTTATATTGACCTAGAAATCGATGAGACATAACCACAACTTTGATTTTATGTACATTTATGTAAGCGCAAATTATATATCAGATATTTCATTGTTATACTAGTAATTGTAGGCTACTAAGCAAATTTATATAATTATTTTTATAAAAAAAATTCTTGTCTTTGCTTTGCATATGCCTTTGAAAAAGACTCATTAAAAGTCGAATGCACTCAATCTAGATAGACACATGACTGTTCGTTGTTAGTTTATTGCATTTACACACAGCAACACACACACGTACACACAGCACACACACACACATATATATATATATATATATATATATATATATATATATATATATATATATATATATATATATATATATATATATATATATATATATATATATATATATATATATATGTGTGTGTGTGTGTGTGTGTGTGTGACAAATTGGTGGCGTGCAAAAGACACCAACCTCTTTCACTACGGTTCGTTGCTAGGGAATGACCTCCGCGGTGTAGTTTACCCAGTGTGGATAGATAGAAAGAAGAATGCAGATCACTGAACAAGTATATTGAAGAAATAACAAAACGAGCCCCCTTTCAATGAACAAATATAAAATTTAATCAGTTTATCAACAAAATTTAAAATAAAAAGAAATCAATGACTTAGTTACAAAAAAGGAAAAAATGGTACTAACATGTACTCAAATAGAAAGACAATACAAATTTCTTTAAATGTAAAATTACTTTCAACGTTAATATACTTTCTTCATTGCCAATGAGATGTGACCTTTGAGTGCAACGATGAGAGACTTCATCACCTATTTTATGCGTACATCAAGACTTCCGTTCGTCCCTGCTCTGCCGATCTTTGTCTAGCTGTTTCCTCTTGGACTCTTGTCCGTCGAACTCTGAGTTAACAATCGTCTCTGGACTTAGATTTCTGCGTAGAATTTGTTCTCGTCCTGTGATTGTTCAGGGATTTCTCATGTGAATCCAGGAAATCTGTTTCCTGCAATAAATAAAATGTCTCGCAATAGACAATAGGTCACATTCCCAAGTATATTTATATTTTTACATTAATTCGGCTCAGAAAACAAAAGGCATAAATTCTGCCGCAGTAACTTCTGTTAGCTAACTGTAATGTTTACATAACAGGTCAATGCTTGTCCTGACCTTAATTCGGATCACGCTAGAGATGGTCAATTAAATTCAACTCAGCCGTATGAACCCGTATGTAACCCTCCCCCTTGACTTCTTACTCTGTTAAGTTACATATGGCTTAGACCTTCAGATCTAACTATTCTAAAATAGTTTACTCGACCAATTAAATATTACAAACTAGCATATAGATATACACATAAGTGATCAATTAAATGTTACAAACTAGTATATGGTATACATGTAATGTTAGGTCATGCTCATTCTAAACAAAGTTAATCCATAAACTATGAAACATTACCCATCATTCCTTAAGCTTAATTCATTTAAATTCCTAATCACTCCTATGTATTCAAGATTCAATTACATGCAATCTTTTTAACTAATCTAATGAAATTTTAATTACATTCAATCTTGCCAATTCTCCAAATGAATTGATAATTAGAAAATCAAAGAATAAAATGTAATGACTAGCATTTCACTAAAATTCTGCAAAATGAAATCATACATACATACATCATATCAAGAATACATTTGAAATAGATCAACAAATGAAATAACATATTAAAATCTGGAAACTAAGATTGCGTACCTTTTGCCGTTTCTTTATTCGTTTCCACGAACCTCTCGTATAGTCCGTCTCCTAACTGAGACAACTATCTGGCCCCTTACTCTATAATGAAAACGTACTTTTTACGAATTCAGAATGTAGAGTTTTCCTACTCGCTGAGACAAAACTCCCGCTTTACTGCCAAATCACGAGATAACGTCTTACACGCTCCCGGAATCGTTTAACTTTCCTCGCAAAAGATTAAAGACTAAAGAATTTTCCTAAAGTAAAACCTTTAATTTCTTACAGAGTTACGCCCATAAATCCATATTAACCAATCGGAATAGACTGTTTCCTAAACCTGTTCCGTAGAATTTTTGGATTGACAAGACAATTAAACAACTAATCATGCCGTAATTAATCATTACTTTAAACAATCATCTATAGCCAGCTGCTGCCCTTTAACCGGTCGATTTTGGGAAAGGGTCTTAGGTCATTCACTTGTACCATAGCATCTGACTCGGTCATGTTACGTCGGCTAGAACGAATTCCCTTTTGACGTTCAGAGATGAAAAGAAAATAATCATCTAACTATCTCTAGCCCTTTCTACTTTAATTAAGTTGACTTTGATACAATTCCCTTAACCAAAGCTTCTAAGAGTTTTCAAAATTCGACCCATCACAATATATATATATATATATATATATATATATATATATATATATATATATATATATATATATATATATATATATATATATATATATATATATATATATATCTATATATATATATACAGGAACTCATTTTATTTTTGTATTTAATATTCTTTCACAGAGGGAAACTTCAATTTGTCATCAAATAATAATCAGCATCAATAAGCGAAAATGCACATAAATTGGCCTTTACCATAGTGGATATTGTCACGGATTTTGCAGCCACACTTAACGGAAGGAGTCGGTGTTTTTAGCGTGCCGCATTCGCAAACACAAGGCGGTGTTGGCCGCTGTGGTGTGATATTTGGCAAGATATATTATTCCTATTGTCTATCGTTACATTACTCCTATTGGATATTGTTTATACACTACATAAACATTTTTGTGTTGATTTGGTGTTAAACAAATAAAGCAATAAGACAAAATATATAAATCCTTTAATATAGAAGAAAGCCCGCCCAGTTGAACAGTGACAGTCAAATTTATTATCACACCTATTTTCAAGTAGACTATTTGAGTCATACGTAGTTGGCATTTCATTTTTGTTATCATAAACCTTTCAAGACTAAAAAAAACTTCATGTATCTGTTATCAGACAAATGTATATCACACGATTTACGCAACATAAAACGCTTTTTGCCTGGCCAGTAACGTTTGCTGCTTTAGCGTATTTAGAACCTTAAGCTGTGCAATTTCACAAATCGCAGTGACAAAAATACAATTGATGGCGGTGATAATTTTGAATTTGGTCTAGACACTTGAGAACTGTGAAGCAATTAACTAACGCATCACCAGATCTTACCAAACTATATAAATTTTAGGTGTCATGAATTGTGATTGCAACATAGACAGTAAAATGTTTGCTTTCGTGGTGTTATGTCAAAAGGCGGTAAATACCTCTTCTAAAATCCATGTCAAGTTTTATGCTATTCATACTAAACTCTTTTTTGAGGGAAAAAAACAGTGTCTGTAAATAAATTTAATCATACCATTCAATACTTGCCCACATATACATGAAACCTTGGCTTAAAACGATTTGATTTATTCAAATGTTTTGACACGACTTCTGGCTATATGCAAGTGAAGTAGAAGATGCAAATCACGTACTTACTGGATCTACTATAAAATGAAAAATAACTTTATTGAGAATTGATTGTTCAGAATCGGGTCGCCTAGAATTAGAATTTCGTCACAAATTTTTTGTCATATTAATTAACTTATCTCACTTTCGTAAAATATGTAAATACAATTATTAAATTTTGGGGGAAAATTAATTTCATTTAAGAAAAGTTTCTAGTAGTCTCTACCCCTCGTGTTTCATAATCTGGTGTATTGGAGTTTTATCTAAAATAAAACACAAAACAGTTTTTATCAGTATGTCGCAAGTAACGCGAGTGGTATTAAGTGTCCTAACACTTACAGCGGTGTAATTCTGGTTAGTCAAAAACGGATTACATCAGCATGGTATTTGATTACTTCAACGCAGACTGTGCAACGAGTTATTTCTATGCAAGTTCTGGTTTGATGAATGATTAGTCCATGTTTTATAGGTTTGAGAAAGGTTTTGCATGTTTGTTTCTTGTTTTTGTTTTTATTTCGCGTATTCACATGGCAATTCTTCGATTAATAAAAAATAAATAGTCTCAGACACTGTACGGCTTTTATTTTGAAAGAGTGCTGAAAAACTGTAACTGAAGAACACTGTAATACTAACTATCCAATTGTGTAGAAGTCAGGAAAATCGGGAAAAGAAAAAGAAAGTGTTGACCATATGTGTCTTGGGAGTTTCTTATTGTCGTGCTGCTACTTCCCACTCCATCAAAGAACCGTACTGAAGATTAAAGTTTATTATTATATATGTATGTTCTTTAGTCTTAGCAAGAATATAGTTGGAGGTGTTGGAAAACCAAAGTTGACGAAAATAGAAAATTTAAAACATTTATTAAAAAACAATATATGTTTGTTAATGAAAAGTCTAGCATCTTACTTTATTACAATTCCTGAAAGGAAAAATGTGCAGTTTACGTTTCTTTCGTTAAAGAAAGAATTATGGCTACGCTTCTCCTAGTAAGTTGAACTTCGAATCAGTGAGAGGAATGGTACAGGAAAGATATTTAGACATATAACGTGTTGCTTGCCCTGACCTTATTTTCTCAAATGAAAATTTAACTTTTATGTTCCATCTAAAAGAAGTCTATTGACAAAATCTAAGGAAGAAACTGATGTACATCTCATTATTAAATTCTAAAAGTAACCATGTGGGTATGACAGATTTATCCATGATCAGCATGGTATTGTTTCACGTCATGCAGTGGCACCTATAGAATTATTATTTTCAAGGCAAGTGCCACCCCACCCCTTTACCACTATGTGCAGGCGCCCATGACTACATAAGTAGAAACCAGCCACGTCATCAATATATTGTACAGTAACTTTCATAATATGCATTTTAGTTCGGATGCCTTTTGGAAGGATTTGCTACAATGATACTCGAAGTTAGTAAGATTACAAGGCACATAGTCCTGAGATTCATCATTTTCTCAATGTCACGTTATGCTATCCACCAATTTTGTCCTCGTCTGAAGATGTCACATTTAAAATTATGAGACGAGTTATACGTCTGCAACCTAATACAACAATGTGAATTACTTCCTTCAAGAACTAAGTATAACAATACAGATGACTGTAATGAATCAAGAAAGAATTATACACAGATATAACTTTTGAACAATATTATTCTGACTATCTAAGCTTAAACTTTTCTTTAAAGACAAGGAAGATATTTAAGCCATTTAATATCGATGCTTTGATAGCACATACATACATACATACATACATACATACATACATACATACATACATACATACATACATACATACATACATACATACATACATACATACATACATACATACATACATACATACATACATACATACATACATACATACATACATACATACATACATACATACATACATATATACATAAGTCTCCCTGAAAGCAGTATAGTGTGTTGATGTCGGGAGGTCAAAGGATAATCTGAATATTACACGTATCTATGTATATGTGATTCTTCCAGCATATTGAAGAAAGAAATACACATTGAACAGGAAGACAAATAAATGATACTGTCGAAACAATACTTACAAAATGATATCCAGAAAGAGAAAGAAATGCGTGGCTATTGTCTAACAAACAGATAAAAGAAATGAACAGTGTAATAGGATCATATTTGTTTAAGCAAATGGCCAACCTAGAAACGCAATTACAAACTCTCTCTCTCTCTCTCTCTCTCTCTCTCTCTCTCTCTCTCTCTCTCTCTCTCTCTCTCTCTCTCTCTCTCTCTCTCTCTCTCTCTCTCTCTCTCTCTCTCTCTCTCTCTCTCTCTCTCTCTCTCTCTCTCTCTCTCTCTCTGTATGTGTTTTTGTGGACACGACAGCCCTGGCTGAATTTTTCCAGAACGCTCTTATCTTAAGTCGACAAGATTTGGGAATTTCTGCAGACTATTCATATATGGATGAAACAGGCTATGTTAGTATTAATAACAGCGCAAATACTCATGGATGAAAAATTAATTCCCATCCAGATATGTATTCAAACACAGATAGACAGACAGTAGTTTTCTACTAGCACTGCTTTCTTCATGATGCACATGCTGGCAAAGAGAAGAAGTTATCATATATATTGGTAAAATTGTTGGCTGTCAAAACTGAATTTTGAAGAATCTACTTTCACTTTCACCTTTTGTTTATAGTTGATGGCCACATTGGTTCCTTAAAGTCGACCACTCAAAAACAGTTCATAAACATTACACTATAGGCTTTTAAAGCAAAACATTTCATAAACATTACACGATAGAAGTAGTAAGGGAAAACAAAGTTTCTACCCCAAACCCTACTTTTGCCCCTGCAAACAAGTATAAGTTACCACCCACCCCCAACCTTCACCCACCCACCTCTTTTCACAAAAGTATAGTAAGGTTTCTAGCCCCCTCCTCTCTCTCTCTCTTTCTCTCTCTCTCTCTCTCTCTCTCTCTCTCTCTCTCTCTCTCTCTCTCTCTCTCTCTCTCTCTCTCTCTCTCTCTCTCTCTCTCTCTCTCTCTCTGTTATTACAACAACAACAGGTGTTAGTGAATCCAAGTAGAGATAATGCCATGTGATCGGTATCCAGGTAAGCTTACACAAGCTCTGTCATTATACCACAACAGGTGGTCGCCCACCTCCCCCGTCATGTATTTTACACAACAACAGGTGCAGTCCAGGTACAGGTATGATGCCATATGATCGGTGAATCATCCAGGTAAGCTCACACAAGGATGTGTAATACAGAGATTGTCGAATTTGCCAGAACAGGCTCATGCGTGGAATGTTTACGAACCAGCAAGACGGTCTTTATTAATCAGTCTGCCGCGAGCTTTTCATCAGATAACAATATGTGGAGAACACAGGCGGAAATTAAACTACGCATTAGAATCATAGTGTCGGATATTCACAAAGCGAGGAAGATGAGTGATATTATCTATACTTCATTACCAATGATCAATGTTTCAACTTTGATATTAGAAATATTTCGTTATCACGATTGTAGAGACTAAATTTTACATCATTAGATATTTGATTTTACTACTGTAGCTATTTGTCACTGTTAAATTTTCAAACATTATTTCTTTAGTTTAGATAAAATTTTAGTCGGAAAAGATAATGTCAAGTATAGATATATCAGTAGAGGAAAATAAGACTTTTAATCCAAGCCTTGCTCCAACGCTTAAAACAAATAAAAATTACCCCATCCCCTTTTTCAAAATGATATTAAGAATTCTAATGCATTACCCCCATCTCTCTGTCTACCTGGATGTTATACCACAATTAGGTATCAGTTTATTCTCTCTCGATATTTTACTGGTAAAGCCAGGTGGCCGTTATTCATACAGGTAGCTCTGTTTACCTGGATTTTATACCGCAATTAGGTATCATTTTACATGTAAGTGAAGCAATGATGTTATTACCTCACACGTGATCACCTGTGTATAAAAGTCCTATACATTCTTATTACGCAATAGAGCGTGGCGTTTCCAGTTAACAATATGTGGAGGGCGGAAATTAAACTACGCATTAAAACGAAAGCGAGGAAGGTAAGTACATTATTATTAAGTTTAGATAAAATTTTACGTTATATCATACTTCTTTTGATAATCTTTTTCATACTTGCTAATCCTCATTGGTAGAATGTCTGTTAACATATTGTCAATAATGCGAAATTCACGTATTTAATCATCCATATTATATTTTATACCACGTAGATAAGACCGTATGTGATCAAGTAGTATTTTGTAAGTTATAATGGCTGCTCGACATCCATGCTGTTTTATTAAAAGTCTAGGTTCAATCTTTCTACACGCTGCTGTAAGGGAAACACCAATACCAGATATGATTAACAAAATGGGATTTAATGATACCCCACTTGAAATTATACCAGAACTAGTCATTACCAAGGGTAGATATGATATTACTGGAAGGATCTTGTTATAATATTTGTAACATTTTTACGCAACAAAGTTTTTTTATTATAATATTTGTAGTATTGTATTAGTGCGGCTACATCCTGTTTTGGGATATTTTATGAAATATGATTGAAATCAACTATATTTCTTTTCATTATAATATTTGTTTACATAATCCCCAGTCTTGGTTGTAGTAGGTAATTATAATTAAGCTATAAATTCCAAACACCAATGATAATCGACTTCGACTGGAATTGTATTAACCGGTTCAAGTATAAATTCTTTTTCAATACCTTTGAATATTACTATAGATACAGTTCCAGAAGACCTATCAAAATTACGCAATGAAGATGATGTGGTATATATTTTAAAATCTGTAATGCTAATCACTGACAATCTATACACACCAGTAACTTCTGCAGTGTGTTTGATAGAATTGTTGTTTTGCTTTGTCCATGTAGCAGATCCAGAAGCAACAGTATACACAATATTTCTTATCTGTTGTGAGGAATTTTAATCATACTCGTTTTCTCAACAATACTAGGAATTCAACTTATAATATTATAATATCATTGAGCTTTGTGTTAATATTAGCGAGTGTAATGTCAACAGTTGATGGATGTCCAAAAAATTCATTTCTAAGTGTGTTTATGTTTCTGCGAAAACTTATAAACGAGTTCACGTGAGCAAGAAATTCATTTTTGAGCGCTGTTATTTCATTGTTGATTGGAACTTCCTTATCATCAACGTATTCTTTTTATTAACTGCATCAATATCAGACTCGATTGTTCTTAGTTCAATAATGGCATTATTGTTCATATTGAGAAATGCACGCATCATACCACCATTGACTGACATGTACTTTGATTCCTGATCATCGACGTATTTCTTAGTGGCAGCGTCACCGTCCTCAGTTGGGTTTCAAAGACCTGTAATCTTATTTTGGTTCATAACAATGTTCCCACTAAATAAATCACCAGCTTTTTTAACATAATCATTAACTGACCTACCAGAATTTTGTATCTTACCTAGATTGTTAAAAGTAACGATATTAGCAACCGCAGCAGGATTTTGAACAAGTACATCTGACAGTTGTACATTACTCGTCTTTAATCGTCCTTGTTTGTCCTGGAAAACTACGACTTCATTGGGATCTGCACTGGCAAAATTATTAAATTATTGATTTCATTTTTGAGTTGATCAAGAGTTGCATTCTTGGATAAATCATCTTGATAACCATCTTTTGATAAATCACCTGCTAGTGTTCCAAATTTTGTATACTAACTCATTATTTACTGTCCTACATAAAATTATCAACATTAGTTGAATATTATATAAAATAGCAAAATCGTCGATATTAAACTTTGATACAGAGATGGTTGGTGAAGCATAAACATAATAATGAACTTCCTGATTGTCATTATCTTATTGTTGGGCGAACTGGATCGGGAAAAACAAATTTGCTTATGAACTTGCTTCTTGGTAATAATTTTAACTACGATAGAGTTTATTTATATTTACACAATCAATCCACAGCAAGATAAGTATGAGCTATTAAGCGAATATAATGACAAGCTTCATGATGATCTTAAAGCTGGTGAAGATTTTTTTATAATTAGGCAGCCAAAAGATCTTATTCCAATTAATCAACTTGATGCAGATGAACATAAAAAAGTAGTTTTTGATGATATTCCGCTAAATAATATGGAGATGAATAAAATAAAATCGTATTTTTCACTGTCACGTAATAAACAGTGTAATTCTGTTTATCTCGCTCAAGGATATTATAATGTCGACAAATTTATTCGGCGAAATACTTGTTGTTTTATATTATTTCCAGGACTGGACAATTGTGACTTTAGAAATATTGCGTACGAGCAATGCGGTGACGTAACAAAAGGTAAATTTATTGAACTTTATCGTAATGCTACAAAGGATAAATACAAATTTTTCTTGTTTGATAAACTTACAAATGATCCAACTCAAATGTTTTGCTGTTGTATTAACACTTACTTACAGTAAGGTTTTCAGTTTTATAAAATTTATAATAATAATAATGGACAAACGAGCAAGATATAGAAAAAATATAGAAGATCTAAAAAGAACTTGTTCAATCTCAGGCATTACTTAGGCAAAATGTACAGCAAGCACGACGTTGACAAGTGACTGCTACAGAAACAACAGCTAAGATTTTCAAACCAGTTACTGAAGCACTATTAGGTAAACAACCTGAAACTAAACCACTATCAGAAGAGGAACTTAAACAACTGCAAGAAAAAGGTTTGGTTGGAATTGTTAAAGAACAATAAGAAGCAGCTGCTGCAAAAATTGTTACTAGATCTGATCAAGAAAAAAGAAAACTAACTGAGGCACTTACAGCAAATATAACTGATCCTGCTGCTAGACAAGCTGAAACAGATCGATTGATAAATAATTCGCTGGAACTTGAGAGAAGATTAGCAGAGTTAACAACGCAAGGAATAACAAATATTTTAACAAATTTATCAGGAGACATGAAAGATATCAGAGAGGAACAACAAAGAGTTGGTGAGCTTAGTGTAAAGTTTGTGGAGGTTGGAGAGCAAAGACCTTTTTATATAAAAAAAGCAAATAATATGATAGATAATAAAGAGTATTATGATTTTTTTTAAAGAAAGAAAATATAAAAGATAATGATAATATAAATAAGTGGACTGATGCAGAATATCAAGCATTAATCAATAGATTAAATGAAATAATAAAAGACGGAGTTAGTGCTAAAGATGAAATAAACACGGCTACAGAAATTGAGAGTATGCGTCTACTTTATGATAGGATGAGAGATAGTGTCGTTGCTTACATATTTGGAAAAACAGCAGAAAAAAGTAGAGCATAAGGTTTTGGTAAGGGGTGGAGTTTTAAAATAAAATTTGATAAACTCGATAAAACTAGTGCAGAAAAATGTAGAGAAGTAAAAACAGGAACTAGTGTAAAAATATTTAGATCAACTACTGAAATGATAAGTAGATTAATGCTATTAATATTATCTAAAGAAGCTGGGAATGATAGTGTTGAAAGTGATAATGAAATCATTGACATACTTGATCATCTAAGATCGAGGGAATTATTAACATCTGACGAATATGAAACTTTACACCGCGACTTAATCGCAGCGACTTAATTTTGTAAAATGATATTATATAAAAGTAATGCAAAAGCATTATTGCTAAACTCTGGTGAGTCTGCGCAAGATAGCGCAAATTTTCCAGTAAATTATATTCCGCCTATACAAATAGATCCTGCAAAACAATATGAGATTGGATTAATTTCTTGTACTTGCTGCAATGCTATACCTAACGTGAAAAATGATGTTAATGATGAAATTTGGTTTACTACGTTTACAACATCTTCAATATTTACAACAAGAAAATAAAAATTCCACAAGGACCTTATAATATTACTGATCTAAACAGGACAATCAAAGAGCTCATAACAAAGGCTGGCGGTGTGGCTGATAATTTTGAGTTGGAAACGAATTATAACACATTGCGAGCTAGGAATACTTTGAAAAATATATAAATCGGTTTTGAACCAAGAGAAAGAAGTATTGCACAACTGTTAGGATTTCCTGAAAAAAATACACTGCTCTTGATCAGGCTATTACGCATGACAGTGAACTGCCAGCAAATATAACAGAAGTAAATACAATATTAGTAAATTGCTCTATTGCTTCTGGCTCTTACACATTAAAAGGTAGCAAGGGTCAAGTTCTCTCATGCAAATAACTCTACGACATATTATCTATTATCCTTTAAGTCTTGAAAATCAAATAACAAGTAAATTAATGCAGTTGATAGACCAGTCAGGAAAATGGTTGCATTTTAATAATGAATTTGTAACTTATTATTTAAATCTACGCGAGCAAAAGTAAATAGTATGCAACATCAGATATAATGAAACAAAGAAAAAAATTTATCGAAGAAAAATAATAGAATTTTTTGGAAATCTATTTACTAAAGTTATTGAAAATGTTCCAGGTATAGCGCGTAAAGTTGCTTCAATTGCTCTTGACGCAAGTAAAGCTTTTGCAACTGGAGCTGCATCTGCCGCTGGGACTGCGGTTGGACAAAAAATAGCTGATAAAATAAAAAGAGATCCCCCGACTTCATCTGAAATAAAACAAGCTATCTCAGAAATCGCTCCAACAAAAGAAACTCAGCGAGCTATTATAACAACAACAAAAAAACTATTATCACCAAAGGGCGAGCAGGTCATACAAAAATTAATATCTAAAGTAACAGTGCCGCAATAAAATTTTATATAATCTAATAAATAAAATGTCTGCTAAAAATCATCTAGCGTTAACAGAAAGGTATGACATCGACAACGCTGTGACAGAATTTTAGTATGTTGAGTATCTCGATGAAAATTCTAACAAACCAAATAAAGCTGGTATCAGAACATTTAATACCAGAGACGAAGATGTATTTATACTGCCACATAAGGCTATGTTAGAAGTTCGTGGTCAGATTATGACAGTAGCCAATCCACCTGCTGAAATTGCATTTGGAGCAGAAGTGGCTCTTATAAATAATGGCTGGTGTTTATTCAAAAGTGCTAGATATCAACTGGCCAATCAAACTATAGAAGATATTTCAGGTCATCTACAAGTTGCAAGTACAATTTTAAATATTATTTCGTTTTCAGATAATTACTCGAGATCAACTGCAACGAATATGATGTGGTTTAAAGACACTGGATGGGGTAGAGCTGATTCAACTGAATTTTTGATGATAGGTGCTATAGTACACAGAGCTGATGCTCAAGCAAATGCTGTAATTGTGAGAAATTTTCTCATTGCTAATGCAGACGCGATAGGTATAGCAGCACCAGGTGCAGCTGCTAATGCAGACGCTACAAGAGTTTCTCTGACGGCAGCTTTTAATAATCTTAATATAGCACCACCAGCGGCAGATACAAACGGTACTGCAATGTTAAATTTGCTTCTAAATACACTTGACGTAAAAAATCCACGTTATAACGAAGGTTTTGCTAGGCAAAGAGAACTTGCAGCAAGATCATGTCAAATTACAATGATGCTTCCACTAAATATGATTTTCGACTTTTGTCGCGATCATGATAAAGTATTTCGCGGAGTAAAACATACTTTTATTTTAGATCGAGCAGAACAAAACGATTGCTTATTTTGATTTGGAGGGGTTGATGTACAGTTTATCATAAACAAACTTGCTCTGTGGATGTCATGTATAACACCATCGATCACTAAAATGTCAGAATTAAATAGCACACTTGATAAGCATACAAACAGAATTTATTTTAAGCAGCATAAAATATATCAGACAGCGGTTCCAAATACTACTGACTACACGTGGAGGGTCACAACAACTTCAAGCGAACAACTGCCGAGACAAATATTTGTCGTATTTCAACAGCACGCCCGACGAGGCAACCAACAACAAAATAATGCAATATTTGACAACGCTGATGTCAGACGAATATACGCTAGATTAAATTCAAAGCAATATCCAGAACGAGCTATCGAGTGCAATTTTTCAGATGACGCTAATAAAAATATTTCTCGACAGTAAATGTATCTGCTTAACGCAATGCAAAATTATCAAGATGTTGAAGATGGAACTCAGATATCAGCATAGGAATTTCGTACACTTTATCCTATATTTCATTTTGATGTTAGTAAACTTAACGAGCGAATTGTAGACAGCACAACGGATATTGAAATTACCTGGACACTTGGAGAGGTTCCAGTAGCGCTGTTATACGTATACGCATTAGTGATCAGAGATAGATTTATCTCGGTAGATTCTATTGGAGGTAAAATGACAGTTCAAGTTTAATCTACAGTTGTTATATAAAATGGCAAAATATATTGTAAAAGAAGTATATTTTACCAATGGCCAAGTTAAAAAAATTAGTAGCTGCTATTGCAAAGCGAGAACAGGTATCATTAAAAATCAATCCTAATATTTCTGATGGTGTTTTAACAAAATTAATGCTAACAAAAAAATCAAGCAAAGAAGTATGATCGTAAAATAAATTTTATTTTAAATTTGAGTGCTGCACAAATGACAGCGATGGCAAAAGAAGGTGGTTTTCTTGGTCTGATATTATCAGTATTTGCTAGCACAATAATACCTAACGTTTTGCCGGTGTTGGGAACATTAGGACTAGCAGCAATGTCAGGAGCAGTCTCTGGCGCAACAAAGAAAGCTGTTGAGGGTAATGGTATCATTCGTGGAAGTGGAATAAAAAAAAATGTGAATTTTATGTCATTCATATATTATAATGCCACAACGGAAAAAGAAAACAACAAAATCGCCAACAACAAAATCGCCAGAAAAAAAGAAAAAACAAAAAAAGAAAACAACAAAATCGCCAACACCAAAATGCAAATGCATATGCAATCAAACAAAACAAGGAGGAATTATTCCGTTCGTTCCACTTTTGGCGGGACTAGCGGGAAGTCTGCTGCCAAATCATGTAGGAATCGGACGTGGCCTAACATTACCAGGAACACGACCACCCCGCTGAGTAATTTTGATATAATTGATAAGTTAAAAGCAGTTCCTGGATTTCACGGAGTTTATTCTAAATATAAACTCGCAGCAATAAAAACTCCGTCAGCTACAAGTTCGTGTGTTAATAATATACAAGATTTCAATGATGGATCCGGTACGCATTGGGTAGCTTTATAATAATAATTATTTTGACTCGTTTGGACTTCTTCCAAGCGATGTAATAAAAAAGTATATGAACAAAAATATAAAAAAATATTATTCATCAAATCAACTTCAACCTATTAGAACATCTGCTTGCGGATATTATTGTATTATGTTTATCCGACAGATGTCTCAGAGCAGAAATCTTAATTTTTTAAAATTTATTTTACAGTTTGGTAAGCAACCTTCTCACTCTAATGATGAGATTCCAATTAATTTTATCTAAACTATTTGATATAATGTCAACATATTGTCTCAAGTGTAGAACTAAAACAGAAAATATTATTGCAACAACAGAAAAAAACAACATGATGATATTTATAAGTATGTGTGCAATCTGTGGAAAAAGAAAAATATGTTTTTAAAGAAAACGTCCCCAGCGACAGTGTCCCCAGTGACAAAGTCGCCAGCGATAAATTCGCTTGGCGCTGGTTATCCTAATGTTGTCAGGGAGATTATTTTAGTAGACGACTTAAAATATAGAATGATATGCAACTGTGATTCTGACAGAGATTTGTGTCTTGAGCAAAATAAAATTGTTGCATACTGTCAAAGTTGTAACAACAGAGAAATAATAGGTGCAGGTATAGATATACATAAAATTTTTGGATAATTACCAAACACAAAAGGCGGTTGGACTTTGCCAGGTCATCGATATACAGGACCTTACAATCCACTAGATCAACAACTAGATGAAAACGATAATCCGTTGCCAGGACAAGAGCCCTATAATCAAGTTGTTGCAATAGCAATGCGTCATGATATCTGTTATCGTGATCATGAAAACTCGAAAGCAGATTGTGATAAAGTAATGTTAGACGAATTACGTGATATGGAGCCAACAATTCTACGAGAACGTTTTGATAGAAGATTTGTTCAGGGAATGATTGGAGCAAAATATAAACTTGGACTCGGTGAGTCTCGACTTGAAAAAAAGTATACGATGATCTTGCAGTCGAACTACATAGACCTAAAAAAAGTTTCCGAGACGTAAAGTTGTTGCTAATGCCATAGATGATAGATTTGGTGGATGTTTCTAATCTGGCTCAATTTAATGTTAGCGCTGATGGCGCTCAAAAAAGGTATTTGTTTAACGTTATAGACGTTTTTAGAAAATGCGATTTTAGTGTACCTGTTTCGGATAAGACAGGGACTTCAATGACTGATGCGCTAAAACAAATAATAACGAGTACAGAAAGAAAACCAAATAAAATCTGGACTGATCATGGAGCTGAGTTTTTTTAACAAAAGGTTTGAGCAGTTTCTAGAACAATTTAATGTAAAAAATATGTTACAGGAAACGAAGGTAAAAGCGTTGTTGTCGAGAGATTTAATCGCACGCTAAACGAAAAAATACACAAACATATGACAGCTAAAAACACCAACAGGTACATCGATGACCTTTCTCGAATCGTAGGCGAATATAATAACACGAAACACCGAACCATTAAAATGTTACCCAATAAAGCTATTAAAAATCCGATATTAGCAAATGAAAACATGTACCGCAGACATAAATTTAAGGTTGGTGATAAAGTTAGAATTTCTTTGATAAAAAAGGTATTTGCAAAAGGATTTACTCCGAACTGGAGCGAAGAAGTATTTGTGGTTGATAAAGTACTTTTGACAAGACCTGTAACGTACGCTTTAAAATATCTGGCAGGGATCCTATCGTAGGTAGTTTTTACGAAAAAGAACTACAGAAAACTGAGTAGGATATTTTCGTTATTGAAAAAGTAATTAGGAAAAAAGGAGATAGAAGTTTAGTCAAATGGTGTGGGTATAGCGATAAATTTAACAGTTGGACCCCAACCAAACAAATTGGCAAATAATGCTATTATAAATTTCCTCATACTTTTGTTTGACAGATTTACATTTTATTGGTTTACATAACGATATTAGATATTGTCTGCGATCGTCAGAGATCGTCGTTAGATTAAAAATCTTGACAAATATGAAATCGAATTTGATATTTTTTTGTCGGCCTGGAATATTGATGTTTAAGAAAGGTCTGATTAACTGCCAAAATATTTGTTGTTTGGCAACGGTAAAATTAAATTTCATTATTTTTTTAGCAATGTGATACTTGGCATTATAGTTTTCAGTGGTTGCTCTGCTGTAATTAGATCCGTCAGCAACGGTGACTATTTCACCATCATCATCAGATTCGTTGTCATATAAAATATCTTCGCTATAACCAACAATATTATTGTTAGCAATTGTGATTTTATTGCTGGCGACATTATCGCTGACATCACTAGTATCTTCTTCGTATAGTTGAGCGTGTAGTTTCATCAAGTCCATTATTATAATATATTTTATCTAATTTGTTATTATAAGATGACTGACGAGGTAAAATATCACCAAAGAGTTAATATATTAAATTACAACAAATTAACCGAAGCGGTAAGAAAATGCTTGTCAGATTACAGTGCATATTCTGTTGATGTTATTGTAATGCCAGGTGATTCTCATAAATATTACTAACAGAAGCAGAAAAAAATAAACTTAATGAAAGTGCAGTAACGACGCTAAAATTTGATTGCGATGATATCATAGCATTTGCTCATCATTGCTTGACTAAAACCGAATTTAAAAATATTTTTAATCATCATATCTAAAATCAATCCTAGCATTGTATTCTCTTGAAAAAGCTGAACTTGTTGTTCCGTCGGCAACACATTTTACTGACATAGCACTGACATTAAAATGTTTCGCCGCAGCTGTAATCGATTTATATTTGATCTCCTCGTCCGTTTCGAGGTTTATTGAAATAACAGGTTTTGCTGGACATCTAAAATTACTACAGTTACCACCTCGTCCTTTTTTCACATTCTCCTGCTAGGTAGCTAGCTCTAGATTTTCCAATCGATTATCAGTTTGTATATTATTAATATGATTAACAACCAGATTATTGGGTATAGATCCGTGAAATACTTCGTAAACAAACCTGTGCGATTTACGATTATTAAAATCGGTCAATATTCCTCTAACAGTTACTAAGAGATACCCCCTATTACCTATAATACCAAGAATTTTTTAATATTTTCTGTTTCTATTAATATTGCGATCGTTAGCCTCATACAAATTAAAGACGGGATTCGGCTGAAACTCGTTTTGTAAAGATAAGTTTTCAATGTTGTCATCAGTGACTGCACCGTTCACATGATATACACGCTGTCCATCTGGAATGTCATCGCAGAACAACGTGTAAATAAAATCTTTTATAAGCATTGTAATCATCTCGGTATTATCTCCCTTTACACTAAACTGATAACCCGCTGACGTTGCTTTTCCAACGGAAATTCCAGTGTTGATGTTAATGACCGAACCTAATGCATTTCCAGCGGATAGGTTATACTTTGAGTGAACGTGATATACCTCTTGCTCACGTGCGCTTGTCAGATTTGCTGTCATTATACTATAGTAATTTTTTATAACTCTAATTGCTGTTTCAACCATAGCGCATGCGCCGTGTGCGGTAAATTATCAATTAGATATTAGACTATAGTATAGCAATATTGAAATTGCGTGATATAGCCAAGAAGAGCTTTATGGGAGAACCTGATAAAATAGCGACTGCTTTTGCAGGTTTTGACAATAGTTTTCGGTTTGATAAACAAATCGTGCTAGTAAATTTTACTGCAACAAATCTTTACCACTTGCTACAGACAACTATAAAACGTGAGCTCGAAAACACAAAAGTATAAGATTATTAGTGCAATATCATGCTATATTTTCAAAGCTACTTGTAACGAAAGAATCGACTGACAAGGAATTTGCAGACCCTTATATTAACGCAAAAGCAAGACGTGTTTTGCTTCTAACTGATCTTTTATCACTATCTGATGAAACACACCAAGAAATTTGGAAAAAATAGAATTCACCGAATTAGGTTCGGGTTGGAAGTTTGAAATGATCAAAGAAATTTTATTTCACACGATGACATATGCCGCATTACGCGGTAGTTCGTACATCGACCTGCCACCAAAAATAAAAAATAAAAGATGTTGTATAAACATAAAAAACGTCGATAACAAATGTTTTTCCAATGGGGTGTTCTCTCCGCGTTATTTCCAGCAGAAAAACACGCTGATCTCGTTGAGAAGTATATCAGTCACGTGTCAAGATTAAATTTTAAAGATATTGACTTTCCAGTGGCAGAAAATCAAATACCAAAATTTGAAAAGCAAAACAATGTTTCGATTAACGTTTTTGGACTAGATGAAAAAGAGGATGTATATCCGAGATATATTTCAGAAATAGCTTCACAATCGACTATAAATTTAGTGTTTTATAAAACTCATTACGTTTGGATTAAAACCTTTAACGGACTAGTTGGTAGACAGTATAATAAGAATAAAAACAAAAAGTTCTTTTGTTACCGCTGCTTGCATGGCTGTACAAACAATGAAACATTACAAAATCATTTGCCGTACTGTAGTGATGTACAAAGAATAACAATGCCATCTAAAAAAAGATAGCGTGTTACAGTTTGTCCATCAAAATCACAAACTAAAAATTCCTTTCGTCATATACGCTGATTTTTTGTGTTTACTTCGACCTGTACTTGGCGTAGAAAATAATACTAACCAATCTAGTACAAGGAAAACTCAAAATCATGTTCCGTGCCGAGTAGCGTACAAGGTAGTTTGTTGTACTGATTCATGATTATCTTAGCCAATCAGATTATATCGTGGTAAAAATCCAGCTGTCTGGCTTCTCAAGCAATTGATCAGTGAAGTTGATCATATTACTTATCATTTGAAAAGAGTAACTCTAATGATTAAATTAACACCTCAACAAGAATCCGATTACGAGCAAGCGGAAATTTGTTATATTTGTGAAAAAGCTTATGACAATAGCAAAAAAAGTACACGACCATTGTCATTTGACCGGACAGTACCGTGGAGCGGCTCATGATCAATGTAATTTAAAATTTCGTGCTCCATATTTTATTCCAGTTTTTCTTCACAACATTCGAGGATATGATAATCACATTATAGTAGAAGCTTTTGGTGATCCTGACATAAAAGCTCGTCTAAAGCTTGATAACATTATCAAATGTATTCCAAATAATTTTGAAAAGTATATGTCAGTTACGCTAGGTAAATTGCGTTTTATTGACAGCCTGCAGTTTATGGCAGCCTCGTTAGATGAGCTAGGGAAGGGTTCTAATAAATTTGATTACCTAAGAGACTGTTTAGGAGATAAATTTAATCTACTAGCTCAAAAAGGAGTTTTTCCATACGAATATATCGATGATTGGAGCAAATTTGATGAAACATCCTTACCTGACAAAGACAAATTTTACTCGCAACTTAAAAATGAACATATCACCGATGATGAGTACAAGTATGCACAAAATATCTGGAAAGAATTTGATTGTGAGAATTTTGGTGATTATCATGATTTGTATTTGAAAACTGACGTGTTATTATTAGCAGATGTTTTTGAAAGTTTTCGTGAAGTGAGTTATGACAATTATTGACTAGATCATTGCTGGTATTATTCTGCCCCGAGGCTGTCATGGGATGCTCTGCTAAAGTTTAGTAAGGTAAGGTTAGAATTACTTACTGACGTTGATATGTTCGATTTTATTGAAAAAGGTATCAGAGGCGGTATTAGCGTGATAACGAAGAAATATGCTGAAGCAAACAACAAGTACTTAAAAGAGTATAATCCTGAGCTTCCTTCGAAGTATATAATTTATCTAGATTGTAACAACTTGTACGGGGGTTCAATGGTAGAACCAATGCCTCTTGGTGGATTTTACTGGATCACGGCTGATCGATTTCTATCTGAAACAGAAAAAAGATACCTGATTATGTTTCATATTTCGTTGAAGTTGATCTCGATTATCCAACTTCGCTACACAAATTGCATAACGATTACCCTTTCTGCGCAGAATCGATGGTTATAGATTATAGTTTGTTATCAAAAGAACAACAAGCGTTAGCATCACCAAGACAACATTCCATAGTCAAGAAACTAGTACCAAATTTGCTTAATAAACGTAATTATGTTTTGCATTACAAAAGTTTTAAAACAAGCAGTCGATGCCGGCCTTGTGCTGAGAAAATTCATCGTGTACTAAAATTTAATCAGTCGCCGTGGATGAGAGGTTACAGTAATTCAAACACTTCAAGAAGAGCTGTAGCGAAAACAGATTTTGAGAAAAACTTCTTCAAACTGATGAATAATTCTGTTTTTGGTAAGACGATGGAGAATATTAGGAAACGCGTAAATATCAAACTAGGTAATGATATCAATCGCAGAAACAAACTTGTGTCAGACGATGATTTTGTGAGCATGAAAATTTTTAATGAGAATCTTGTTGCGATACAAAGAAGAAAAACAAATCTAAAACTAAGCAAGCCGATCTACGTTGGAGCTTCAGTGTTAGATTTATCAAAGTGGCTGACGTCCGATTTTCATTATAATTTTGCTAAAAATCAGTGGCCGGCAAGTAGATTATTGTTTACTGATCCTGATTCGCTCGTATATGAAATCGAATGCGAGGACATCTATCAGGACATGTTCAATAATCGACATTTGTTTGATCTTTCTGATTACCCACGTGACAGTAAATTTCATGACAACACAAATAAAAAGGTTATTGATAAGTTCAAAGATGAAATGAACTCGAGCGCTATCAAATACTTTATCGGATTACGCAGCAAAATGTATGCCGTATTATTAGACAATAATAAAAAAAACGAAAAAAAGCAAAAGATCTGCCTCGTGATTTTGTTAAAAAGTTTATGAAATTTGATGACTACAAGTACGCCCTTGATAACGGTGTTAGTTTTATGAGAGCTATGGCAATTCGGACTAATCATCATAAGCTTGAAACAGATGTCATTATCAAACGTGGATTGTGTTATTTTGATGACAAACGTTATTGTGAAAATGGTTTAGATATTAGATATGGGTATTGTCATGATGATAACATTATCTTTTCCAACTAAAATTTTATCTAAACTTATAAAATAATGTTTGAAAATTTGACAATGACAAATAGCTAAAGTAGTAAAATCCAATATCTAATGATGGACGGCAAACAATTGACAGTTGAATTTAATAACGAAATATCAGGTACATGTTTTAGTGGAGCACGTGACAAGCTAAAACTTCCACTCATCAGATCTGATAATAGCGAGTATTTCAATTATCTCGAACAATTGTATCAAAAGTTTGAAGCCGAATTTAAAAACTTTCACAGTCCGATTATCCAACAAAAATATACTAAACTCACAAATGATCTCGATCGGTCAAAAATATATTCTACCGACAAAAAGTATCCTCTGTACAAACCACAAATAAAAGAATTATTTGAGTCCCGCCGCTGTGTGAGCGGTAAAGTAAAATTTAGTCTCTACAATCGTGATAATGAAATATTTCTAATATTAACAGTTGAAATATTAATCTTTGGTAATGAGGTATAAAATAATACCACTTACCTTTCTCGCTTTGCCACTATGATTAAGCTCCACGTTCTAATTTCCGCTTTGGTCTCCGTATAGCATTGTTAAAGCTGTCTACCTGGTGAAGGCCGGCTCTACTGCGTAATTAAGAATCTACAGATCTTTTATACACAGGCGATCAAGTGTGAGTATAATGAGATTTCATTGGTCCTGGCAAATTCAACAATCTCTGTATGACGCATCCTTGTGTGAGCTTACCTGGATGATTCACCGATCACGTGGCATCATACCTGTACCTGGACTGCATCCGTTGTTGTGTAAAATACATGACAGGAGAGGTGGGCTACCACCTGTTGTTGTATAACGACAGAGCTTGTGTAAGCTTACCTGAATACCGATCACTTGGCATTATCTCTACCTGGATTCACTAACACCTGTTGTTGTAATAACAGAGAGAGATGGAGGCTAGAAACCTTACTATACTTTTGTGAAAAGAGGTGGGTGGGTGAAAGTTGGGGGGTGAGTGGTAATTTATACTTGTTTGGAAGGGCAATAGTAGGGTTTGGGGTAGAAATCTTGTTTTCCCTTACTACTATAGACTTTAAAACAACATTGAATTTGCTACATAAACGTTTGAAACAATCAATTTGTCATTATCACATTAGAGAGAGAGAGAGATCTGATACTGTGCAAAGTAGATACATTGCAAGCCTCTTTATATAATGGCAAACACACACGCACACCCACAATAAAAATAGGTGGGAAGGCAACGTAAAGAGTGGACAGGTATGGGATTTGGAGATTTCCAAAAGGCAGTAGAAAACAACGAAGGATGGAGAGAAGTGGTTGTAAAGTCATTTGTGGTATCCCAACGACTTCTTGGGTTAACGGATTGATGATGATGATGATGATGATGATGATGATGATGATGATGATGATGATGAAGATGATGATGATGATGAATAAGAATCTGGATTAAATACGTATGTAGGGAGCTGATTTGCATAAAGATTTGCTTGAAACAAAAGGCACATCAAGTCCAAACTTAGGGCACACAAAAAAGTCGTGTAGAAAGTCTTTGCCATGTTGGTGTTAAGTGATTTCATTTCTGTATTCCCATATGGGTGGTAAGTGATTTCGTTTATGAATAACACTGGGAATATTACTATCATTTATGAAAATTTCATTTGTTCACACGTATCAACAGTTGACAAGATGAATTAATGTCTAATGGTGGAATTAGTGTAGAAACCAATTTTGACCTACTTTCATACGTGGTACTCAGCATGCGATATTTATTACGTGCGTTTATATTATTTCAAGCCAAGAAATTTCCAGCCACATGTTTGAGAATCTCGCAACAACAACAAAAAATCGCTTAAAATAATGATATGTCAACATATCCTAAATGTCAGTTAAATCAATGTTTTGACCCAGTATTTTGCTTCATTTTCAAGTAACTTGGCCTCGTTTTGGAATAGTGTTTTGACTTGTTCTTATCATTACAGCAACATTGCACAAGTAATGCAAGCCGATCATCACATTGTCTGTCATCTGTCTCGTGCTAATGATATTTATGCAAACTGCGCATTGGTCTTCCTGGTAAAACATCATTGTCAATAAATGATCTTAATTGAAAATAATGGCTTTGTCGACGTATTATGATATTCGTAATGCATAGCTATGTAGTAATATGATTTAATATTTTCACTGTCTTCTTTCAAACATTTAAGACACATTCATACAGCGAAAATATAGGATCTGTAGTGTTAATTTTAGCTCTGACTTCCAAAGTTATATAACCGCCCAGACCAGCAAACGGTTTGTTACTTAAGTGTGTCCTGAGGAAAGACATTAAAGACACGTCTCAAATTATGATGTAACCAGTAATATTTGAAATGCAGTTAAAAACCAAGCTTTCATAAAACGCAATTTCTGGACGAGTAATGAACAGTGGCTAAAAGTGAATTAGGGCTTTGATACAATTTAGGTTAAAGACTGTTTTTCATTCCGCTCTATCTGATAGCACATTCACATCGACCCTAATCCCCATAATTCTCGCATTAAATGGTTACAGCTAATTTTGAATAAATGATGTAGTATATTTATTTCATAAGATAGTATAGCAGTCGATATTTAAAAACGAGAAGATCACACACATTGTGTCAAATATTATGCAAATCTTTTGATATATTCAGTTAAATAAATATAACGATGTTCTTGTGGATATGCCCCTTTGATAATCTGGCAAACATGACAAGGACAGTTATTACCTTTGCTCTCTTTTTTGTCTGTTATCTTCTTTGCCTATACATGTGCTTTCGTTTGAAATGTTGTCTTTTCAATATTCAGTGGAGGCAAGGTTAGTTTTATCACACTAGTAGTTCTAATAAACAGACCATCGTTTGGAGAAAAGTTTGAATCACGAATCACAGATAAAAGTTTGTTTATTTCATCCTTCATAGATGGTATGGCATTGACGTTTGTATGTACTTTACAGCGAATTCTAATTGCCACAATCCATGTGGGAATGTCTGGTCTACTGATATATCGCGATTACAATGACTATAGAATGCATGGTTTATATTATCTTTAGAGATATCTAATAAGTCTCTGATTAAATTATGTAACCATCTTCAGGCAAACTTTTTATACTGTTTCATTTAGGTTCATGTCGTTCACAAGTCTGGTTTCCTAGACAGCATACCTAGAGGGCGTATACATATCATCAATTATAATTCTCTTTCATTAGATAGAGCCTTATTATTTAAGCAAAGACGAATCCTTTTAAGGACGCTGGAAGATATCTGACTGATTAATTAAATCTTTTTTTTTTTTGCTCATCTGTTGAATGGTTGGTTTCGTTTAGTGTTTAACGACATAACAGCATGAGTCAGCTGTTACTGTAGAGGTAAGAAGACTCCTAGCCTAGAACGCACAACGGTAGCGGACTTGCTCTGATGTGAAGGTACAAGTTTAAAACGGCAAGCTTCAGAAATAAGAGTACGAATGATAATCACTGAACTACCACAATCCCTTCGTTCATTAAACGCTTCTTACGAAATGAACGCGAGTGCTTCAGGTCAATTATATACGAATTATTTGCCAGCTTGTACTTTGTTGAACCGTGAACGAAGTGAAACAGAAAATGTTGTCAAAATCATTTTTCTTCAGCATGCAACCTTGAAAAGGATAAGATTTCACTTTTAAATAACTTTATGACAAACACGTATGTATGTATGTATGTATGTATGTATGTATGTATGTATGTATGTATGTATGTATGTATGTATGTATGTATGTATGTATGCATGCATGCATGCATGCATGCATGCATGCATGCATGCATGCATGTATGTATGTATGTATGTATGTATGTATTAGTTGCTTGAAATGGTATGATATTTGCAATCTAAGTCTATAACGAAAACATATAAAAGTAATTGGCTGATAAAAAAAAATCGTGTGGAGAAACGCGTACAACAACGTGCTGATTGTGAGCCATGCAATGTCCATTCCCTATTCGTATTAGGTGAAAGTTTCGTGCAAGCAGTATTTTATGAAGCAAATATTAATTGTTTATGTAACATATTACACACTGGCACGTAAGGCAAATATTTAATAATTAAATTGTTGTGTTGGTCTCAGTATATTATTTTAGAGCATTCCAACGATCCATTTCCTCGCTGAAATGTATAATTGTACTGAATCAAGGTCGTAAACTACTTAAAGAAACCAACAAGTTAAGTAAAATTCAACAAATAATTTATTTCACTAAAATACATAAGGGAAACTCGTAAGAAACTTATAGTATTGCGAATTAAATTCCAAATAATCCGACAAGTGTAAAAGTATAGAATGTTCAGAATGAACTTCAATAACCTTAAATATCCTAATTTACCACAATGAAATAATGAATTCTCAATGATTCTAAACTAAACTAAAATTTCCTAGTTCCAATGAATAATTTAGATAAATAATTTCCCTCAAATTATATCTGATCAATACTAAAATGTCCCTATTTATACACACAACATTGCTTGATCTAAATATTAGTTATTGAAATGCAATATTCCATCAAATTGTAAATATGCTTACCTCTAGAATATTCTAAGCTCACAAAGCCATGTCAGCAATCACTTACAAATGATCTTAATCTTAAAGTAAATCTACAATCATGGATCAAAGTTAAACACAAAACATAAATATGCATAATTACGTACTTTTACGATTCTCCGTCATGTTTCCGTTTTTCTCCTTACTTGTCCAAGGGTACGTATTTGTCAGATCTGCCCATTGGAAGCTCATCAATTGGAGCCTTGAGTTTTGAAAAGGGGTACTTCATAAATAAAATGTGCCTTGTTTTTGATGCATAACAAATTCTTTGTTTAATAATATCACAATTTGCAAAAAAAGTATGCGACTCTGCACGCAAGGCACTAGCAAAGAATACATTATGCGTTTTCCTTCTTTGATTCACTTTTTTTAATTTTGCAAACTATTGTCTAGTATCCGATTTTTTGCTGTTTGTTAAAAGTGTCATTCATTATTTTTTTGGCCATATCGATTCCAGTTTGACGTAATCTTGTACAACGTGTGTTGCTAATGCAATACGCCAAAAGCTTTTCAATGAATACGCATAAAATTTAATCAAATACCTCAAATGACAAAACCCTCTATCATCATTAATCATTTTAAAGTCTTCTAGATAACTATATTTAGCAATATGAAACTGCTAGTGCAAACGACCTGATTGTGCGATCAAATAAATGTTTATATCTATATAAATGTCTTCTGGGTTTTTTATTGTAGCTTCCAAATCTTGGCAAACATACGGGAAAAAA
This sequence comes from Potamilus streckersoni, assembly GCA_016746295.1. NCBI lineage: Eukaryota > Metazoa > Mollusca > Bivalvia > Unionida > Unionidae > Potamilus > Potamilus streckersoni. The sequence continues at coordinate 3,257,220 of JAEAOA010002091.1, forward strand.
GAGCAGATCATTGTAAAATCAAAGACATGCAGAGACATGCAAATGACGATAAAGTGCATAGCAACGTTGGCTTAGCTCAGTTAGATTTATGCAGACGTTTAAATGTTCAAATTATTAATGGATGACCATTTGTAGATAAAACTTAACTTCAATAACCCATAAAAGCTGCACTGTACTTAGTATGATCATCCTACATATTTCGTCATATTACCAGCTGGACATGTCATATTTAGAAATACTACCAGCTGAGAATTGTCATATTTAGTCATATTACCAGCTGAGAATTGTCATATTTAGTCATATTACCAGCTGGGAATTGTCATATTTAGAAATATTACTAGCTGAGAATTGTCATATTTAGTCATATTACCAGCTGGGAATTGTCATATTTAGAAATATTACTAGCTGAGAATTGTCATATTTAGTCATATTACCAGCTGGGAATTGTCATATTTAGTCATATAACCAGCTGATAATTGTCATATTTAGTCATATTACTAGCTGAGAATTGTCATATTTAGTCATATTACTAGCTGAGAATTGTCATATTTAGTCATATAACCAGCTGATAATTGTGATGAATCTACTCACGTTCTTATATATTGTTCACGTAAACTAACTTAATACATGAGATACGAAGGTCGCACTTAAAAAAAAACACGACTACTGTGTTATCGATGATCATCAAACCTATCAGAATGAAGTGGAAACTAGTAATGATACTTGTACCATTACTAATTGGAAATAGTTCTGTCTTAATGAAGACACTATGCAATCATTTATAATAATGTCATGTGCAGCTTAAGAAGACAATGTGAATGATCGTTTCAGATATCTTGAAACTGATTCTGATTTCTACCTCAGAAAATAAACTTACCTATGTCACAGCATAGGTTAGATTTTTTAAAAAATATAAGACAAAAGGCCTGATGTGATAAGATTACATCATCACTGTTGGAGTATAGAATGGGATATACCCTTCTAACATATTGAATGCTCGCGTGTGTTTATACACACATGCACACACATACACACATGCAAGTACATGCATACATATACATTCACACACACACACATACATATATATATATATATATATATATATATATATATATATATATATATATATATATATATATATATATATATATATATATATATATAATGTGTGTGATTTGATATAGTCATTGAGCTATCAAAATGTCGTTCCCAAATTATAATCTAGCCATTAAAACTCGTTTGACTAGTTATTTACGAATCAGTAAGACTTATCACAAAATCTTTAATCACTAATTTTGTTTTATTGGCTAAAATTTTAAAGTCATGTTTGTGAATACAGTAGATATTGTCAAACCTTGTCAAATGGCAGGAAAACCCAATGAACTATATATATATATATATATATATATATATATATATATATATATATATATATATATATATATATATATATATATATATATATATATATATATATATATATATATATATATATATATATATATGTATGCCTAATGTGCAACCTATTCCTCTGTTGGACGAACCATGAATAATTGTAGGCTGTGTCGATCCTGTACCTCAAACCAATTTAGGCACCTAATACTTGTACTTGTTCAAAAACTTTCCAGTATTACGACTGTATGGTCTTAAACTAATTAATAAAAAGGAAGCAACTAACAAGTTTTGTACATGTCAACAACTAATTTTTTTTCCACAAAATACAAAGCGAAAATTTGAAAAGAACCTACAGTAATGCGTGTTACATTCCAAAATAGTCTGAAACGTTTTTTCACCGGTCTAAATGAAAAAAGTTTTAATTAAATTCTAGTGTGCAATGGTGCAAAATTTGTAGAGATAATTTCGCAGTACATTCTGTGGTGGTCAGCGTGACAAATAACAATTAAGACATATTGGACAATTTCGTAATAAACTGCTGGCTGCATCGGAAGAGACATGCTCTGTACGGTGGATGAAGTGAATTTTAATTAGAGTCTGTTCGATAACGGTCAGACGTATGGAAGATGCTAATGTTAACGTAAGGTCAATAGCTGAAAAATGACATAGATGAGACTGTTGGTATTATGCGATAGCATGGTAATCAAGGTTTTACTTTATTATCTGTAAATTGATGTACAGTTTCAACTAATTACTAGATAGACGCACATATTGTAAGTGTCAGAAATTATGTTTAATTTGCTGATATCTCGCAAATCAAATCATCTCTGCAATACAATTTAGTAGAGTGTAAATATTACCGTGTAAAACGTAGTTAGTTAAAATGTACTTAACAAATAATCTCAAACCTTGGCACACAATTAAGTTCCCTTTACCTCAGTCTGCTACTTATGAAACTGTGTTGTCAGGTGTTATATATAACAATTCACTAATTGTATAAGATCAATAAGTTTATTGGACAATAAATCAACACATGCGTCAAAGATCAATTCAGACATTCTCCTAATTGGATGTTATTGCGAGAATATTTCAATTAATTTCCGCGCTCCCACCTAATTTATCATTCTTCCAGACCCAAATATTCAAATGAAGAGCCGAGTTTTCTTCTGAAGGCCAAAGGCCATTCTATACCTTTATGGTATATTGTTTACGACATCTATTGTTTACGACATATATTCAGTTTTATTTACACGGCTCTATAGCTGTTTGAACTAGCACACAATTTCAATTTTATTTTAACCATTATATTTACAAACGGACTGCCAGCTTTTCGATTAGAATATACATATTAAGCACATAAGCACTAGTAGTGTGATTTGATTAAAGTGTTACGTGTCTAGGCTTGTACTAAAGTAACAAAGAAAAGAGTGAAGCCAACAAGTTTTGTAAGATTTAAAAGAGTAATTTATTTCCCAAGAAAGCAAGGTAAAAATATGATAAAGGAAATATGCGGTTTGTGAATCTAATCCAAAATTTAATCATATAAATTATATATATATATATATATATATATATATATATATATATATATATATATATATATATATATATATATATATATATATATATATATACATATATATATATATATATATATATAAATTATATATATATATATATATATATATATATATATATATATATATATATATATATATATATATATATATATATGTGTGTGTGTGTGTGTGTGTCATATTACTAAAATAGTGCTAAATGAATCAAAGTTAGAATGCCGATGAAGTTCCAAAATTGAAGGGGGATGATGTATTCTATAGTCTGTTTAGTGTTTTTCTGTCAACAATTCCTTGTTGAATTTTATGAATCAAGAATAATATTCTGGCTTAAGAATTCCGAATACTTTCATATAAATGTCTTTGAGAATTCTAATGAAAAACACTTAGGTATGTATTCCAGAGAAATTAATTAATAATTCCGAAAACTATAATAAAAAAAGTATTCATTATAAAACATTAGTTTTCAACTCAATTTTAGATCACGCGATGGGATTACGTAGCCACTCTTTTCAGATACGTAGTAACATCATATGTCAGCAGTAACGTCCACCATGGACGAATTCGATTGTACTGAGAAAAAAAAATCTTACTATAGGATTAAATAATAATAAAAATAAAAAAGGTTGTTTACAATAGAGCTGACACACAAACCAATTATGACTTTGATTACGACCAATGATTTTCACTCTTGGAAAGAATTAAAAAAAGTAGTTGTTTTTTGGTTCTGAAACAAGGTCAGCTAGAAATAAAATGTAGCAGACTGGTTATTAACTGAACTGAATTTAATTGTCCAAAATAAATGTCAGATCGTCACAATAATATGTAATAAAATAAAAACAAAATTTAAAATGTAAAACTAACCAACAAGTAATTCAATTACATATAAATAACAAGATACAAAGTATATCTCAAAGGGGATTGAGAAAGTGTGGATGGTACAATATAATTTTTTTTAAATATTTATACGGTAACAATGTAGTACTCACACGGACACAAATAGGAAAGAAAACCCCGTGCAAAATATATAGCATTCACACAATGATTTGTTTCAGTGGAGATACTATCTCATGTATCCAATGAATTATGTATGTCAATTTGTGTTTGTCGGTTCTTTCCGCTCTGCACTTTGTTTAAATAATTGGTTGTCGTTTGGAAGCTGTAGATTATCTATTATTATTGTAACAAACATATTAAGAATAACAATATATGTGTCAGAGAAAATTCATGATAAATTTTATTAACACATATCCTTGTAACTGGGACCATCTATACTCATTTACTCAAAGCTGGATTGTTTCAGACGGTTTCATAAGAACATTATTTATTACCAAAATTGTTCGAATTTTTAATTGAGTCAAACGGATTGTAGAACGAAATAAAACACATCGTGGACTTTTCGCACGAAATAATACAATGTTAGTATAGTGTCAAAGTCTACATTGAACAAAGTACAAAAAGGAACATTATTTATTACCAAAATTGTTCGAATTTTTAATTTAGTCAAACGGATTGTAGAACGAAATAAAACACATCGTGGACTTTTCGCACGACATAATACAATGTTAGTATAGTGTCAAAGTCTACATTGAACAAAGTACAAAAAGATAATAAAATTATATACCCAGTGAATTCTTCCACCAAGCATTAGACCACATACGATAAAATAGTTTAATGTGATATCTGATAGAACTATTGGCAAAAACGTCTGGTACAGATATTGACTGGTTCAGTTCTAAGAACCTATTCAACAAGTACTTTAGACGGCTCGTTTATCGGGTAACTGAATAATGTTTAATATATATAACAAACGAGAATTAACAAATACCAGTCTGTTATGATTACCGTTAAATTAGGCCGAATGATTCTTTTTCATTTTGATGTCAATTTAAAAATTACCAGAAGTGGATAGTATACTGCTAATATGAAGTTTCTTTATTTTGGGTTCTCGTACAAACTTTCACGGATGTAATTTTTTCAAATGTTGTACTTCTAACAGCCCTTGCTCTTAATTACCATTAACCCTTGTATTTTAATCTCTAATATTTGCCGATGGTACCTAGTTACCATTAGCCCTTGTATTTCACATTCTAATATGTGCGGAAGGCACCTGGTTACATTTAGCCCTTGTATTTCGCTTTCGAATATGTGATGAAGTCACCAGGTTACCATTAGTCCTTGTGTTTCACACTCTCATATGTGCTGAAGACACCTATTTACCATTAGCCCTTGTATTTCACTCTGTGAAATGTGCTGAAGGCACCTGGTTACCATTAGCAATAATAATATTGTACTCTATAAATGTGCTGAAGGCACCTGGTTACCATCAGCTCTTGCATTTTACTAAATATGTTCTGAAGACACGTGGCTCTCATTAACCCTACCATATTACTCTGTGGTATGTGCTGAAGGCACCTGACAACTATTAGCCCTTGTATTTTACTTTATATGTGCTGAAAACACCTGTTTATCGTTAGATCTTGCATTTGACTTTATTATACGTGCTGAAGGTACCTGATTGCCGTTAGACATCAATATGAGCTGAAGGTATCTGATTAATTACCACTAGCTCTTGCATTTGACTTTATATGTGCTGAAGGTACCTGATTGCCGTTAGACATCAATATGAGCTGAAGGTATCTAATTAATTACCACTAGCCCTTGCATCTGACTTTATATGTGCTGAAGGTACCTGATTGCCGTTAGACATCAATATGAGCTGAAGGTATCTGATTAATTACCACTAGCCCTTGCATTTGACTTTATATGTGCTGAAGGTACCTGATTGCCGTTAGACATCAATATGAGCTGAAGGTATCTGATTAATTACCACTAGCCCTTGCATTTGACTTTATATGTGCTAAAGGTATCTGATTAATTACCACTAGCCCTTGCATTTGACTTTATATGTGCTGAAGGTATCTGATTAATTACCACTAGCCCTTGCATTTGACTTTATATGTGCTGAAGGTACCTGATTAATTACCACTAGCCCTTGCATTTGACTTTATATGTGCTGAAGGTATCTGATTAATTACCACTAGCCCTTGCATTTGACTTTATATGTGCTGAAGGTATCTGATTAATTACCACGAGCCCTTGCATTTGACTTTATATGAGCTGAAGGTATCTGATTAATTACCACGAGCCCTTGCATTTTGCTCTAGATTATGTGCTAATAGCAGTTGATTATCGTTAGCCATTATATTTACTCCATCATAGAGAATGAAAGCGCCTGATTACCATCAGCTGATGCAGTTTGCTCAATATATTCGGAAGACACCTGGTTATCATTAACACTTGTATGTTACTCTGTTAGCACAAGTTTGTAATTGGATTAGTTGATGTTAATTCAGAACAATATTATTTTCAATCAGCCAAATATTGTCCTCCTTGATATAACATATACTTAATCATTTTCTGTATCTCGTGAAACATAACCACTCTGTTTTTATTTTTTTATCTAATTTCTCTAATTTATTTGATACAGTGTCTATTTTTCTCTTTGAATCTTGCATTCATTTGATATATAGCCCTCTTTTGATGTTACTGTAATAAATCTGGGGACTGCAGTTTGTATCCGTTCATAGCATCGTTAGATTTTTGTGCTCATTGGTCGATTGTGAGGAGCCAGTGTTAGATTTTAGTGATCATTTGTCGATTGTGAGGAGTCGATGTTAGATTTTAGTGATCATTGGACGCTTTGGAGGAGTAGGTGTTAGATTTTAGCGATCATTTGTCGATTCCGAGGAGTCGGAGTTAGATTTTAGTGACCATTGGTCGATCGTGAGGAGTCGGAGTTAGATTTTAGTGACCATTTGGTCGATTGTGAGGAGTCGGTGTTAGATGTTAGTGACCATTGGTCGATCGTGAGGAGTCGGTGTTAGATGTTAGTGACCATTGGTCGATCGTGAGGAGTTGGTGTTAGATTTTAGTGATCATTGGTCGATCGTGAGGAGTTGGTGTTAGATGTTAGTGACCATTGGTCGATTGTGAAGAGTCGGAGTGAGATGTTAGTGACCATTGGTCGATAGTGAGGTGCCGGTGTTAGATTTTAGTAATCATTTGTCAATGTGAAGAGTCGGAGTTCGATTTTAGTGACCATTGGTCAATGGTGATGAGTTGGTGTTCGATGTTAGTGACCATTGGTCGATTGTGAAGAGTCGTAGTTAGATTTTAGTGAACATAGGTCGATTTTGAAGAGTCGGAGTTAGATTTTAGTGACGATTGGTTGATAGTGAGGATTCGCTATTAGATTTTAGTGACAGTTGGTCGATAGTGAGGAGTCGGTGTTAGATTTTAGTGACCGTTGGTCGAGAGTGTGGAGTCGGTGTTAGTATTCATAAGACTTTGTGACACCATGAATCAATTCAGCAAAATGGACCCTTCATAACGTATTAGAGAATTATATTTTCTAAATATTTTAGGTATATCTGCTTGGTCATTCGAGATAGAGATAATTCTTTGCATAATGTATTTGGTTGTGTTTTGTATTGCATGTTGTGAAGTATTAATATTAGGCTAGACATGGTTTGCTCATTAATCATACAAATGTGCAATAAGACAAACCATGCAAATATGAAATTAGAGGTTCGTGGTTTGTGGTCATTGGGTGGTTAGAGATTGAGTAATGTAGTATTTGCGTGTTTAAGAACCTTGACAAAAACTGTTGTCTTCAGATCTCTGGTATCAGTGGTAAAAACGGACTATCAAGCAGCGCTCAGGCAACTGTTTGATTCGCTTGGTATGAGACTCATTACGTGTAATATTATTATGTCCCTGGGCAATACTTTGCTCTACAACATTTTTCAGCTTTAATTGTTGAATATTTTCTTTCTTTTTTTCTCATCATTAGGATATTTACTTTAATATCATGATACAGATTCCACAAGAGTTAAGGTAATAATATAAGATTTCTTTATTGCATGTTGCATGCTCTCAGAACTGCGTACCCTTGCATGTGTTGACGTGCCGTAATATCAAGCAAACATCAAACTTAAATACCGCATATTCTGCCTCCACTGCATAAATGTTAGTCGCATTAATAAAATAAATGATAACCAACAATTTGAAGATATTTCAGAAAAATGCTGTATTTCTATGTCGGGTAAAATGTAGCATAAGTTTCGGATTTTGCTAAATATTTCTTGAATTATTAAACATTAACCGTTGACACATTTATGTTACTGCTTTCAAAACAAAATATTTGATCATAGGTGGGTTAGTCATCGGACTTGTTTATCCTCATAATATTAGCTTGGTCAAATATACCCAAATGTCGATCAATTTTGGAAAGATACTGCGAAAGGAAATTTGCTTTTGTTCCAAACTTAAACCATATAAACGGAATGGGGTAGAGGATTTTGGCTCTGTCTTTTCGTAATGTTTTTGTTTTAAATTCCATTAAATTTATTTGTTTTGCTATTTTATTTGTAATTCTAACGAGAAAGTAGATATAAATGCATTAAGGACAGCAGCGACAACAGGAAAAATGAAACAAAGAATAAAACTAAAGTATTAGTTATTCGACTTATGAAAAACACATTTAAAGTTTCAATGTACCAATTTTTCCAAAATATGATGTAAGACGATAATTTTTATTACCAGTATCGTTCTTCCTGTCTAGCATGCAAAGCTAACCACACTAGTAAATTAATACCGCAAAATGTTAGGGTGCTGATTCTTCGCGTGGTTCCAGACTAGGTCCTTATTACTTGAGTCATGGAACTTTGAGGCTAGAAATTATCAACAATTTTCTTCGACACTAACTGCAAATCGTTTGATTCATTCCTTGCGTTAGGAAAAAGTTAATTCTACATCAAAAATAAATCGTTAGTAAATTGACAACGTTCGGTATTATTATCCAACGTTTTATGAAGCCCTTCGTCGTAGAATTAATTTTTGGATGAAAATGCCATATTCACCGATACATTAATAACAGCGTTCGTGCCAAGAACAATTTATTTTTAAAAATAAAATGAATACCAGTAATTAGGCTGATCAATTCCCTTTTTTTAAGATTTTTGTTACGCCCACATATGCAATTGGTTCTTTACATGTTCATCTTGTTCAAGCATTTTCTAAGCATGGCAGTTGACGCACAACATTTGTTTGCTCAGATCAGTGACCCACTCTCACCCACTCTCACCCCTACCCCAACCCCTAAAACTATAGTGAATTGTGATGTTGACACATTATTAAGATTTATGATTGCTTAATTCATGCATGGGAATTGATCATTTGTGATTCTAACTTGTATGTATGTATGTATGTATGTATGTATGTATGTATGTATGTATGTATGTATGTATGTATGTATGTATGTATGTATGTATGTATGTATGTATGTATGTATGTATGTATGTATGTATGTATGTATGTATGTTTGTGTACATATGTATGTATGTATGTATGTATGTATGTATGTATGTATGTATGTATGTATGTATGTATGTATGTATGTATGTATGTATGTATGTATGTATGTATGTATGTATGTATGTATGTATGTATGTATGTATGTATGTTTGTGTACATATGTATGTATGTATGTATGTATGTATGTATGTATGTATGTATGTATGTATGTATGTATGTATGTATGTATGTATGTATGTATGTATGAATGTATGTATGTATGTATGTATGTATGCATGCATGCATGCATGCATGCATGCATGCATGCATGCATGCATGCATGCATGCATGTATGTATGTATGTATGTATGTATGTATGTATGTATGTATGTATGTATGTATGTTGTTTGGTTGGTTAGTTGGTTGGTTGGTTGGTTGAATTTTTACGGTGCGCCAGCACAATGAGGCTATTTAGCGCCATACAGAAGGTTATATCTTTCATTATTTACAAGTGGTAAAAACATTTGTATCGACCAGCGATACGAAACAAAATAGTTAAAGGTAAAACGATAAAAATGGTATAAATGGTGATAAATAAATAAATTTTTCACAATTAACGGAAAGTGCAAAAAATATATGACAATGAAAATAGATGAATGGTAATTAAACTCTAGCGACCGTTCATGTATAGCACCTAAAAATGTTCAAGGTGATAACATAAAAGTTATAACTTACGATATATGTTTACTTCCTTAAGGAAGTCTATAACATAAGAAATGCTAACTGAATCAAAGAGCTTCCTCATGTCTTGCACATTGTAATAATGACTACGTGTAGGTTAAAGGTCGAAACACTCTAGCATACAGTGCTTAACAGTGAATAGTTCATTGCAAGATATGCAAACTTATGGGTCTTTTCCTTTTAGTATGTAGGAGTGGGTTAAATACGTACGACTGATTCGGATTCTTGCAATGACTACCTCCTCCCTACGGACGGCTCTGTAAGAAGGAGTCCATCCTCCTTGTTGGCATGGAGTTTGTTATTCACGGCATCATTCCATGAAACCTGCCGTTTCTGACATAAACAGTCTTTGATACTAGGTTTAAAATCAGTATATGGTGTTTTAAAACCAGATGGTTCGAATAATAGGGCTATTTTAGCAGCTTAGTCTTCTTTATCATTACCTTTAATTCCAACATGGCTGGGTAACCAACAGTATATTATATTGTGCGAGTTACTTAGCTCAGTATGTTTAAGGAGAATATTAGCTAATAATGGTTTCTCCAGTTTTCTATTAGGTAGTGACTCAAGTACTGATAGTGAATCGGAGAAGATGATGCTTTTTAAAATAGGCTTGCTTGCAATGTATTGCAAAGCCGGGTCTCTTGCTCTGATTTCGGCTGAAAAAAATTGACGTATCATTTGGCAAGCGAACTTTTGTTGTGGTTTTTTCACTAAGAAATGCTGCAGCAGTCTTTTCCTCATCTTTTCATCCATCAGTATATATTTTTTTATAATTTTCGAATTGAGCGAGGAGTTCATGGTTAGAGTTGTGGAAGATGGAAGGGTTTGTCTCCGATTCTTTTCCATCGTTTAACGTGTTAAGTACCCTTGGTTGCTGAAGTAGCCAGGGTGGTGTTTCGGAGACGGTCGTATTAAAAGTTTTTGAAAGATCAATTTGGGTACTTTCAAGGAATGGTGATATTCTAATGACAAAGGTTGGTGTGAAGTTTGGTTTATTTTCATACAGGGAGTTATATTTGCTTTCAAATGCAGCCGAAAAAGCTGGGTTCAGAGGCATGGATCTTAATTTGAGAGCATACTGTGCGGAGTGCAATTCTCTACGTTGGGATAAAGATGGTTCGTTTGCTTCAACGAGCAGGCTTTCACACGGGAATGTCTTAAATTCTCAAAGAGGCAGTCTAATTCCCTGATGATGAATTTGGTCAAGCATCTTCAAATGGGACTACCTAGCTGAATCATAGACAACGCAACCGTAGACTAATTTCTAGCAGATAAACGTTCTGTATGAACTGAGTATGACTCTCCAATCAGCACCCATGTCAGTGGGCGCTATTATTTTAAGTAATTCAATAGACTTCAAACATTTAGTTTTTAAATTTTTCAGGTGTGGAATAAAAAATTAGTTTTCTATCGAAAATAATACCTAAAGAGTTTGCTACCTCAAAAACTGGAATAGGTGTTCCGTCCAGTGTGAGTTTATGTCCATCATGATGTCGTCCTAACTGATAGAAATTCATACAGACAGTTTTTAATTTAAAGAAGTTTAAACCATTAGTATTGGTCCAATCTTTATTCTTGTTGCTATTTTGCTGCAGTTGTCTTTCAGTTGTATGCATGTACTGTGATCGGTAACATATTAAAAAGTCATCAGCATATAGGGAGAAATCCACACCTAGTGTGAAATACTTGGTGATGATATCAATTTGTATGTTAAAAATCGCCACCGACAAAATACTGCCCTGGGACACAACCGTCTCTTGATCGTGCATATCAGAGAGGGTGGGTCCCACTCCCACCTTGAATTCCATGTTTGAAAGAAAGTTTGGTATGAACATGAGCAGTCGGCCTTTTAGACCCAGATCGTGCAGGTCATTTAGTATTCCGTACTTCCATGTTGCGTCAATTGACCTTTTCCAAATTAAAGAAAATCGCTACTAAACTGTTCCTTCTTGATGAAAGTGTCGCAAATAAATGTTTCCAGTCTAACCAGATCATCCTTGGTACTACGACCATAATGAAAGCCGCTTTGGAAATGAGATATTAAATTGTTGCTTTCAAAATACTATACAAGCCGAGAATCGATCATTCGTTCCATTGTTTTGCATTCGCAGCTAGTTAATGATATAGGTCTATAGTTGGTAGGATCTGCGCTATCTTTGCCTGGTTTGGGAATTAGTATTACTGTTGCTTCTTTCCAAATTTGTTTAACATTACCAGTAGTCCATAAATTATTGAAGATTTCCAGAAGACATGTTAAGGATGATTTTGGAAGGTGTTTCAAAAACTGGTTATGTGGTTATGTATATCGTCAGGTCCAGTGGATGTTTCATGGGCCTTATTAAAACACTTCATAAGTTCCGACAATGATAAAGGTTGGTTATAACTCATCGAGTTATTTGATGAGGATTTCAACCATGTTTTTTTCTTAGTTTGATGTCTTCGGAAAGCTTTGGAGTAATTAGACGATGAGGAATATTTTGAGAAACAATCAGCAAGTACATTAGCAATTTCATGTTTGGTTTTAAAATTGTTATTATTTAGCTTCAGATGTTAGAAAGAATTGTTTCTTCCCGTTCCATGTATTTTGCGGATCGTGTCCCAAACTTTCTTTATTTAGGAACGAGAGGTTTAAGTTGAAACATAATTTTTCCATGATTCTCGTTTACTTTCTTTAGTCAAGTTTAAGCCCGAACGGTACTGAGTTAAATTTTCGGGCGTTGGACGATTATCAATTTTTTCAGTGCTTTTCGGCGTTGTCTAATGGCTTCTTCACATTATTTAGTGAACCATGATTTTGGGTTTCTTTCACAATTTGACGAGGATTTAGGAATGGATTCTTCTGCAATCTCAATTAAGACAAATGTAAATTCTCGAATGGGATCATCATCGTTAAGTACGGTATTCATGTCAAGTCTGGCAGCACAGAGTGTTTCAGATTTTGCCCAGTCAGCCTTCTTTAAATTCCATCGTGTCATCAGTTGTAACGTTGGTGTTCTTAAGAGAGATTGGAAAGTGATCACTGCTGTGAAGGTCATCAGCGACCTTCAAATTATAATCCAAAAGTAGTGAAGGAGAACAAATTGTTAAGTCGATACATGTGTATGTACCCGTTACTTGGTGCAGGTGCGTCGGAGACTTGGTATTAAATAATCACAAAATGTGTCTAGTAACAAACTCTTCAACCTTTCTTCACCTGGCGCTTATGTAATTTGATCACAAAGTAAAACAAATGGCGTGGAAAGTTGTTGAACAAGCGTGTCTAATTTATTTGGTAATAAGTTGGTGTTTAGTGGTATCTAGATGCAAGAAAATGTAATCACACTATGTAGAGTGACACTTACAACAATGTTTTGCAAATTTGTATTTAAACGGATGACTATATGTGGAACTCTATTGTTCACAGCAATAGAAACCCCTCCTGAGGCCCTGTCGACGGTCTGTATGTAAGTTTTAAACAGGGAGTAGATTTTGAGTGTGATGTTTTCTGTATCTTTTAAAAGGGTTTCCTGAAGACATAATATAGTAGGATCATATTAATTTAAAAGCAGGAGAATATCATTGTAATCAGCTTTAAGTCCTCGACAATTCCATTGTATTATCGAATTCTTCATTATAAGAATAGAATGGAGGTTTTGGATCTAGGTTAGACGTTTCACGGAGAAAGTCCGTAGGTTTATTTATCTGAAGGAAGTACGGGTGTGATTTTTTTTGTTAGGTCTGGAGCTAGTTTGAGAACACGGAGCAGTATTTTCTGCATCCATACTCTCAATGTCCCCAAACCTGTTGTAGAGTTTGATGGAATCATCTGGCCCATTTCGTTGCCTATTTCCATGGGATCTGTTTTTGTTTGGTGATAGAAGTTGTTGAGTATTATTAAACGTCGTTTGGGTAAATGCCGTGGATTTTTGTGCTTGGTAATTCTTGATGTTGACTCGGGTGCATCTGTTTGCGTTTAAGCATCCTTCGATACCTTAGGATTGTTCTTCAGTATAGTGAAGTTGGATGGGACAAAAAGAGATAGTTTTGCCTGTACTAGCTTTCTGGCCTCTGGATAGAGAATGTTGGATGTACATTTAACCCTCTGAATTTCCTTCTCTTGTTTTCATGTATCACAATCCTTGGAATTGGCGTGGTGTTCTTTTCCACAGTTGACACAATGCGGAGTTGCTCTTCACTCAGCATCCTGGTGAAAGTTATCCCCGCATCGGCCACATATATGGTTTCTTAAATAGCGGTCTTCATGGTGTCCATATTTTTGACACTTATAGCATCGAGGTGAGTTTGGAAAATTTACGTTAACCTTCACTTGCAGAAAACCAACTTTGACCACCACTCTGGGTACTGTTGGATTATTGAAGGTGAGTATAATGGTGTTGGTGTCCTGCAAGTTCTTGTTAGTTTGATAGTATTCTGCGGACTGCAGTGACATCTTCATTTTTCATACCTTCAACGATATATGTGTCACGACAGCCAATGACACCTTTAGACGTATTCAATGTTGTAAGGACGAACGATGACGCTGGAATATCGAATTAAGTTTCGATTTTCTTAAGGTTTTCTGTTTGACCTCGTCGCTCACATTCAACAAGCAGGCATCCCGATTTCAACCATTTAACACTTTTTGGAGTCCCAATCAACCCGGTTATTGTCTTTTATATCAAGGACGGAGAAAGTGCAGTGCAGTAAGCGGTTCTGATGCATCTTTAGACTGTATTACCAAGAAGCGTGGAAATGAATCCACACCACATGGTTCGTCATCTGAGTCAGATCCTGTTTTGATTCGTTTTAAATGATTATTTTTAAATTTTCCATGATGGTGTGTTTAAAATTCAGCATCCGTGCTCCCCTCCCACCAATGAGTCCAACATGGGGACACTTTTAAAGTGCCAGGGATACGCAGATGTTATACTCATTTGGTAAAATCACCTTCCCGTGAGATATACTCACGGCATAATTACCCCACGATTGAACTGTTGAGCCACCGCCTTCTAGGAAGTATTCTAAGATCTGGGAAAGAGACATTTAAAGGGATAGAATGTAGGGGGCAACGGTGGTATCAAGAGAGATACAAGAAGAAAGACGAAGAACGAGAGCGAGTAACTAGAGAGGTCCGTGGGATCGACGTGACCAGCTGATTTGTCGAGACCGTACCTATCCCGACCACCCGCCTAGAAGAAATAGAATACAAAGTAGTGTATTGCATCGGAAAGCATCCACTCAACAACCAGGATCTTTTCCTCATCCATTTTGGGTCTCAACTCACGGCAAACAGGTTGCCTCTACTTAGTCGTCTCTTACGACACTAAGCGAGGAACGTGGGACCCATTCTACAACCCCAAACCTGCAGAGGGATATGTATGTATGTATGTATGTATGTATGTATGTATGTATGTATGTATGTATGTATGTATGTATGTATGTATGTATGTATGTATGTATGTATGTATGTATGTATGTATATGTGTGTGTGCGTGCGTGCGTGCATGCATGCATGCATGGATGTGTGTGTGTGCGTGCGTGCGTATGTATGTATGTATGTATGTATGTATGTATGTATGTATGTATGTATGTATGTATGTATGTATGTATGTATGTATGTATGTATGTATGTATGTATGTATGTATGTATGTATGTATGTATGTATGTATGTATGTATGTATGCATGTATGTATGTATGATTACCCATAGAGGGTAAAATCCTAGGTTTACCTTGAATACCTCAAACACATTGTAGCTGACAAAGAACACTGAAATGGCAGAGGTAATCGCAATACACATTGTCCGAATTAAACTCTGTAGATAGCTCACGCAATGGTTTAAAAAAATTAATCATCTAAAAATCACTCTTATCCACGACTGAGATAGAAACAATAAACGAAATAACCTTCCATTCAACTTTAGTCAAAAATTGACGTTCCATTAAGAAATAAAAACGAAAAAAAATACTTTCAACAATACAATTAATTGCAACAATTCTTTTCGACTGAAAATTTTACAAAGATGGTGAACATGTGTCAATGTCCATCAGAGCAAAATGACTTGCTCAAATGACATTCAATCACTGCTTGGTTTGTCAGGTGAATGTGTTGCAGTCAATGTATATTATTCTGAAAGAATGTTTAAGTGACAATTGGAAGGTTTTTTCAGACTGTTGATCATGATTCAGGACAAAGGTCAAAAATGAGGTAGGATAAAACTGTCATACACAAGTGTTCCCCGCTGGAAAAATAAAATTGTAATGGTCATTAGGAATGTGAGAAACTCTTAATTTATCAGACGGGCTTGATACTATACGATATCTTGATCTTTATGACATCATGGGTCTTGCAGTTTTATGATTGAAACTACAACTAATACCGTATTGGATTTTGCACTGTGACAGGGAAATCTCAGTCAAGAGATGATATTATTACATTATTTATTTTCAGCGAGTCTCTGCCGAGCACGGGGATAAATAATGTAAACTCTTGAATGGAATTTCTTATCTCGTTGCATACCACTATATAGATTATTTTTCTGACTTATTTTCTTTTTAATTTGTTACGACCCTGTAGTTAACTTACAGGTGTATTAAAATTTAAAGTTTTTCAAATTTTTCTATTTTATTTGTATTTCTCTTTTATATCACTAAATATATTTATTATTATAAAGATGATTATGTTCGCAGGATCTGATATTTTGTTAGAAACATCGTGTTTGTCTAAAACGTAAATGTGACTCGTAATAAGTGAACAGTCGGAAATAGCTATGTAAATTATTGGCTGTGATCACGGTCATTGCTAGTAATACTTGTTGACATTCTATACTGCGATGTGCCTAGATTTTGAAATCTTCATGATATCTCCATGCGTGTGCATAGGGTAACATATTATTTTGCCATAAATACTCAAGAACCTGTGAAATAGTCAATCACAGTCGAGAGTCATATTTCAACATCTCAAAGAGTCACATCATGACATATTCCTGTGCAAGAAAGAGATGTTCGTTTGTTCATATAAAGAATAGCTTATATCTTGTTATTGACGATAGTTGTACTTCATATACCTTCTAAATAATAATTGTACCTGGAGAACTACAAAACTGGCTTTGGACAAAGACATTTGTTAAAACTATTTCTAAATTGGAACAGAACAGTATTAATTCTGGCTCAAAGTGAAAATTCTGGACATTTGTGTTAACCTTCGTCTGACGTCATCATCCGCCATCTTGGATGGGGAAATGAGATTCAGACTAAATCAATTTAGAACTGTTTGTTCACAGGACTTATGAATTCTTCACAATTTTAGGACAAACTTTTGGATCTTCTTCGTAAATTGCAAGTTTTGTTACATATTTTTACCTTTTCACAGTGTTTTCTAGGGAAGTAAATTATTTTTGTTAAAATTTACAAAGCTTGTTGTCTCCTCTCTTTCCTTTATATTACTTTAAAGGAGTAAATACGTAACAAATTAGTAAACAAAATCTTTCATTTATTTGCAATATTATTTAGGACATTCAACACGTGCAGTATTAATCCGAGAATTTGCTTCATCACTTTATCTATTGGTCATTCCATCTCAAGAAACGTTTATGAAAGTCTCAATACAGTATATTATTAGAATCGCACTGTATTTAATTATGTTACAGAAAATATAGTTCGTTAAAATTTGGTATACGTTGTTTGCAATGCACCAAGATCGTCAAAAGTCTCACGATATTATTTTGTAAACACAGAGCACTTAACAGAGATAAGAGAAATAACTTTTAAAAGAAAAGGTTGGCGAATGGGATGGATTTTTCTGTCTAAGGCCTGAGACCACGATTGCTTGTGTTCGATGTATTCATTGTTGTATGGAAAATGTTTAACGCTCTTGACAATGGCTAGTATATTAGTACGTCAGAGTTTAAAGTCGTCAACAACTTTGGCATGCCATTTTTATACCATATTTCCTGAATGTTACAAGTAAAATTGACAGTTTCATAAATTAAGAGGAAATTTCTTGTTTCCTTTTCATCGTCCGCTTGATTGACCGTAATAATCCCCATGAGATGTCTATGTGAACTAACAGGGCTCTAATTGGAATAGCTTTAAAACCGGATGTGATTTCAAGATTTTATGAGATATCTAGAGTCAACTTAAAGTGCATATTTGTTGCTTATACCAGTCATCTAAATCTCGTGATACACATAATTGTCAAATAGACCAAGTTTTGCCGAATAATAACTTAATAAGGTCATCTCGTATCCGAATTATGAGTAGGCATCTCATTCGAAACATCTCTAATTTTACGGTCGTGTAAAAGTTTAACCCATAAGTTTATCGGATCAAACGCAGCACAGTCCTTACGCTGCACCATTCCTTACTGCTCTTCGAAGTCTCATTGATGTGAAGATGAATTGTTACCATTATGTTCGGTCTTGTAACATTTTGGAAATGGTAACACCTGAGTGCACCAGCCATGCCCTATTTTCATTTCAAGATAAATAAACAAAAAAAAAATGTTTTTAAGAAACTCGCAGAATTAATCAATGCGTAAATTAAATCCAGCTTGACATTATTTAAGATTTCCAGGAAATTCAAAATCAAATTCTTCACAAATTGCTTCCTTGCTCAAGTGTACTTGTGTTCAATTGATTCACTCTTTCATTGGGCTGTTTTTGTCATTACATGTCATAGAAAGTATGACGTTAAGCTCTTCACAGAATTCTGAAAATTACAGAAAATAATTGTGTGGCTTCTATGAAATTGTATATTTGTAAACTTGCCTTAAAATGTTGAACTTCATCAAATTCTCAAGAGGAAACTGTACGATGCTAACGAAGATGACATACACTTTGCTCTCAATAATACCAATGCGCAAATATAAATGTGATAAAGATTATTATTATTATTATTATTATTATTATTATTATTATTATTATTATTATTATTATTATTATTATTATTATTTTCAACACCATCATCGTCATCATCACCATTTGATACTGTTTATAAAGTTTGAAAATTAAAGACATTGGGAGAGTTTTCCTTCTAAGAAAATAAATTAGGAGTATGCTTGAAATATGGCATGCGATTTTTCTTGTGAGGCTTCACAAAGGCTGATAGTGATCTACAAGGTCTGATGATGACTTGTCATAAATCTCATCTAATGATCCTCATTATTCATTGTCTGAAACATACATTTAGACGCACCCACAGTAAATCCTAATTATCCGACAAGATGTAGTATCGGTACCCATTTACCTTCATCCCAAATACTCTAAATGATGCTGGGTTTACGACCCAGTTGTTTTGTTTTTATTTTGTTTTTATTCTTGATTTTTCCTGCTTGTCTGGAGACAGGATTTTGGAGGGGTAGCTTTTTAAGGGGTGGGGTGGTTTTTTATTGTTGGCTACATTCTTTTGTTTAATGGCAGATTTTCCTGTACCTAGTGATATGACTTTATCGTTGTTCGATGTCTGCTTTCTGCTTCAGAAAGGCATATGGTTGCACAACAATACTATTAGGTAAAGCGAAAGTAAATAATTTTGAAAATAAAATCTGTTTTACCTATTTTTTATTGTATAACTGCTATTTTAATATTTCCAGTTTTAGCTGATAGACATCGAATGATTCCTTAAGCGATCATTTTACAATCCATTCCCGTCAGATAGGAATTCTCCTTTTTTTCTGTGCTCATTTGCTTTGCAATAATATTTCTTTAACTACAACAATTGGAGGGAAACGCCCTTAAAGTCTACATTTATTTTCTCTAGAAACTTTAAAGTCACTGAAAATACTTTTAATATTATTTTCATTCTTGACATTATCATAGACTTCTAAAATCGAGATAGATACTGATAATCAGATATGGTGGTTTGGAATTTTGGGTTTTTTCTGTCTCTTTAAATTATCAGAACCAAGATTTCGTTTAAGAAATCAATGATACTTGTCTTTCCTATTTTAATATAATAGAATACAATTATGATTAAAATTGGGGACCCCTGGGCACTACCAATGTGGCTTTGTGATAAAGCTGCCAGTTGCTTTACGTGGATCGGTGGATTTTCTTGGGGGTCTTCCGAGGTTCTTCCTCCACTAAATTTACTGGCCATCATGTATAGCCTAACCTGTACTAAAAATGATGTTTAAACACCAAACCTGTAAATTAAAATTGTTTCAAGAGGATTGATTATGTGTACATTTTGATTTCATTCAAGATTAGCATTAAGTCTCATTAAACGTAAATATTTAACTATTTTTATGTATTAGTATGGAGCGTAATGAAAATAAAATCTCGAATACTGGATCAAGATATCACATATACTAAGAATTTTTTTGGGTGGGGGTTGTTTGTTTATTTGTTGTTTTCTTTCTCGTTGATTCCAATTTTCGTAATTCATTTAAGAATGAGTTTTATCAACGTTTAAAATCTAGGTTTAGGAGAACGGTAGTATGGATTCCACAGTGTGTATACTAACCACGAATTACACAATGGATAACCCACGAAATATAATGACTTGATTTTGGAGCTATTTTAGATGTACATAGATAACTTTATTCCAGTTACCAGTATATAATTTCATCCAATATAAAACACAGTTTATATGACCCATACAATTCTCCTCATATACAAAACATGCATGCTCTATACTACAAATTTGCTTCCTGAAAAATAGAATGGACACATCACAACCCTGTTTCTCTTATCTCACGGTTTACGTTTTTGGCATATAGACTTTCTTATCATGTCTGAACATTATGGACTTGAAAGAAATTTGTTAATCAAATACGATTGTATGTATTGATTCAATACAACATTTTCAATAATCAAATTACAATTTTAAAGAAATAAAAACAAAATACGTGTAAAATAAATAAAAATTATTCGTGGTTTAAAGTAAGATTTTACAGCATAACTTCAGAAGAATACAAAACTATGGAATCGAGGTAAACTGTTGACTTTCCTATATTGCAGTCTTACATTATAAATGTTACTGGAAGAACGGATCATTAGCAAACAATTTTCACTTTGAATGAGAGTTTGGTCTCGTGGATTTTTCCTATAGATAAACCGGAAATAAAGTATGATTGTTATTAGATCTTCTGATATTTTTCATCATTGAGCTACATTTCTGATATTGGGCTTTCTGATAACATGGATAATAAAATATTCCTTATATTTCTGATCTCGAGCTGATTAAGAAGAATAGATAATTCCGAACATTCCTCATACTTCTTATACAAAACTTACCGACGAGAGTTTTATTTATTAGTCCTGATGAAAAGCATATTAAATGGACGAAAATGTCATCACCAAAAATTGTTATTCGCCAAGATATATAATACCAATTAGCCAAAGGGAGAACCACAAAGAAAATGCTGGACTAACAACAACATCAAAATTAAACAAATACAAATAGTGGCGATATTCATGACGGTATATTTGTATATTATCAGTAATAATGATGCTTTTCGTGAAGGCATGGCAACTGAACAGATAATACTAATCCGTGATAATCAAACTATCTAAAAGCGACAATTAATAAAACACGATTCAGTTTCAAATGTCTGGACTTGTTTTAATCGATTACAAGCAAAAAAGATCAAATCACCTTAGCTTCTTAGTTGCCGAGATAAAACAAATTTCGATATACCTTTCTTTGAGAATTGCATACGTTTAAATCAATCAAGGATATCCCATCTGTTGTCGATTAAACAACAGTAATGAATGGGGACAATAGCAAATCCAGGCAAAAAGGTCGTGGGACGATATGCGGACAAAATTTGTAGAGACAATGGGACTTACTATCAAAATACCCCCTGGGACGATACCGGGACAATATTTATTTGAACAATAGGAATGAGCATTGCAAGACCCCTGGGACGATAAAGAAACGATTAATATAGTTCATAAACTATACGAAGAATAATGATTGGCGGGGCGGGGATGGCGGGACATCAATGAATAGACATAAGCATATACATATATCGCACATACATAGACTGATAAACATCAATCTATCACACACAAAATATAAAATCGACTAAAATAATATTTAGACAAGGAAGCAAATCTTTTCGAGCTAATGGAGTGACACTGAAAAGGACCTTTACTTTTTATGTTAACACCATTCCGTTAACATAGAGGGCATCGCATAGGTCTTTTTCTTTTTCTCAAAATTCGTCTAACCTCCGGTCCATAAATCAGAACTTGCTTCAGACGGCCTTCTCTTTCCACATGGATTCTTCATTTCCAAACGGTCCTATCGGTGATCCGGATAATTGTCCATGATGATTTAATATAGATGGGTAAGTACGTGCGTAACAGCATTGACGATACAGGAGTAGATGATTCTATGTTTGTCCACATCTTGTAACGAGAACCGGTGAAGGGAATGAAGTGAACTGCGGATATTTATAGTGGACGAGCGGTTCGAAACGAAATGAGTTCTTTCACTAATCACAATACACGTTAAAAATTCAGTCACAGAGTGGAGTCTGTCTTCCAATCCGAAGGGAATTGAATAGGATGTCAAATTCCATGTAGAGATGCGATAGCGTCTGTGCGCAGTGAATCGATTTGACATTGTTTTAAAACATGAAGGAAACTGAGAAGACGATGAACTGTGGTGCACCGGCCGTGGAGACGAGAAGCAAAGATACAGCAGTGGCTACCAAAACCAACAAGGGTCTATTTCCATAATAGGCTGATTTAGTAGGGATTTAGTGGATTTTCTCTCTTCTTCGTAAGAATTTGTTAGGCTACCAGCACCTTCACCAGATTCTCCTTCTTCACCAAACGTCGAGGATTTTAAACATAGACAGAAAGAAGAATTGGAAAAATATTTGCAACAGCAGAAAGAAGCAGAACAAGCTTTACAACAACAGCGAGAAGAAGAGGCAAGAAGGAAACGATAGGAAGAAGAAGCAGCAGAGAAGAAACAAGGTCTAGGAGAGAAGGAGGAAAGTGAAAGTCAAATGGTGACAGTACTCTTAAACATTTTGGCAGAGTTATGGAGTCTGAAACGTATGTATCAGACTTCTTTATTAAGACGCAAATGAAAAAGACCTTCCCAAGCCAAAAAGCCCAACCTGTTACTACGCCAGAGATACCAGCCCCTCAACTGAAGCAGGTCCAAAAGTAGGTCTTGGCCGTGACAAAGGGATCAGGCAGTTAAAGTTCATTACGTCTCCTTCCAGAGTTTGTTTATTAATATCAAAAACCCAAAACAAACACCCAACGGTCCTTTTTAGGGTCACCCATTTCTTTCGAAAAGAAATAGTATTCATTTTTTTAAATCAATTAAAACTCAAAATCCCTTTTCATTTACCACATGATGTACTTGTGCGAGTGCATGAGTGTAGGTCCTTATCAATCTAACAATCAAAACCAAGAGACACATACGTGTTCCTTTCTGTTATAGTTTAGTACAAATTTTACAATCCAATGTCACAACACAGCACTTTAAAAAATTCATAGGCTTCTTTTTCCTTTTGTTCACTCTATCTGGCTTTTTGTTAAATTTTTTCACTTTCACTAGTTTTTCCTCCTCTTCATTCTTACTTTCTTATCGTCTTCTTTTCTTCTCTTTCTTCTTTTCATGGACGTGTCGGTGTTTTTCCTTTTCCTCTTGTTCAGTATCCACTCTCTTTCTCTTGCTCTTGTTGTTACTTAGTGCAGTCTAAAGACCAATATTTTTTTATTCTCTTGACAATAATAACAGGTATATTGACTTTTGGCTCTTTTAAAACTTGTCTTGCTTTTTTGACGGTTGGGACATTCTGAAGATCTAATCCCTTTCATCTGACAGATATAGCAAGAATCTTTACTTTTATCTTGAAAGGAGATAGGAAGTCTAAAGAAAAGTTTCCTATATCACCTCGCAAAGCTCTGATCAGATGTTCGATCTATGTTGGCTCTTCCATCATTCTGGAAGGCTTAAGAGTAATATGAAAACGCTGACCTTTATACATACACTGACTTACATAGATATAAAGGGTCCATGGCGTAAAATATGTACTCATTTGCCTTTCTACAGTAAAGATAAAAAGATCGCATCGTTTTGTAAATAAAGGAGAAGAAAGTAACAGGCAGAAATGTGTTTTATCTCCTCGCACAGTCGCAGAAGTCTTGGTTCAAATTCATGCCAGCGATTTTGAAGATGACGTAAGTGAGCCACAATCCAGACCCAGAGTGTCTATACCAAACCAAAATAAACCACCATTAAACCCCGAAACTACTACCAAATTTCCAGAGATGGATAAACGAAAATTTAGAACCACGGCCTACACGTACACAGAGATATCTAAAACTTTCAAGTCCAACATACCATTGGAGAAAGCAGAGGGGTTCATCACCGATGTGTGTGATTCTTATTTAACCACACCGAAACGGCAATGTGAAGTCAAAGAAGGCGATCGCTTGAGACTTTCCATTCATCACGACAGTTTGAAGTCACCCGTTCGGATCTAGTTTGGCAGCCAGCCAGAATTGACACCATCCAAATTTATTGGCAAGATTCAGCACGTGCAACAACCCAACGAAAAGTTTCACATCATCGACGGAAAAACGACAATTTTCATGACCCACGCTTGTCTTCCCCAAAGGACCGGACAAAGCAGAAAACTGTTATTAGTGGACAACCTTCGTAGCATCAAGCGTAGCATAGTTCAAAGTAACAAAACTCAAGACAAAATGTGTTAAGCATAATCTATTGTGGTGGGACGAACGTATGCCGACAAGAACGACACGAATGGAGGGAAAAGAGCCTGGAAAACTATTTGAAAATCTAACCTAACCAAACAACCAATAAAAGCAAAGCTCATGTTTCAGCAAGATGTCTTGGCTTCACGCTACACCTTGAAAGCACACCCTCAAGGAGTGCGCAGACCTCTTGTTTCGAAAAAAAAGTTCAAAGACGGAAAATACATTCACGTCTATCATCACGATGGACATTTCGAAGCCATTACCAGTATCGCCGCATTCCTGGGATACGGTTATTTCTGTGAGCAATGCAACTATGGCTACAACTATCGAGAGCAACACGAGCAATTTGCATCGAAATGTGAAGGATGTTTGGCCTCTAAACCCTGTCTTGCCTTGTTCATCAGAGAACTTTTCTCAGCCCTGTCTATTACCAACAACATCTGAAGACGCATTTTGCACAGCAGAAAATGGCTTGACAACTGCTGAGAATGTGCTCTACTTATGGAAAAAGCATACGTACCAACGGTACCAAGTCACGTGTATGTTCAGGAACAAAAATATGCCCCATTTGTCAATAAATCGTGGACTTGGAACACGAATGTTACATTCAAAAATAACATTCTACACATCAAGCGAAAGATGATGACCACAAGGAAAAAGGCAATTTTTTCTTTTTCGATTTGAATGCATGCAAGACACATTCCAAATTTTTGCGTGGTTCACCGAGAGTGCGAGAAGTGCATCCAAGAACCCATCTTTCGTCATTGCCCTTACTGCAGATTATTGGAGGACGTGAAAAAAATCTTTCGGAGACTTTACACGCTGGCCGACTTTGCCCAATGGTTTTTAGACCACATCGACGAGACGTGAAACCATGAGAATATCGAACGATACGGAGATTGCAATCGCCATGCCACGGTGATGGCTCACAATTTCTAGGAATACGATGGGCAATGTCTTCTCAGACACTATACGGAACAATGCACCGAACGTCCTAAAGTGACTTTCAACACAGCCAAAATCATTTATATGCAAGTAGGGCAAGTGGAGTTTAAACATTCGATGAGTTACTTTGCCATGCAATTGAGCCTAATGCCTAAAACGTTTGGAATGACAGAAATGGCCAAAGGCTATTTCTGTACTTTTTCAATACCGAAGCAAATCAAGACGTCGTTCTACCCCGTTTGCCTGATGCTGACTACTTCGACCCCGACAACATGCGCACCGAAGATAAGCTTTCTGCGCTTGGTACCACTCTCACGTCTCGTATCGTTTAGACTTTCATGAAGAAATGTTTAAGTATTGTCGTTCTGATTTGGACCTTTTACGGCGTTGCATGTGGAACATTTCAAGACTTGTTCATGGAGCACGTAGAGATCGATTTTTTGAATGAAGCCATCACCATTGCCAAAGCGTTTTTCTTAGTGTACCAATGATTCATGCCCGAAAACATCCTGGCTATCAAAAAACCTCAAAAGACGAACTTTGTCGAACATCAATATTAGGTCAAAGCCCTACGCTGGTTACATTACTTGTATGACAATGAAGACAAATAGATCCAGCACAACAGAAACGAAGAAGGCGAAAAGACCAACAGAACGTTTTCAGTGCATGGTTGGGACTTATAAACCTCCAAGATCATGTACAAGTTACACGGATGCGTATTCCACGGATGTCCCATTTGCTACTCTCAATGTGACACCATATATCATTTTTACAACTGACCATGGAAAACTTCTACGATGCCACTTGTCAGCAGCTCTTTAAGTTAGAATAACAAGGATACCAAGTGATAGAAATGTTGGAACACGAGTACGATCACCGTTTGAAAACCGATCCCGAGTTTAAACGTATCCTGGAAAGTTACAAGATGGTGGATCCACTGAATCCATTGGACAGTTTGTACGGAGGACGGACAAATGCCACCAGTTTGCTGTACCACGCCTGCGAGAAGAAAAGAGAAGAAACCAAATATTTGGATGTATGCTCGCTGAATCCTTACGTATGCAAATATTGCGACTTGACCGTAACGTTTTTCAGCGTGGTATTGTTTAAAGCTCTGGATCTGGGATACCAATTGTTAGAAGTGTACGACATTTACCACTTTCCAAAGGCAGAACAGTACTAAGGGGGTGACTAAACGCAGAAATGAATTTTCGCAGACTAGGTGGATACCTTTTTTTAAAACTAAAACAGGAACTCAATGGTTGTTCTTCCTGGTGCCACACTTCTGAAGGCCAAAACAAATTCAAAGAGAAATAATTGAAGCAGGAAGACATCACTTTAGACAACGAAGAGATAAACGAAGGAAGGCGGTCGTTTGCCAAAGTGATCTTTAATTGAATGAACTGCAAGGGACTTGTGCGCATGGTAGATCCGTGAAAGGTGGTTGGGGCCAAAACAAGTGTGAGCCGACCCATGGATTCCGGAGAACTGTGTAGTTTTGACAAATTTACTCATAAACCAAGTCAAATAGTTTCAGATGCAAGTTTTTAAAAATATTTATTGTATGATTGAGTCACGAGCCATATGTTTGGTGCAATCATTGCATTGTTTACTATTGAAAGTATTTGTTTCAATTGGTGACATTTTAACTGAATACAACTGAGTTATGCTATCATCACATGGAATTATTTGAGTCTCGTTTACATTACATGAGATTATGTGAATCTCAATTTCATTTAAATTACGTGAGATTATGTGAATCTCAGTCTCGTTACATTACGTGAAATTATGTGAATCTCACTTTCAGTTTAAATATTTGAATTTCACTTTAATGTTTGTTTTTCCATTTGTGAATGTGTTAGTAATCGAATGCGTCGTGTGTTTGGAGCGTGAAAGAATCTTCCTGTATATATAAATATATTTTTATATAAATTCATTTGATAAACTTGCATCTTTCATCATTTTGTGTTGTGTCGTCATTCAATCGGAGCATCCATTCAGTCAAATCTTGTTAAACTGGGCTAAGGATAGAAAGGACAAAGAAAACAAAAAGAAAATAGATAGACAGACTGAGCGAAAACTGGATGAAGGTAGAGGAAAAGTTCAGATCTATGGGACATCCTGACTTGGATACCAAACCATGAAAAGCAGAAGAAGAAATGAATCGTAGAGAAAGTGAGGAGATGGTGGAAGAACTGGAGAAAATAAAACAATGCTTCTTTTCAAGGCCTAGTCATTGCCTCGAAAACATTTACTCTCTTGCCTAAACATTGTTTAGTCGATTTTATGTTGTGTGTGATAGATTGATGTTCATCAGTGTATGTGTGTGTGATATTTGCCTATGTCTATCCATTGATGTCCCGCCAGTCCCGCTCTGCCAATCGTTATTCTTTGTATAGTTTATGGACCCTATAAATCTTGTCCCTTTATCGTCTCAAGGGTCTTGTAATGCTCATTCCCATTGTTTCTATGAATATTGTCCCTATATCGTCCCAGGGGGTATTTTAATGGTAAGCCCCATTGTTCCTATAAATATTGTCCCCATATCATCCCATGACCATGTCGTCCCCATTCAATACAAACGAAAGAACCTAATTTGTAAAGATTGTGCATAAAATCCAACGCATTGTTAACGACAGGCTTGTACAATCCCAAATTTAATTTTTGAGAACTTAATTTTCGCAGCAATCTAAATCAGATCTGTATTGCTTCCCATCATATATCACTACCATGTAAAATAAACTTTTTCCACCCCTTCGTAATTTGCACTAGGAAGGTCTTTCTGGTTTCTCCTCTGACGAAAAGGAAAGTACTTCCTTTCTGTTTTGTCAATATCCTCCCTCTCCACAGCCCCGATTCATTCAAGATAGTACCATGATTATCAATATTAACTAAAGCGACGAGGATAAAAAAGATGAAAACATTTTTTAACAAACAAAAAGCATTACAGTATAAATGAAATCTTTGAACGGGATATAGTAGACCACTAAAATTAGCCAATATAAACCTTTTTGCATGAAAAAAAAATTGTTGAACTGTTGCCTGCTACATCAAATATCATTTATGCCATCCTGTTTCTAAATGTCAAATGTGTGGAGGAAAACTTCAATGTGTAAAATTTAATACATTTTGTGGATCGTTTTGCATCAATTATAAATCCATTTCTCGGGTACAATTTATTAAAAAATAAATTCCCAAATTTAGTTTTAAAGTTAAGAGTGACATAATTCAAGATTGATGTCTTTATTGCTTCCTCTTTTAAGGATCTGGGCTTGTTTTCTGTGTGCAATCTCACGTATGGTCCTCATTGTGAGATTGTGTTATCTCACTCACGATAACATCGCAATATTGAGATATTAGTGTGAGACAAAGTTAACAAAAGGGTTTTAAAAAATGACGTCATTTTCGTATTTTCACCCCTAAAAATGTTTGTATGAATGAGAAATCCCCCAAGTTTGTGAATATCAACAACCTTTTATCATGATAAGCAAAAGGCTCTTTAAGTGAAACGGATATGACTAATTTGTAAACCACGATGCCTAAGTCTTAAGCGAAAATGACGCCTTATGGCTGATTTGTAAACCTTGATAACTGCGTTGTGTTCAGGGAAAATGATGCCTAGTGGCTGATTTTTCAACTTTAATAACTGCGTAGTGTTCAGAGAAAATATCTTTGTTACCAACAAAACAATAAGAAACGTATTTATAAAATCATAATTTCGAAGAAGAAAACGTGAAATGTTTAATATAACTATGACCTGTTGACTGCTTTGTGTGATGAAGAAGACGTCGACTATACATAACTTTAGAAGTGCTTTGATGAAATAGTTATTTAAATGACAATGATGGTTTGAATAGGCTGGACCCCTTTTAAGGTTAGAATTTGTCATTTACAGCTGAAAAGGGTAGTTTTGTCATTTCTGGAGGAGCATGGGTGCATAAAATATAGAGCAGCCGGTGAAGATGGAGTCTACAGGAAAGTATGATCAAAAAAATGATGCTAGTTCCGCATATTTTCATTTTTATTCCAAGTTTATCACAGTAACTCTCAAATCATGCAAAGCCATCAATAAGTATAGATGTAAATCAAAGCATTTAAATCACAACAATGCGACAACTTAGTTTTAATAATATTGACAGCAAATTGACAAAAAAGAGACGGAAGAAAGAAAGTAAACGAAGAAAAGACGAGTAAGTCACCCCTTTCCACAAGGGTAACACAAAAGAACATTAACAGCTCGATGATTAATTTTATCTTTATTTTATCTTATTTTTGCCGTACCTAAAACGAAAAAGGGGCAAATATCATGCAATTCATGGCGAATATCTATTAAAAGAATTATTTTGGTTGACGTCCGAAAAAATTTGAAAATAAATGGCTGTGCGACGGCAATGGGGGCGGCGTTCCTCTGTATGATTGGAATGGCAGGTTTTTAAAATCCTCCATATGAAATTGTACTAAGCCACTTACCTCGTCGTACATTAGTAATTCTTTTCAGCAAATGAAGTTGTTTCCTCTTCTTCTTGTTGTTGCTATTTGTATTTATATTTAAAGTCACTGGTATTTCCGTATCATGTACGCAGTCAATGTGTTCGCACAGTCGTTTCATTTTCTTCGCTGCAAATTAAGCAACATAATTTTAAACAGCAGATATTTATAGTTACTAGAGATCAAAATTAAATTCAAGCAGAAACTTTCCTATTTAATCTTTAATTACTTTAAAAATATACATTGAGCCACCAAGTGTCCAGGCTTTGGATATATTTGTTAGCACAAGACAACTGTTCGAAGTTCATTTTAATCCTTTCTCGAACATCACGTGATGTATAAAGTGAACCGTCTGTACTCGCTTATAATCAATTATAGCCAAACAGCATAGACCGTGGTCTACCATATCATAATGCACCAACAGATAAGGGTCCATCATCTTTGTTCCACTGATGACTCATAACAAACTGCATAGACCCAAACCCGCAGGCGCAATATACACCTGAATTTGATTATGAACAATAAAGAAGATTATTCATCGTCATTTGCTTCTTTCTTTTTCATCAAATTTAGTTGCATCTACTTTTGTTTATCAATATTATAAGATTCATTTGCAGGTTATATGCACTCAATCTGAGAGAATAAAAGTCAACTATTAAAGAAAATTAATGTTTTTCTCTCTATGAAAAACCCTATGTCTTGTTCATTACAGTTTGTAAAAAGATTCACTTTTTTATAACAATTAGATAGCCTACTTGAAGTGAAATGGGGAAAAAATACAAGCCTCTGCCACGACAAACTAATGGCATTGAAAGGCATTTCATGCAAAGACACTCATCTTTCAAACGCTTGAATATTCTATTACATAAAAATAAAAGATTTTATGTAGCTCTGAAAAAAAATTCAATCAGTCTAATCTGCATATTTAAGTAGGTGAACATTATTCACGTGTAAGAATGCGTTGTGAGAAGCAAGAAAACAAATATCTTGTTTTTTCTTGGCATAAATTAATTTCTCAAGATAATGTGTCAAAAATACGTGGTTTATAGTACATTTGCTCAAAGTGCGAATTGATCTTGTGCTTTCTATTCAGTTTGAGTTCAAATATTTTGTGACAGAATATATAGACTATATAATGTCTTTGACTTGCAATTGCAACTCGGGTGAAATTTGTCTTGAGAAAGGAATTATAATACCCCACTGTTCTAGCAACAACTTACATCTTAAGTTGAGCCAAGGTAATTTTTATTTCCAAGACATCAGTTTAACATCTAAATGAATCTGTACCTCACTTACTTTAATTAAATTGCGACTAAAACTAAAATATGTATCCGTTTTTTAAAGTACCGTCATTACTCGTTTATATGTCTAGTCCAATTGTAACCTGTACAGATCCAGATCTGCCGTCACAAAATGGACCGGCAGTTCATGGTCTATGCATTTTGTTAGGAATAATTGGTAGAATAAACAATATAGACACCGATTTGCATTATTATTACACGACGGCAGACTAAGATCTGGGGGGTTACACTTGGACTCAGCATATAATCGAGTATATGTGGTTGGTATCATGCTTCTGTGCATTATAGTTTTCTGTTTACTCAGGAGACGATGAATGATAACGTTCATTTTAACATCATTTGTCATTTTTTTAAAAAGGAAATAACTGAAATTTATGTCTATCTCACATTTCCAGACTTCCTGAAGGAAACGAAATTATAAATTATCTTGGAAAATAATTATACGGGAATTACCGTATAGATGTTTAGTAGTTTTGCAGTGCGATGTTAAAAGCACATTGGAATAAGAATGACAACCGGTCAATATTACAAAAAGTACTTTATTTGAAAAGATACTTATCATTTTTAGATTTATAAATTAAGCAAGACCGTTTATATTAAGCTTCATCATTTTTAATTTAGCTTGATATTACAAATCTAATCTAAATTTACTCAATTTACAAAGTCATTTTCGATTCCGTACATGAAATGTACGGAACTTGATTTAATATCGTGGCCGGATATCATCTATTCAATCTTCAAATTTACTTTCCAAAATCTTGAAGGTTCATATCCCCAAAACTTCAAAGATTAATCTTAACCTCGTAATAAAGACATCAATAAATTACAAAACTCACAACGACAAAAATACGCGTACGGCTATTCCCAGCGAGATTGGGAGCTCTTTAATTCAATATGCTAAAGAAGGAGACGTCTGACGCTTTTCGCCGACACTTTTGATAAACGTGTGTATTTCTATGTAAATCACTAATCTCGTTTAATTTAGAAGCAAGGTATGTCGAAAATAGTGCAAGATAAGCATTGTTCTTTGACAGATTAGGAAAGAGTTATTGCGCTCTCTTGTCACTTGAATTTTGTCGAAGATTAACTGAGAGCCGTCTATAAGCTGCCTCAATTATATGCATGACAGAAAACAAATACTTAACCTTTAACACTGAATGGAACTACGACTTATTTACAATTATACATAGTTATTTGACATGATGTGACAGTTTAACTAAGTAGTATTTAAGACAAATAAAACGTTATCGGTGTATTAATTAATACATCCGCACTTGTTAGCCATAAGTTTGCTCCCGCTTTGAAAATGGGGCGGTATATAAGATGTTTTTTTCTTATCTATCCGTCCATTGGTCCATCTTTCTTGTGAAGGCTATAACTCCTCTACTATTTCATTTCTAATCATCAAACTTTAATTGTGGATGCATCTTGCGATGTCCATTTGTTGAGCAATGGAAGTGCATTTGCGACCTATTTTTTTTTTTAAATTTATTAATATTTGCACCAACACTATGTGTGCGTCTTGAAATAATAATATGCATTTTACTGAAATGTGTCTCTGCGACCTACTTTACAAGAATGATAAGGGGTTACAATTAATATCCGGACTATAATGCCAATATTTCTCACCAATAAAATCATCTTTGGGTGGATGAATGCGTCGCACCAAAAAGGCATTGTCTCACACTGTGTCATATATTCTATGATTTCTTCAGACTTATAAAAAAACAACTTAAGATGGAGCTCTCTGTAACGGCTTCACCACAACTCATATTAACATCAATTTACACTTCATTTACATCTAGGAATGAGAGGGAATCGTGCGTAATAATTTGGCCATATCTGAGAATATTTTTTTTTAAATTTGTCTTCTCCTCCCCCACTCCAGCCAACTCGAAAAAAGAAAATGCATCGTAGGTACATCAGGAGATTAGACACAACAAATAAGTGGTTACAACCCACGTTCTACGACAAACCGACCACACAGCCGGGGGGAAGGGTTTGTGAGTTATTGCTTCTCTACACAGTCATTGACTCTAATGTAACAGATTAATCATGGCAAATATTATTGGAGTAAAATGGAAATCACATGCAATCTGCATATAAAAATCAAATTTTAATAGTAATAAACCCAATGTATCTAAGCTCCGTATTTACTTTGACAGATGCATAATTCTACATTATTTATAGCACTTTTATTTTTTTATGCTTTAACTAGAAATAATATGGCTACAAATGAATTTCAAAATTTAATTCGTTTTCATTTAATTTTTAGGAATGAATTAATAAATTACGTTTCTTTCTTATCTTATGTTAGTGACGTTGTATAGATAGTGAAATATGAGGTTTTTCGTTTAATTTTGCTTTTTGTTTGTTTATTTGTCGAAGATATTGCTTTTTACTTTGGGGAAATTGTATACGAAAGTGGTAAATGGGTAAAAATGTAAACTCGGTCTGTATCCAAATAAACAGAACAAAAAAGCAAGTTCATGGAAATCTGGAGAATATTATCTGCAGAAATCAGACAAGGTCCTAAATAATAAAATAGCACCTGTACCTTTCGGTATCGTCTTTTCCTGGTACGCTATTTCTCTTGGAATCATACAAATGAGTACCACTTTACTTCTGTGTTACTTATGTTCCTGTGCCCCACCACATAGTTTTTCTTTATTTAAAGTATAATAACACATATACTAAACATATCTCATTCTAGCAGGTAAAGTCAGGATAAAATGATTCTCGGACAATACACAGGTAAATATTACATATGTAAAATGAGAGCTCTGTGTGTGTGTGTGTGTGTGTGTGTGGTGTGTGTGGTGTGTGTGTGTGTGTGTGTGTGTGTGTGTGTGCGTGTGCCATTTAGTATGAAATATTCATGAGAGGGACTGATTTTTGCTATGAAATAATTTGAAAGGAGTCATTCTTTATTTTCAGATGCATTTTATTCTTGTTGTAAAAGCTGGGTGGTGGAAGTGTATATGTAAAGTATGTGTGAAATATGGTCATACAAATTAAGTTTCGACTGACCTGGAAATGGAACCATAACCCCAGTAGATTCTTGGGCAACAACTGACAAATCTTGGTGTGTGTAATGGAATATGTTGTCGTAGCAATCCTAGTGTGACTAGAATGTTGGTGTGAGTTCACCAGGAGAAATGCATATATGCAATATATAGTAAAATTAAAAGTGGTCTGATTAATAGTCTTTCCGCCATATCAGCTGTTATAAAGAACTACTTATAAATTTATCCCAACAAGATTAACTTTTCTTGGACATTCTTCTTATTGCACAATGCACCATTGCCACCAAGCAACAGCTATGCTATCTGAAGATTTACTGTACGATTTTGGATATTATCTCCACACTGGCCAACTCTGCATAAAGTAAAATAAAAACTGGAAACACTTTGCCATTTACTTTGTTTATTTTTATGACTTGCAAAGGTCAATCCAATAGATGTCTTGATTGTGATTTAAAGTAAGTAAAATTCTTCGCATATGTGATTTAGCATTAGGAATGTGTGTGGACTTAGTTCAGATGGTAATTTATAACCCACAGTTGGGCGATATAGTTATCAGAGATCTAGTCATGTCACAGTACCCGTTAGAAAAGCGAGTAGCTAGAAAAGACAAATTGACGTTAATATGTTGTGTAGATATCGTTATCTGGTTGATGAATTGACCTATCCCCACTGGTCACTAATGATGGTCAATTAACCACTCGGCGAACGTAAATTAGACTCACTTCCAGGCATTGCTTTCGTCCACCATTTTCCTCCGACAAGCTGTTTGTGGCCATGAGGAATTGATTATGATAAGTATTTGCAAAATTTGTAATGATTTGTTGATTTTTGGATCTATCAAGTGACAAAAGTTACAGGGAACCTTGTAATTCCGACAGTCGATACCCATGTCGTCTCAATGAAGGAATTAGATTTATTACTTTTCCGAAAAATAGCCAAACTTCTTTGGATAAAGAAGGATAAAGACTTTTTGTGGCATTTACAGGTTTGTTCGCATAAAAGTATGTAGAAAAAAAACATCATGTGGATGACTTCAAGACAAATAAATAATTTGAAAAATATATGTAAACACAAACAGTTTTAGAATATTTTTCTTGTGTAGGAAGTATTAAACCCCAAATTACATTATTTTAAAAACTAAACATTTGAATGGTGGCTTGTCCCAAACATTATGATTTATCGTTTCGACCTTTCATACACATGAGTGTTTCTTCACTTTTTCATTGAACTGAAGGAAGTGAGGTATACAAAAATAAAAGAATAACAATTGTTTCATATAATTATCGTCCGATATATTAAGCATACATTTACATGATTATATCAACAGACATTATTGATCAAAATTCCATCTAACAAACACAGTAGAACTTTTAAGTTTTTGTATGTACATCAATACACACCTAAACAGTAATTAATTACAATTTTGTTATTAATTTTTAATTGATTTACTTCCGAGGCAGCATAAATATAAGCCAGATGAAAGTAAGTATTAGGGATAAGATTATATACTAAATACATTGGCATCTTTTAGAGTGAATTTCTTATTATATGAATAAGTACTCGGGTTGATTTAAAATTTATTTGTATTACTTAGTGAAATAAAACACTTATATTACTACTATAAAATTGAACTATAAATATAAATATTGTCTACTGCAGTATAATCAAGGCAACTTTGTAATTTTACACTTTTAAGAAGAATACGAATCGTTTTTAATAAACATATTTCTGCCAAATATGACATCTTTGTCGGCGGTTAGCGATCTATCATCTCGCGTAAGGTCATTTGTTGATGACACGAAGTGACTACAGAGAGAGAGAGAGAGAGAGAGAGAGAGAGAGAGAGAGAGAGAGAGAGAGAGAGAGAGAGAGAGAGAGAGAGAGAGAGAGAGAGAGAGAGAGAGAGAGAGAGAGAGAGAGAGAGAGAGAGACGGCGACGTTGACCTATGGCAAGCAGTGATTTGGAAACGACAGAAAAGTTAAAAGTTCCATGTGATTCCGGCAATTTGAGTTTGAAGAGTCAATATAGATTATCTAATGAAATTTGTTTTACTGGTGTAACAGGACGGCTAACTGAAGTTTGCAACTCTGTTTATAACAGAAAGCGAATCATTCAAACATGTTCAATATAATTTTGTAATTGGTAAATTATTGTATCTTACATACAGAGGCTCGTGTTGTTCTATTATATTTCTCACCCATGCGACAGAGAAATTTTTCCTGTTTCGTTAGCCTAACTTTTCTTATCTCAGTCTGGTTATCCCAGACATGTATTAGCTATGTAGCGCTTGGAGACGCTTATTGCATAATACTTACGACACTTAACAATTAAAACTTGGATTTTGTTCTTGATTTTTGCCTCTTTTCTAAAAGCAACATAAATAACTAGATTATACATCCATAATTATTTTTATTTTCACAAAAGAGTGCAAAACCTTATGACCTTTTACATGGAGTGTGAGGTAGTAATATTATCTGATGAATACTGTGTTTTGAACCTGATAAAAATCATATTGCAAAAGTGCAGGATTATTTTAATTTAATTGGAAAAAGAAAGTGTGAGAAAAATGATATATATGTGTTGGTACCAAGACTAGGGTTGCATTATTTTTCACCCGGCGAGATTCCGCTGACGGTGGGAGACATAAAATGTAATCCAGTGACTGGGATTTTCTTTTCTGTTAAAAACCCCCAAACATTGATTGTATTTATCTCCTCTCATATCTGCGTTATTCCATCCATTAATTTTGTATTTTATTTTGTTTATTCAATCCAGGTAATAACACTGTGTTTCATCATCTCTTAGATAACGATGACCAAAACAAAAAAAGGAGTCGGGATCTCACATCATCTCACGATTGATACATACATACATACATACATACATACATACATACATACATACATACATACATACATACATACATACATACATACATACATACATACATACATACATACATACATACATACATACATACATACATACATACATACATACATACATACATACATACATACATACATACATGATTTGTACTCACTATGAAGGAAAATTAATTAAAATTTGGTGATTACTTTTAATCTTTTGCTCTCTGAAGTTTAAATATGTGTATTATTGGACTCGATTCATAATTCCTTTTTGAAATAAGCAAACCACTTTGTCATTATACTGCTTTTGTCTCACACCACTAAAGACCGATCTACTGTGGTCTCAGGGATAATTGGATGATAATCAATCACTTCCATCAAGAAATGTTTTGCTTAATATGCAACGAAAGAAAGTGTTTCAGTTAATTAAGTTCAGCTTTCTTAAGATTTGGCACCTACCACAATACTTGAATGCAAAATAAGTCCACTAACATTTGATCTATATCTAAATTAATAGACAATGTAATCCTATTTGGAGAAATTTTATTTAAGAAATTGGCTGTAAATGCCAGTACTCTATTCGATCTGTGGATTAATTCTATTAGCAAAAGAGATTAAATGAGAATACAATCAACAGTGCAATTTGTAAGCATCTACGTCGCAAAAGAGCGACGAAAGTGAATATAAATCAGTTCGCAAAGACCCATATTCATTTTTTCGCTGGGTAACAATTTCTTCCTTGGAGCTTTTTACTTTGATTCTAGTTTGTGTAATATATGATTGAGCTATTTAAAGTGTGCGTATTTAATGAACTGGTAGAAAAAAGAAAATGAAATGAACGACATTAAAGAAAATTGCAAAGAAATAATTGACACATAAAAGAGTTTTTTAGATAAATTTTAACTTATAAATAAATTAAAGAAATAACACTATATCGTTCAAACTGATACATGCCACACTGTAGATCCTCAAGGATTCTGAAGAAAAACATTATTGCATTTAATAAGAGTAAGTATTCTCAGAGCTTGCTCTCGTTCCGACTACCTCATCCCGTACTAAATATGTATGTAAGGTTAGAAGAGATTGAAAACAAGTGATTCTCAAATTGTTATGTATCTTTAATTGACATTATGAACTTGGACTTTGTCTGTGATTGAGGGTAATGCATTGGCCTACCTGACTGATATCATGTTTGTTTTCCTGAATTCTGTTACGACTATTAATGGTAAACCATATGTTATTAAAAAAATAAGATCAAGGTCTAAACTTGTTTATGAATTTGATGGAATTCTCCATTTGAAATGCTCCACATATGAGACGCTGGTTCTTACTGGGGTTTTACCAGGTTGTTCCTTCACCAGCAATGCTGACCGCCATATAGACTATTATGAGCTGATATTCCTGTTTTCAGTTCAGTCCGTGGAGTCATTTACTGTGATGTTCAGATATAATTTGAGATGAGTTGTTTATTGAAATTTTTCATTTGAATTATAAATGTTCATTGACCTTCTTGAATAAAACTACTTTGGAAATATTATGAATTAATTCAAAGACATTCTGGATTATATCATTGTCATACATCAAGGCATATTGTACATGTAGAATGTACCCAGAACCCTTTATTCTTTTTGGATTGTGAAAGAACATTTAGGATTATTTGGGATCTAGTTCACGATATTGTAAGTGTCTATTTGATTTTCAATTTTTATTCTAGGGACATAAATTAATTTTCTGTTGCATAATTTAGGCAACATATAGGGCCGTTCTGGGATCTGAATTTCTTTTAAAGATTTTAAAAATATTAGAAAATGTCTAATATAAAAAAAATTTAATTAGCTTCCGAATTTTCGTTATCCCTGGTAAAGATTTTAATTTCCATTCGTGAAGAAATGTTTACTGAAACAAGCAAGCTTTCACAATGACATATAATTTGAGAACTGTTTTAAATTTTACTCAGATTTGGTTAGAAACTTTGATAAAGGATTGCTTGAGCATTATGATCTTTCTGATGTAAACGATTCTTTAATAAAACAAGAGAGATATAATATTCGGTAGGAAAGGAATGTTTGGATGGTGACGATTTGGGTTAAATGAGAGAGAGAGAGAGAGAGAGAGAGAGAGAGAGAGAGAGAGAGAGAGAGAGAGAGAGAGAGAGAGAGAGAGAGAGAGAGAGAGAGAGAGAGAGAGAGAGATTATTTTATTCCTTCATTTTCTGATGACTTTAAGATAAAGTATAGAGATGCAATGTAATACATTGAATCACAAAAATGTGGATTCGTTCTGTAATGTCTTCTGAATTACTTGTAATAACAAACTAATATATAGATTAATATAGTTACTAAACTATATAGATTACAATATGTTTCTGGTTTGTTTTTTTTAAATATAAGAAGGTATGGAAATTTTTCATGTAAACGTTCACTGCTAAATGGTGCATGATACTTAGTTTAAAGAAATGGACGTCACTACTACCATAATATTTAGTCATTTAAAGTGTACCATCTCCAAACCCCTTCATTGAACTGTGCATTACCAACAGCCCTTAAGGTCTCACTGGATAGTTTCGTATTTGGACACTCCCCTAATTTTTAAGGTAATAGGCTTGAGCCTGATTATCACAACTCTAGCATTTATAAATTCAAATATAAGCTAAATCTCTAATGTGGTTTACATTTACTTTGAGTTAGGCTTGTAAATGGGTTGCCTTGTTGGTGATTGCCTGTCACAGTTAGACTACCACTGGAGATCAAATGCGTAACTTGGTCTGCAAATGTGCATCCGACTTAGCTTTCGTATTTACATGTGTCTGCTTCAGAGGTAAATATCTAAAAATCTACATGGTTGATGGGTGATGAAAAGGATGTTAATTTTTTGTATAGCACTAGTGATCTTTCAAGATCAATAAGGTACATACTGACTCTGATAGCTTTCTTCTCACAGGAACAGGTTGAAAATAGCTCTTTTCTGTCAAAAATGAATGTAAAAAAGAGGGGTTAGTGGTAGTATAGTATCAAAACCACCAGTTGCATAAGTAATTAACCTTAATACCTTAGAATCTTACAAGCATCCTTTCAACAAAAACCATTAGTTAGTTTTTATTTGTATCTTTTTTTGTAAAATAATGATCATTTTTCTGCAATAGGTCATTGTCGGATTAAAATTTGCCAAAACAACTGTCCGGTGAGACCTTAAATACAACACGCATTTGGGATCGCCTCGGCTTCTTGCACTTCAAGTTCCATATAACCTTTCATTGCTCAGTTTCGAATAGTTACACTTCAGCGATTATTGACTTAAACAGATTAGGATATGTAACATTGTTAAATTTGGCTCGGATTTAATTTTGCGATCTCAGTGTTAATACATCTGCACCGGTAAAAGGTCCCACTACGATAAGCTAATGACATAACGTATTTGTCGCCAAAGACTGATTTTCCTGTCTTGGAAATCATTTTATTATTCGGCTATATTCAGTGACGGTTTTATGACAAATTAAGCCCTGTGCAAGTTGAGCATTGAGGCCCCTTAATTGGGCCCTGAAGGAGATAGGTCCGTTAGGCTTACACAGGTAGTCCGGCACGTATACTCCGGCAGGTGTTTTCAAAGTTTATCCCTCCACCGGAGAAGAAAAACATGAAATCCGGGTTAACCAAATCCTCTTTATTTCCAGACAGCTATTGTTCTAATCCAGATTAACATCCGAAGGTGGCGTGAGCTAAGTTGTGCCAAATGAGGTAACGAATATGCAAGAATGAGGTCACTAGTCTACAAAATAGAACGAGAAATGGGGATGAAGGGATTGGTCAAACCCGATATATTATATAACGATGGAATGGCCAATGGCCATTTTCAAGAAGATAAGATTGCTTGAACGGTGCGATATACGCTCACGCCCGATTAACTTGTAATCATTCTTACGAATGAAAAACGGCTTATTGGTCTTTAATGTGTCTTATGGCGAGATTTGTGGTGATACGAGAGAAAACAATGACCTGGACTGGTTCGCTCCTGAAATAAATTATCCAGCTGATTGGTCTTTTAGTGGTATTGATTTGATTTGGTCTTATCACCTTTTGCAAGGGCTTAATAATCAAAATGATCTAATTTTTAACACATTTCTTACGAGAAAAGGACGGAATAGTAATTCAAAATAAAATCGAATACTTCGGTGAGCAAAATTTTGAGCCAAATAAGCTTATCAGTCTTTTCCGGTGTTGGAATTGTGGATGAAAGAGCTGTAAAATGTTGAGGAATTATTCCGTGTAAAATAAATCCACTATATTATCAATAATCTACCATCGTATCAGGATGGATTTTTTTCTACAATATCGAGAATGAAGACAAGTCCAAAATGTTACAGATACGTTTTTTCACATTTTAGGTGTCACTGCGTTCTTTTAGCAAAATGTGCCTATTAATTAGGTATTTGATTCGAGGTTTCATCATTTTGAAATGATCACGAGTTTTCCAGATTCCCCGAATTTCTACTTCAGTTAATTAACCCCTCCCATCCCTGCAAATGCTGATTACATTTATGACATTTATGATGATGTAATCACAAAATAAAATACAATCCTAAATTTTACACAAATAATTATTTGGCTAAATATTCTGTTACGGACTGGATGCTTCAAAATCTTTTAAATATTGTTAAAATGCATAAAAATGGATCCTTCAGTATTAAATAAAATTAAAGAACAAAACAAAATCAGCATGTGTTGGAAATGTTAAAAGCCAGAGACAGACGACTGAATTTTCAGGACAAGTGGCATTGTATGGCTCACGCATTAAGTGTTCAATTGACTCGTGGAAAATTCAGAAAGTAGAAGGGAGGAAGTTGGAAGCACTAGATAGGATCTGCGTGGCAGAAGGGACAAGGCTCTAGAAAGTAAGTTATACGCAGATAGGGAAGTTGGGAATCAAAGGCACGTCAAGTCTGGGGAAGGAGATAGTAGTTATTTTCTGCACACGATAGGCTATACGTCGTGCTAAGTATAACTGTTAGAGGAAAAACCCGAGAACACCCCGTAAGAACCACCTACCCGGGAGATGCTACTGGCAAGTTTTCTCACATATTGGCAGAGCCTGAAACTCGAACCCACGAATACAGAAGTGAGATTGTAATAATCCGTAAAGGTGAACTCGTTAGACTAATTGGCCACCCGGGGCTCCTGCAGGAGAAAAGGAGTAACCCTTAACCTTATTTAACCTCTAATTATGTTGTTGTTTTTGTTGAGCTTAACGCCATTTTTCAGCACACAATAGGTTATTCATGGCGGCCAGTATTAATGGTGGGGGAAGAAACCGGGAAATCACCGGAAAGAACCACCGACCCACGAGAAGCTACTGGCAAGCTTTCTCACCTATCCACATTTGCCGAATCCTAGACTCGAACCCACGCTGACAGAGGTGAGATGGCAGTGATCCGTAACGGACAGCGCTTTAGACCACTCGGCCACTCGGGGCCCCACCTCTAATTATGCAAAGACGCCTTTATAATTATTTGCTTTGAATGTGCGCTTGGTTGTACCTTCAAACCGGGTTGGATGAAAGTTTAACATCCGTTTTCGTGGCTTCCGTTCGATCTCTTTATTTTGTATCCTGTCTAAAATAGATATATCTTTTTCATCAATAAGCAAGCGAATATAAGCAGAGCTTTCGAAAGATAATAAAACACTTCTTGGCATAATCATTCAATGCTCACCAGTGACATAAAAGGGAAAAACATCTTACATTAATTATTCCAAAAATTCCAAATAATCGTAGTAAATCAAAAATAATGCCTTATTGCTTTTTGCGTACATTTCTTTAGTAAAACGTAATGCTAACGATTCAATACCTTTATCTCTTTGTTTCCTACACATTGTAAAGAGAAACTTTTGATGGTATATCTCGAGTAACTTTTGAAAATATATCTGAATCTTTTTGACAACCATTAAACGGTTTAAGGTAACATAATCGATTCTTTTCCAAAATAAATTATTCAAAACCAGTTTGAAAATTCCCAAAAATTTATTTAAAAAACCAGGATAAATATCAAAA
Organism: Potamilus streckersoni; assembly: GCA_016746295.1. NCBI lineage: Eukaryota > Metazoa > Mollusca > Bivalvia > Unionida > Unionidae > Potamilus > Potamilus streckersoni. Next base: position 3,300,634 of record JAEAOA010002091.1, read on the forward strand.
GTGTATAATTTTGCATTTTGTTGAAAAACCAACCACTTAGATATAAATAGATATACATTGTTAAAGACACGGATGTGCAAAAACTACCTGATATTCAAATATACTGAGAATATCGAGACAGGAGAGAGACACTCAGCCATCGTCCCAATTCGACACACAGAGTCAGTGGTGGCTGCGAAAAAGGACGTCGGAGAGAGAGAGATTAGCGGGAAATTCTGCCCAATAATTGCTCTGAATTTTGAATATTAATGTGCAAATTGATAACTGGTAAGAATATATGAGCTTAAACTAAGTAAAAGAAAAGAGTGAAACCATCAAGTTTTGTAAAATTCAAAGAATATTTTTTTCCCCAGAAAACAAGTTAAAATATATCTTACGGTATGATAAATGAAAACCTGAATAGTCCTAAAAGCTATGTCACATGTTCACAAGTATCGATTACTACAAATGGGTTCCAGTGTTGTTCCAAATGATATCCAATCTATTGTAATGATGTGCCAATGGTCTGGAATATTTTGATGTGCTAAGATTTTATGTCATGATATAATCTAAAATATCTTTAAATGAATTCACAATAATTGGCTACTTAGTCCATTGCAATTCCAATGAATAATTGAATTGAGGAAATTAAATTTCAACTTAACCCATATTAGCCTATGCTTTATGTGTTTGCATGGTATATTTGACTAGGCCGTATTCGCCTATGCTTTATGTGTTTGCATAGTATATTAGACTAGGTCTTATTAGCCTATGTTTTATGTGTTTGCATGGTATATTTGACTAAGCCGTATTAGCCTATGCTTTATGTGTTTGCATGGTATATTTGACTAGGCCGTATTAGCCTATGCTTTATGTGTTTGCATGGTATATTTGACTAGGCCGTATTAGCCTATGCTTTATGTGTTTGCATGGTATATTTGACTAGGCCGTATTAGCCTATGCTTTATGTGCTTGCATGGTATATTAGACTAGGCTTTATTAGCCTATGTTTTATGTGTTTGCATGGAATATTTAACTAGGCCGTATTAGCCTATGCTTTATGTGTTTGCATGGTATATTAGACTAGGCCGTATTAGCCTATGCTTTATGTGTTTGCATGGTATATTTGACTAGGCCGTATCAGCCTATGTTTTATGTGCTTGCATGGTATACTTGACTAGGCCGTATCAGCCTATGCTTTATGTGTTTGCATGGTATATTTGACTAGACCGTATCAGCCTATGCTTTATGTGTTTGCATGGTATATTAGACTAGGCCGTATTAGCCTATGTTTTATGCGTTTGCATGGTATATTTGACTAGGCCGTATTAGCCTATGCTTTATGTGTTTGCATGGTATATTTGACTAGGCCGTATTAGCCTATGCTTTATGTGTTTGCATGGTATATTAGACTAGACCCTATTAGCCTATGCTTTATGTGTTTGCATGGTATATTAGACTAGGCTTTATTAGCCTATGTTTTATGTTTGCATAGTATATTAGACTAGGCCGTATTAGCCTATGCTTTATGTGTTTGCATGGTATATTTGACAAGATCGTATTAGCCTATGCTTTATGTGTTTACATGGTATATTAGACTAGACCGTATTAGCCTATGTTTTATGTGTTTACATGGTATATTAGACTAGACCGTATTAGCCTATGTTTTATGTGTTTGCATAGTATATTAGACAAGGCCGTATTAGCCTATGCTTTATGTGTTTGCATGGTTTATTAGACTAGACCGTATTAGCCTATGCTTTATATGTTTGCATGGTATATTAGACTAGGCCGTATTAGCCTATGTTTTATGTGTTTGCATGGTATATTAGACTAGACCGTATTAGCCTATGTTTTATGTGTTTGCATGGTATATTAGACTAGGCCGTATTAGCCTATGTTTTATGTGTTTGCATGGTATATTAGACTAGACCCTATTAGCCTATGCTTTATGTGTTTGCATGGTATATTAGACTAGACCGTATTAGCCTATGCTTTATGTGTTTGCATGGTATATTAGACTAGACCGTATTAGCCTATGTTTTATGTGTTTGCATGGTATATTTGACTAGGCCCTATTAGCCTATGTCTTATGTGTTTGCATGGTATATTAGACTAGGCCGTATTAGCCTATGTTTTATGTGTTTGCATGGTATATTTGACTAGGCCCTATTAGCCTATGCTTTATGTGTTTGCATGGTATATTTGACTAGGCCCTATTAGCCTACGCTTTGTGTGTTTGCATGGTATATTAGACTAGGCCGTATTAGCCTATGCTTTATGTGTTTGCATGGTATATTTGACTAGGCCGTATTAGCCTATGATTTATTTTTGTTTTTTTACTCTACATTTGTGTCATGCGACTCTCGTACATCACTACTGTATTAATTAATCCTCTTTGGGGTCTTTATGATTTTTAGGCTGTTTGATACATTCACATAGGAACTGTTGGATTGTACATTGAAATTTTAAACCTTTTCCTGATCACGGATATTTATTCATTTTATACTGTAAATATGTATATGGCAACATTAGTATTTCTACGAATAAAATATGGAAGTATACAAATGTTCATTTGCATAAACACTTATTTACATATAAGCACATTCAGATAGATACATCGCCCCTATATACGCACAATATATATGTATGCATACCAACACACCCACGTTTCCAAAAACATTGATTCTTGCTACATTAACTATATCTAGAATGACTTCTCCCCTGCACAATTTCTATATTTATTTTTTTACGTTGATACTGAGGCAAACCTGGTCTGTCTCTATTAAACCTAATTTATAAAGATAGTTTTTAACACGAGCAGACTTGTGTTTAAGCTGCTAGTTGTTTATCCGGAATTTTCAGTTTTGGTCGAGTAATTGTTTAGGGTTATCAACAGGTGAGTTGTCGTTCTTGCAGACTTCTTTACAAAGGAGTCAGTCCGTAAACATCAGCTTCAGTTTCAGTATGTTGTGAAATGGGTCTAAACCTATTTTAAAATATTTTTCAACCTTATAACAACATTATTTTCTTTGCAGAACACCAATATTATCATCAGCTTGTTTTGCTACCTAATTGTGCTCAACTGCCATTTGTGTCAGTGGAACATCGGTGAGTGCAGGTACTTAAACTACAAAAACATGCTTTCATTTTAGTCTTATATAGCAAGATTTTTGTTTTTTGGATTGACGTCGTACTGCCTGAATAACAGCGTTGTGTAGCGTGTTCTCCGTTCGACTGAAAGGGGAACGAGAGGCCAGATTTTCAGGAACATTTCACACATTTTGTACCAAGTCTTCTGTCATATGTATCATGTTTTTGTGTTAGTGCTACGCCCCAGAACAAAATTATCGGGTGGTCTTACGTTGTAGGACTAACTTTGTAACCTAAAATCGACGCTGTTATACAAATTAAAGTCATATTACTGTAGTCTAAATTGATCCTTTATTATTCCTACATGTAAGACCACAACGCTGATATTTATATTTTGGTAGAATTGTAACATAAATAACGTGATGCGTCTTACATTGTGGGAATAATCATTGACCTGCCATGGTTCGCTAGCTTAACATGAATTTAACACTTTTTTAATATTGCGTGAAATTACTAAAATTGCCTTAACAATTGTGTCTGCTTAATACATTCATATCATAATAATGTTTATATATTCTAGGGACAAGCCAATTTAAAATTTCGTCGCAAGTTTATAAATATGGTATTTTTGTGAAGGTCAAAGCATCAGATATCATAAATTAGCAAAAAAAATATCCACCATTAAATGGTTTTTGCTCATAGCAAGTGCAAGCAAATTATTTTGTTGCCTGAAAGAAAGACGATTCTCCACAAAGTGAGCATTTTTCTAGTGCATAATATTGTATACAAATCCAGTAATGCTTTTTGGGTTAATTCTTGAAACAGTCAATAGTGAATATATCTGGACTGTTCATGAGGCATAATTTACAAATGTATGTGGTGAAAGATGCCAACAGGTACCCAGGCACTCAGGTACCCATCCATAGATAACAATCTTGGATATAAAATGAAGAACCAGGTACCCATTAAAAGATAATAGTATTCCAAGTTTAGATCCAGACACAAAATAACGATTACAGTTTGAAGCTTGTGTCATGGATGCATTTATTCTTCATCTATATAGTTGCTTTCATTTTAATTATCGTACATCTACTATATAATAATACAAAAATGTCACTTCTTTCTCGTGCAACCTATTTAAGAATCAATCCTGAGATTTAAAGCTAGACTGTCCTAACTTTGTGTCTGTTTATGGTTCATGCACCATTTTTCTCACAATTTAAATGCACATGTTTTGAGATCCTGATGACATTAAGTAGGTCAATACCTTTGGTCGACAGGGACAGTAAGTACTGATTAAGAGATGAAACAATGCCAAATATAAATGTCTAATACAATGTTTGCCTCATGTTTATGGCTCTGGAGAAAGTATTAGCTATTCAAATCAGGGCCACTGTTCACATGTTTGTTTACTGGTTTCTTTTTTTATTAGCAGGAAACCAAAGACTGATCTTTTTATCACAGCAAAGGCAACACAAAAACTTGGTTAATGTAAAATGCATTTCTTATACCTTGTTAGGAAAATATACAGAATGAAATTTTTTACTGAAATATTTAAATTTAAAAGGTAATCTTTGTTATTTGATATCACTGAAAAAAATAACAATTGACCATTTGTGTACATATGGTAATTTTTGCATTAATTTTATTTAAAAAATTCCAAGAAAACCACAATTCTTGCATGTGTAACCACTTGTCATAGATGCATTCTGTTTTGATTGATACTACATGTATAATATACCAAATTAAATTGAAAATAAATGTGCCAGAAAAAGAAAGAGACAGTATTGATGTGACTTGCATGTTATATGGCTTTACAATGTTTGAGAGATTTTGATAAACTTAAAAAAAAGCATGTACCGGACTGTATTTAAAGGACAAACCATGGCAGGCCAAGGATAATACAATAATAGTTATCATTTTTGGACGACTATTGTGAAAGTTACTACAGACATGTAGACCATATAAATATAAGCTTATGCATATATAATGTGTCTATACTCTTGTATTAACTACTAAATCCACGTGGATTCTGTCTATACTCTTGTATTAATTACTAAATCCACATGGATTCTGTCTATACTCTTGTAATAATTACTAAATCCACATGGATTCTGTCTATACTCTTGTATTAACTACTAAGTCCACATGGATTCTGTCTTATAATAATGTTGTATTAACTAATAAATCCACATGGAATCTGTCTATACTCTTGTATTAATTAATAAAACCACCTAAATTCTGCCTATTCTCTTGTATTTACTAAATCCACCTGGATTATGTCTATACTCTTGTATTAACTAATAAATCCACATGGATTCTGTCTATACTCTTATATTAACTACTAAATCCACATGGATTTTGTAACAAAAATTTTAACTGCAGATCCTGGTAAGAAGCAATACTAAATGTATGTTAAATAAAACAAATATGTTTTTTATATAGTTTATTTTAAATTATGGCATTTAATATATATATATATATATATATATATATATATATATATATATATATATATATATATATATATATATATATATATATATATATTGCTTTTGTATGTTCCAATTATGCTTTTTTGCCTATTAACATTAGTAATAAATTATGCTTATACCTCTTGTGGGTGTATGTGTGAACCTACAATAAGCAGTTCATGTTTATATTTAATACAGTTCCCATTGATCAAGTACCTGGATAACCAATCATTAGAACTGATGAGTACCCTGTAGAAATGTCTTAAAATTTGGACATCTCTATATACGGCATATGAAAGGATATTTTGGGGAAATGTGCCTTGTTTAATCAAGTATTTGCAGTTTTCATTACTCAGAATGTAACGTTATGATTGTAAGTTCAATCCAAAAAACAAATTGTGGGAAATGCTTGTAATTATTCATGTTTTATTAATGTGAAAGTGAAAATAAAAGGGATTGGTTACATCTACTTCATGTGCTTTCACTATTAACTCTATATTGACAGTGTAACAAAACATTCAAGGTACTTGTTCTTTTTTAATGCCTACTTATATGAGAATGTTTTAGACTAATTCATCAAAAAGTATTGTTTTTATGGATGCATATTTACATAAAATATATATTTTTCTCTAATATTTCCTATGAAGAGTTAAATACAATCTTGTATATACTTTTTATTTTTATCTTTTTTTGTTGTTGCTTTATTGCATAGGCATAGTTGTATTGTGCTGATACTTTTGTCATAACAATATTAACTTATTTTTTAAATGCTAAAATAATGATAAAATAAGACAAATGAAGATGTTTATGCAGAGAGGGGTATGTGGATGCTACAAAAGCCTGAGCTGTGGATAGCCATAAAAACTTTAAAACTTAAAAGAAAATACAGGTATGATAGGTATTATTCTTCTTACAGAATACAATTGCATAGAAAATACAAGTAAAAATTATTTAAGTAAAAATTAAAAGTCTTATTTACATTAATTTCATATCCACATGTATCAAACAAATTTAATTCAGTATTGTAGCAGTAATAATAAAAACAAACTGAGCTGGCTACTCAAAGCAGTAGCAGCAATATTTATACTCAGTGAGTAGTGTATAGTTGCTACCAAAGGAGTCTGATGTTTTATCAGTAAAGTATCATACAATAAATCATATATGTACTATAGATATGTATATTTATTGTACAGACAAGGTGATGTCCTCTTGTCACAGATTTCATTGTACTTTATTGATACAATGTCAGACTATATAGGTGCTACTGCTACCAGCTGCTCAAGGGAGAGAACTGACATGCATTTACAGTTAAAGATGAGCTGGGGATATTGTAATATAGCTCTATTACCATGAAACAAAGATGTGTATTATAAAGTTCTCAACACCTTCCAACACAACACAACACAAATCAAACCTCTCCAATGTGAAACCCACAATAAACCACACTTTTTCTGGATTTTCCAGGAATCCTTTCTTGAGCTGCATCAAATTCTTCCCAATAATGTAAAGTTTAAGTTCTCTGTTCAAAATAGGAAGATGATGGTACTCAGCCCTACTGAAGTGCCCCCTAGTGATGTTGTTACTGCTATATACTAATCATATTCTTTGCCACTTAAAATAGTTTCAAAATGTATCAAAATTTTCTTTTTCTGAGATATGTCTACATTTTGTGTCCCTGAAATATATACCATGTGACATAAAATTGAATGTTACAATTAGACCAGTATGTATAAATTGATTGTTTATGAAGTCCCTATATTGTTAATCTGTAATTTATTTAATTTCATATAAACAAATATTAACGGCAATAAAGCACTTTCAAATATTATAAAAATATCAAAGAAAAGAATATGATGCATTTTTCAATATTTTTCCTTTTCTGCACTTCTAGTTTTATCACAGCATGACTCCACATGCAATATTCTACAAATTTCCCTAAAATCTATTTAATTTTTATCAGATCATCTTAATTTACTTAACTATGCTTATTAAAATAACACATGATTTATCAATATATACTGCACATAACTAATTTTACATTTTGTGGACTTGCATTAATGTTTTAGCCTTAGAATTAAGACTGGATGAATCATGTCACTAGTCCCAGCATTGGTAGTGGTTTTTTTTTGCTGTCAGGCTGTCAGTTTGTAAGTTTTTGATAGAAGGTGTAAAAGCTTGAGTGTTTACACATAAATTATGCCCAGTCCATATGGTCATGGTTTCAGCAGTTTAATATACAAGTACAGTGGACTGAAAGGTCTGCTGAAAATCATTTGGGCAAGTGCATCATGTTCCTTTGATCATTGTTCAGCTTATTAAGATGGCATGATCATGACCCTGTTGACTGTTATTGTAACAGGTAGCAGGTAAAGGGAGACAAACCCTCAACAGGAGACAGCAAAAAATTTGCCTTAGGCAGAGTTAGGAGAGTAAATTTCAGGCAACTTAAACTCAGACTGCCTGATATCCCCCTCTGACTGCCAGATATGCCCCTCTGACTACCAGATATTGCCCTTTTCCTTGTGTTAGATAAATGAACCTTCTGATGTTGATACAAGACTTGTGATTTGAGTTTACCTAGGTGTGTACAGATGTTAGTAAAACTTGTTAACTTGGCCTCTCTTATCTTTGTGATTTAGATTAACCACATGCTATAATACTGAGATAAACAAGCATGACCCATAATTTGGGCATAAGTATCTGAATTGTTAGCAGCATATACTTTTATCATAGCAGATGATTTAGCATGCACATGTTTGCTTCTTGGATATTTTGTAGTGTTTAAAATATCCTTTTTGATTTCAGAAAAATGCATTCTAAATCAGAGCCTAAAATACACAATTTACTGAATTTTTTCAAGTGCTTAGATGTATTACATTGTATTCTGTGAATTTATTTCGCGTAAAGAGCAATATTAATGTTCATGCCATGTAAACATGTAAAACTTAAAGTTATTAACTTACAATATTTCTTATATATACCTACTTTATCCCAGAGATGACAGAGACGTCACTGTATGGTTCAGCATTGTCTGCAGTGCTACCACCTGGAGCTAAAGATATCAGGTAAACAAAAACAACTACCAGTAGAACAGATGTTGTGATGAAAATTCATAAAGATATTAAACAGGGAACTGTATGGCTTTTAAAGTGACTATAGTGCCTGTCATTATAACACACTTCCTGTTAGGAGGCACATATGATTAAGGGCCGTATTCAGTTATGTAGCATAACTTCAGTAGCACAGCATGTTAAATGAAAGGAAATATTTCTTTTATTCACATGATCATGTTTCAAAAAACACAGTCTTAAGTAATCTTAGAAAATAGAAAAAAGGGAATGAAGAGAGAGATGGAGACCACATATTTTTTTGACCACTACAATATATACCTGTAGTATGTGTAACATTCTTGCCTACTGCTCATGTAAAACTATCCTCAGGGAAGTTTATACAGTTTAATTTTGATTGAGGCAATTAAAAGATTACTAGGTGGTCAGAGATAAACAACTACCATTTCACAAATAACTTATTGACTGAAAATTGTGAGTTTTGCATCATGTGTGTAGAACCTGTTAGGCAAATTTTCATAAAGTGTAGTAAGTGGAACAACCCAATTCTTTGGAAGTCAGGTAAAAATAATGAGATATTTGTTGAAGAGTTAGGGTACTGTAAATTTTTTTAGAAAAGGTTTTTGTGATATAGGTCAAGATGGAATGTATATAAGTTTCTTTACATCAAAATTATTCTTTTTCCATCTTAACATCATTCTTAGTGGAAGCATATAGATCTTATCAGACAACAATTCCAGAGGAATTTTTTAAATCATGGAATTACTAAAATATTTTTTGACTGGATTAACACTATTTTGGAATTATTGTTAATTCATTCGAAGACATTCTGGATTATACTATTGTGATACATCAAGAGCATTAGCACATCTGCATATCAAAGTTTATCCTGGATTATACTATTGTGATACATCAAGAACATTAGCACATCTGCATATCCAAATTTATCAGCACATTTAAGATTGGAATTCATTCAGAACACTCAATACTTTTAGATGAGTGATAGAACCTTTATGACCATTTGGAATTGAATTCACATTTCAGAAAGTTAATCTGATTTTTTTTTTTAATGAACTCAGATAATTAAATTAATAGTTCGTAATATAAAACTTGTTGGTTTTGCTTTTCTGTTACTTAGTTTAAGACCATAGAGTCACAACAACACCTACATGCAAAGAATGCCAGGAATTAGTACCAAAATGATATTAGTTATGCCTAGTATCGATATTGGCATGAAATAAGTTATGGTAGGTATTAATACTACTGTGAATGAGTTAAAGTTTATATACTGGAATGTTTCAGTTTGTTACGTCAGATACCAGACAACCAAGAGGTGTATTGCCATCCCTTCACAGATCAGAGTATTATCATTGACCTACTGCAGTATGTAGAAGAATCAGATGATTGTGCTATCAGGTACTCTCTAAGTGACCATCTTCCTGTCCTCTTTGTATGTAGCTCACTAGGCTATATTGTCATGAGCTAATAGTTATTGCCTCACCTCCACTATGCATCCTTTTGCCTGTTGTTTGTTGAGTGCTCATCAACAGTTGATTGTAACAGCTCTGGAAGCTTTTCTTTTGATCTGATTTTAGTCAAACTTGGAATATATTCTTGTAATATCAACTCAGTTATGAGGTGACCTTGCAAGTGATTGGTTGAAATTATTACAACTATTTATGTGATCTGATCTTAATCACACTTGAAATTTTGGGCATACATCATCTGTGTCTTGGAAAGATTTGATAATGACTGTGTCTTGGGTAGATTTGATATTGACTTTATCTTGGGTAGATTTGATATTGACTGTATCTTGGGTAGATTTGATAATGACTGTATCTTGGGTAGATTTGATAATGACTGTATCTTGGGTAGATTTCATAATGAATGTCTCTTGGGTAGATTTGATATTGACTGTATCTTGGGTAGATTTCATAATGAATGTGTCTTGGGTAGATTTGATCTTGACTGTATCTTGGGTAGATTTGATAATGAATATGTCTTGGGTATATTTGATAATGAATGTGTCTTGGGTAGATTTGATAATAACTGTCTTAGGTAAATTTGAAAATGACTGTTTTTTGGGTAGATTTGATAATGACTATCTTGGGTAGATTTGATAATGACTATCTTGGGTAGATTTGATATTGACTGTATCTTGGGTAGATTCGATAATGACTGTGTATGAATTGGGTGAAATTGCATCTGTTTGGCTGAGCTTGTGATCAAGCTAAGGCTACATTTCTGATCCAGTTTTGACCAAAAAAGGAATATATATACTTACATCATCAGTATCTTTTTATACACATTGTATTAATGAGTTGAGCTTGCATCTGATTAGCTGAACTTGTTGCCATTCTGCAAGGCATATTTCCATTTTGATTAAACTTTGAATATTGGTTATATCATCAAGATCTTAGATTGGTTTCAGATTCATTCATATTAATAAAGCAGATATAATCTTGCATCTGATTGGCAGTGTTTGTCACCATGAAGCAGATATAATCTTGCATCTGATTGGCAGAGTTTGTCACCATGAAGCAGATATAATCTTGCATCTGATTGGCAGAGTTTGTCACCATTCTGGTGATCAAACTTTAAAAATATGGACAGATACGGTAATGAGCAAGATCTGTGCATATTTATGAGGTGATCTTGTAGTCAGTGGCTGAGCTTATACCTGCTCTGGAAGCAATATATCTCATCTGATTTTTATCCCAACTCTCATGTACAGTTATATCATGAAGATTTTGGGATGTTATTAAAGTAAACAGGTTTGATCCATATTGATGATCTTGCATTTGATTGATGACTTCAGAGAGATATTAAGTATGTAAATCAGGTGAATGATATCAGGCCTACATGGACCTCTTGTCGTACACATCCTCTATGTTTTATCTTTCCTAGTCTTAGACCAAAAGAACTTCTGGTAATGATGTGTTGTATGTCATCCATCCATGCCTACCAGTCTGGTATTGCTATACTAAATTAATTGGAGTATTGCTGTGAAACTTTAAAAACACACTCATCCCAAGGTTAATAAATGAAAATGGTGCTGCTCAGATGGTGCTGCCATAATGTCATCTTATGAAAATTATTATCACTACTGAATGGATGGTCATGTCAGAGGGGTAATTTCCTAATGATGTCTGCTAAATGAAAATGATTTCAATGTGACATCTAATATGGCCAGTACAGCACGACCAATATAAAATCTTATCACTATTGGTATTTGTTTCTGACCAAAAGACTTCTTATGTTGTCTATCTGATCTTAAATGACAGTGATTTTGCTCAAATATTGCTGTCACAATGACCATCTTGATCCATTTACTGTTTCTCCTGATATGAGGGTCATATCAATGTGGAGTTCTCACAGAAAGACTTTTTATTATGTCTAGTTGGTTCTATATAATAATAGTACCTTTATTGCTTATCTTGAGGTTTTCAAAAAGACTTCTTTCAATAACTCCATGGCTCTAAATGAAAATGAATCTGATCTGACAGTCAGCATGCCTTCAGAGCAGCAATCAGGAAAATCTTCTTATAGCTGCTTCTGAATGGAAAGTCATATCATCATAGGGTTTTCTTTGGAAGACATGGTGTCAGGTTGGTTCTGAAAAGATCTGACACTCAATATTGACACCATTTTGGCCATTATGAAAATATGTGATTGCTACTCCTGGATGGAAAGTCGTGAACATGAGGTTCTCACCAGCAGACTGTTTATAATTATTAGTAGAATCTGAATAAAAATAATAATAATCTTTATAAAAGATGTTTGCCTAATGAAAAATGATATTTTCATCAGAAAATTTCTTATGAGGTCTAATTAGTCCTAAATGAAAATGGTGTTGATCTGACATCCAATATTGCAACTCTGGTGGCCAACCTGAAAATCACTATTCCTCCAGAATTGATGGTCATACTGTCATTGTGTTTTCACCAAAAGTCTTTGTATAATATATGGTTGGTTCTAAATGTAAATGGTGCAAATCTTGTATTAAATATGGCTGCCACATTGTCTGTCTTATACAAAATTAAATTTCTACTCCACCTGAAAAGATGGTAAAATTGGCATGGGGTTTTCAGCAAAGACTTCTAATGATGTCATTTTTTTTTCAATGAAGATGGTCTTACAGGCTATGATAGTAGCTATATCTGAACATCTCAAGGATATCACAAATATAAAGTTGGACACTCAAGAGTTAAAACCTTTTAAATGGTCTTATCCTGATTTTCTGGAGATACTTTCAGATAGTATTCTCTTAAAGGGACTTTTGCTGATAATCATGCTACTCTGCTAATTTCATTCTCCACTTTAAACTTTTACCAGTCAAAATTTGAAGCTACATATTGTATCTTTGCAAGAGATTTGACAGTGTAAGAGCACTGTCTGAAACAACTGTCTTGTCTAAATATGGCTGAACTAAATACAGTGAAAGTTCTCAGAATCGAAGACTATTACAATAGGAAAATTTAGATAGATTGGACAGTGTGTTGGAATAAAAACAATTAGTTTTATTGGCAAATAAAGGCACATAGAGTAAGATAACTCTTCTATTTGACAATTTATATTCTGAGCCAAGTTTTCCATATCTTTGTTTCAGTTGATGTATTTTATATAGTAGAGAACATTATGTTACTAAAGTAATTTAACTCCTCTTGATATTGTGTTACTAAATTTATTTAGCTCCTCTTGATATTGTGTTACTAAGGTAATTTAGCTCTTGATATTTCGTTACTAAAGCAATTTAGCTCCTCTTGATATTGTGTTACTAAAGTAATTTAACTCCTCTTGATATTGTGTTACTAAAGTAATTTAACTCCTCTTGATATTGTGTTACTAAAGTAATTTAACTCTTGATATTGTGTTACTAAAGTAATTAAGCTCCTCTTGATATTGTGTTACTAAAGTAATTTAACTCCTCTTGATATTGTGTTACTAAAGTAATTTAGCTCCTCTTGATATTGTGTTACTAAAGTAATTTAACTCCTCTTGATATTGTTACTAAAGTAATTTAGCTCCTCTTGATATTGTGTTACTAAAGTAATTTAACTCCTCTTGATATTGTGTTACTAAAGTAATTTAACTCCTCTTGATATTGTGTTACTAAAGTAATTTAACTCCTCTTGATATTTTGTTGCTTAAGTAATTTAGCTATTGATGCTATTATATAGCTGTGACTATTTCTTGTCACTGTGCTTGTCATGTTATATTTAAGTATTCTGGTTATTTTTGTGACTGCAATGTCAGTTTCATAACTGATACATTAGTTTATTTACCTCAGAATAAGACCAAAATTATGTGTTGTAGAGATCCGTGAGATTTGCACAAAGATTGCTCTAACTAAAATGTTTTTACAAATAAAACTCACTCTGCTTACATCTGTATATATTAAAGAATATATGAAATGGAGGAAACGTAGCTGCTAAGAACTTCTCACTTTTAAATACACGTAGATTTATGTAATATGTTTCTTTTGTTTTTCAGTGTTCATTTTGAGGATTTATCTGAGAGTAATGGTGTTGCTCCAGGAGAGGCTAGAATCCTTCATATAGAGCAGATACCTGTGGACAGGCTTTCCTTGGAGTAAGCGTGTAATAAGCGTGCACAGAGATGCAGTAGTAATCACCTTATCCATACTTGTCTGTTCATTTATGCATTTTTGAACCAGAATAACATTGCAATCTTTACATGCATACTTGCCATTTGAAGGTTTTGTTTTACCAGGTTGAATTGTGACAATAGTTTTTGCCCATTTTCTATCAATATTAAAAATCTCCACTAAAGTAGATCCTTTAACCAGAATAGCTAAGGACTCATTCAACACAGATTGAGACAGAGTGGTATTTGCATTGTCTGGCAAATGTATCTTTCATTGATTTTGTCTTGTCATCTCCATTTTGGATAGAGTTATGGAACTTGATAATTATGTCACCTTCATATGCAGTGCTGCATGTAGTGAGAATAGAGCAGTAACCCTCATAGATAATTGGATGCCAAATGGCAAGTGAATTGTATATTTCATATGGATGTCTCATTTAAAGATTGTCTTCTTGGATCTGATTTTAATAGTTATTGCCTTTTTCCATAACTATTAAGTTTCCTCTGCATCAGCCCTCTGTAACCAGCAGTTGATGTAAATTGGTATGTAATTTTTCTCAAGACTTGATGTGCCTTTTGTTGGTCTTGTCTGCTCCCCATTACATACAGTTATGGCTCATGACAAATCCCTATCTTCACATCTGAGTGCTTGTAAATAACACAGTTATAAAAAAAAATCATTCAACAGATATTGATGATGCTGACATCAAAGTGCATGTGCCTTTTGATTTGTTTGGTCTCATTTCTAAGTGTTGTATCCCCCTGATTATTTGTCCTATCTGGCTTTGGTTTCTACACAAGATTTTCACTGATAAATGTAACCTTGTTGTGCCTGTGAATTTTGATTAATGACAGCTTGAGTGTTTTTGATTTTCAGCACACTATGATTTTTAATGGAGTTTATGGATCTAGAGCTTTCTTCCTCCTGATATTCTTTTCTGGAAAACAACTTTAATAACTTATATTTCAGTGTTATGTATATTAAAATTGCATTGTTTGTTTGTTTTTATTATAATTTTTTTTTAAATTTCATAATATTCTGTTGTAATAAGATTGTATGTTGGACTTAACCTTCTCCAAAATCAAGTTTATTTTTAATTTTACCTCATTATTGAATTTTTTTAAAAAGTTCTGTAAACAACTAATACAATCCATTCCTCATAAATAAAGTCAAGATTTTATAGATCACATCTGTGATGGTCATATTTGATGTCTCAATGGTACCATTTTTAATTAGGACATCAAAAGAACTGTTCTGGTTAAAACTCCATGTCAAGATGACTTTCCATTTAGGATTAGCAATAACGAGATTTTCAGGATGCTGCCATAGTAGAGAGGTACCATTTTCCGATTTAGGCCTGACTTGACCATGAGACGAATGTGTGTCTGTAAAGTTCCATTACTGTCCTCAATGTTGCTTAGAATTGATAACATATATCTGCTAATGGATGGTCAAACTTCAGTCAACACATAACAGACCTATCCCATAGCTAATTTGGTCAGTAGAGCTAAACAAAAAGAAATTTTCTGAATAATAGGTGGATTTAATAAAGAGGTAGGGCTTGACAGTTTTCACATATCTGGTTGATCTTCAGTTTTTTTTTTTCCTAGAAATTAAAATCAGCCACATAATGGTGAATCAGGACTCTTCCATTTATACATACATAGTACCCAAGAAAGGCAGTTTTTAAAAAAAAAAGATATCCCAGGGTATTTTGATATCACAGAATGATAATGAATAATAAAATGATAATAAAATTCTAAATTGCATCTACTGTTGAGTACCCCACTATAAAAGTGCCTTCACTGAGTCCAGTTTATGTTTTAATGAAACAGCCCTAAAAGAATAAACCTCCTTTAGAAAAGTGCCATAATAACCTGACAGGTTGTCTGTTCATCCAATAAAATCTAACAAGTATGTACTTAACCCAAGTTATATTATATTTTGTTTACATGAAAATTTTCTTGCAGATGCCAGAGTGCCTGGTATATACTTGGGGAGCAAAACATTGCCAAATTTAATGAGACAGCGAAAAACACAGTTCAGATTCACATGGGTTTATTCCGTCTTCCTGATGTAACAACTGACATCCTTGTGACGCTCAACGATCCTATAAATATTGAGTAAGTTGTCAAAACAAACCTTGACTCAATTCCATGTCCAGAAACATACTACTGATGCCACTTGAATATGTTGATAAACTTTCACTGTGTGAGGTAAAGTGGATAATACTGTTTATTAGAGAGAAAGTTAGGAGTATCAATTAGTTCCAGAGATAAGCAAATTTCATAATTCAAATTACTGTGCATCATATCCTAGCAAGGAAGGCCCTAAAATGGGTTACTTTATCAGTTAAACTAATAGTTAATTTAACCAATGCATAATGGATGTAAATGAAATGGCAGTGTAAAATACAGAATGTTGAATGATCAAATAAAATACAAATGTATTTCATAAATGGATCTAAAAATCTATGACAATTTTTAACACCTTACAAGTCATGCTATTGTTCTTGCCAAGGCAGATATAAAACCACTTATAAGCCATGATATTGTTCTTACAAAGGCAGATATAAAACCATTTATAAGTCGTGATATTGTTCTTACCATGGCAGATATAAAACCAATTACAAGTCAGAATATAAATCTTATCAAGGCAGATTGGATCACATCTGCAAGATTTTTAATTTAATTAAATGAAATAATAATCTTTCCTGACAAGATCTTTAGTTTTACATCTGATGCAGGTATATTTTATTTTACTGTAAATTCAAAGCAGTCTTTTGCTTTTGTGCATTTTTGTTAATTAAAGCACATTAATAAGCCAAGATATGAAAGCATTACACCACTCCCTCGATAACTCGCGGACATCTGGGTCCAAAAACAACGACCGCGATATAAGCGAGGGCGCGAGTTATCGAGGGACCTATAACAAACAACAAAACTAACAAAGGGATCGCCGTAGAAGCAAAAGGGGGTGGGGTTGGCTTGGCATGTTACAGTGTTGAATACTCAATTAATAAACATGCTAAGATTAACAGTGAATAAATATCTCTTCATATTAGTATATATTATTTTTTTCCTCAGAGTAACATTAATTTCAGGATAACTTGCAGTATATTGATCATCAAAACATTATTCCACGTGGTTTTCATTCGCTTAGCACATGTACGACTTCACGTTTTGACAGCAGATTTGAATCACCCATGCATGCATGCCCCAGTTATACCTCGTGACCACGCAGTCGCATAAATGTTATTATTTTGGAATTATTATTCTTAAGATAGCTATTGGTAAAAACGTAGTAGTAATATCGCAAATAGAAATATCGGTACATGTACGATGGCTAACTTTCGAAATTCGCGGAGCTAGTCGACTAGAAAATCAATGAGCAAAGATTACTTTGATGAGTTACGAAGATTTCAAGGTGTCTAGGTGATGATGGTTCATAATATACTTTGTGGGATTTCTTTGACATGTTTGTTTGGAAATCAAAGGTATCCGTCTGGATTTCATTAAAAGAGCCTGCTAGGTACCGATCATTTAGCACCCACATTCAATAGTTATCGTCTACAAAGAGGTTTATTACCCGTAGAACAAAGGTTTTAACCTTGGAATACAATGCCTCGGGGATAACGGTTGGTCCGGTTGCACTACACCAATGAATTTTATTAATCAAAACAGACGGCCTGATGTATTGTTTATTTATATTAAGCAGCGATCTGGTTTCTTATTATAGCCATAGCTGTCACACCTGTTTGAAGTGGTTGGCCAGTGTGGCGATTTTTTTTTTTTTTTCAGGTACCCGCGTTTACGTTTCAATATCCGTGTTTTTCTATACCGGTTTACCCGATGACAGCCCTAGATACCTTACTGATATTATATACTTTAATGACGTTAATACATAAAATGTGAAAACGTTTTCGATTGGTGATGTAAAATTAAATTTGATAACGGTAACGAATATGAGAACCTAGGCTCCTAAAGGCATGCCTTTGAACTTTCTTTTATTGTACTTACCAGGTTTGATTTTATGAAAAATACATATTCTAAGCGATAGAACAACACCGGTCTCTTTTAATGGATTCTTTTATTGTAACAACACTTCCCACGCTGTTGATCAAAACAAAGCCGGCATGTAATTAGGTTCCCACCGAAGTACTCAAGTACTCGCAGGTTTCGATGTGACGGTTGATTGACTCTTTTCCTGCTTTCATCTAAGAGAATAAGTATGTTGCGATTATGGAGTGGAGACAAAATTAAAGGCTTATAACGTGAATTTCACCTAGCCAGATATTTAATTAGTTTCTATTTCATTCTAGGTTGCCGCATGTTAGCATTTACCAGAATTTTTCATTGAGCACTGTTTATTTACAATTTACAGTGTATTAACAACTATTTCTCTATTAAAAAACAATATGTGATATCTTTTTAGAAATTGCAAATGTCACAATATGGATTCTATCTTTACGGGCAATAATCACCATTTTCGATGATAAAAACGAGTTATATATCAAAGTTTAATTTACCAATTTACCATTTCTTATCACATTTTTCATTGTTCAACACATTTTAAAATATATTTGCTTTGAAAAAATCGGGAGCCATGCCGGACACCGCGTTATAAGCGGGTTCGCGAGTTATCCGGGCGCGAGTTATCGAGGGAGTGGTGTAGTTCTTATTCTTTAGCACTTTCAAAAATGTAAAAGGCAAATTTGGTAATAGCAAAATTAGAATGTATTGCTACTCTTGCAAATGAACAACTAGAAAAATGATAAATGTGAAAGGAATATGGAATGCAAACATAATTATAATCTGAATGTGTTTCAAATATAGATTTAGTGCAAATGAAATGCAATTGAATGAAATACAAATGAAATTCAGATTGGTAAAATTATTTGTTTCAGTGTCTTTAGCTGACGTCTTCATCTACATGATGATAAGCAGTAAACTTCATGAATATAATAATCTTGTGTGCATATTAGCACTTGCTAGGCCAATAATTACCAATTACAAGACATTATGCCAAGTATCATGTAATAATCTCATGTGCATATCAGCACTTGCTAGGCCAATAATTACCAATTACAAGACATTATGCCAAGTACTGTGTAATAATCTCATGTACACATCACTTGCGAGACCAATTACAAGACATTATGCAAAATATCATGTAATAATTTCATGTACACATCATCACTTGATAGGCCAATAACTACCAATTACAAGATATTATGCCAAGTATCATATAATAATTGGTATTATATAACTGTAAATTATTAACTTTTAAGTGAAAGCTTATAAAAAAAAGTATGAATATATATTTGTACCCAAGTTTCAACAGATAATCCATCCCTTGATGTAGCTATTATTCAGACATCTAACAGCAACCTACTTATGTGTGTGTATTTCTCATTCAGATGTGTCCCCCAATCACATTAATGCTAGCGGATATTAGCCAGCTACCTCACAAATCTAGCCCAACAAAAATATATAAATCATCTTTTAACCAAGCAAACATAGACAAAGGGCAGTAACTCTTGCCCATTACCTCCTCCTGCCACCATCTGTTGTTCTAGTCACCTGCTGTACTGTTAATCTATACATTATACCTGGTACAGTCCAAGCCATCCTTAGTGTTAAAATTGGCTTTTCCAACTGTAAATTTGGATTTATTGTATTTGACAAGCATTCTTCAACAGGTTGTATGCATTATTTTTACAAAATTTTCCAAATCTGAGAGACTTTGTCACTTTTTTGGACTTCATCTATTTAAAACCATGTTATGCCATACTATTGTTCACCTCGTGTTGTCAAACACAATTTTTGCTTACTTTATTGATAACAGAGATATTGTCAGCAAATTAGCAATGTGCTGAATTGTGTTGCTTTTCCTTTCTTGTGTTGTTTCAGAAGAAATGAAATGCATATGTTCAAAGCATAGTCTTGAAGGCATCTAAAAAGCAACACTATTTTCATTTACCTCATTTGTAATAGGGGTGGTATTAGCAAGTTAGTATCGTACTGAATTGATAATTTATGCTGTTTTTCTCTTTTTATGTCATTTCAGCAGAAATGCCAACTAATGTATGAAATGCAAAAAGGTTAAAGGCAAACAAATACAACCTTGACTCTGGTATCAAATGTACTAAGTACTAAGTGTACATCATCCAATCCATGCACCACTTCGGTGGCCTAGTGGTTAGAGCATCTGCCTCAATTGCAGGAGGTTGTAGGTTTGATCCCCAGTCGAGTCATAAAAAATAATACTAACAGCTGCATCGCTTGACGCTCAGCATTAAGAGGTTAGTGTTAGATCTGGTTGGTCTGGTTTCAGGATAATGTGACTGGGTGGGACATCATGCTACATGTCTGTGGCATGATGACCAAGTGCTAGACATCACTATAAACTGCCACACTGCAGACATTGTCGCGATATGACTGAAAAATTATTAAAGCTACGTTAAAAATCATAATCACAACACATCCAATCCATGCATCATGTGTAATAAGTGGACAGGTTACTCTGGGCTACAGTAAACTAGAAAGCAACAGAGGGAAGGAAAAAGCAATAAGTCCAGGAAGAATAAGGATAATGTTGACATCTTGAGTGTACCTGGCAAGTCTTGTTCGGGACATTGGGTCTCCCTTCCAACCAAAGTTCATCACTCACAGCCATCAACCATAGAAGCATCAGCAGCAGGGAAGGAGGATCAAGTCAAGTTCAGATGTTACAACCATCAACCTTTGAACAAATGCATTGTCTGGTCCACGAAATGACAAAGCAACTATTGACATCAGGCCAGATATCTCAAATGTTGATATGTGAGAAAGCTTGCCAGTAGCTTTTCGTGGGTCGGTGGTTCTTTCTGGTTTCTTCCTCCACCATTAATACTGGCTGCCATGAATAGCCTATTGTGTGCTGAAAAATGGCGTTAAGCCCAACAAGAACAACAACCAGATATCTCATTCTGACTCATTGGGGTGGGTGGGTAAGTTTTAGGCTACCTTTTGTACTTTTGCTCACACCACCAAGACAGAGTATCGTCTTTGTGAGTCCAGACACACTGGTTTAGTACTGGATTGATTATATCCAATTATAAGTTGGCCTTGCCATCACTGGCTATCCAGTCATCCCAAATTGTTCAGCCAACTAGGATTTACGAGGATCTTAGCGATAGATCCACCCTTTTAGCCATACTACTGGTGATAAATACTTACTATAACAGAGATTTCAGAGAGAAATTTATTCATCCAGCCAGGCCCTTAAAGCAGTCAGTACCAGAGATAGCCAGACAATCTTCTATACCACTGGGATCCAGGCCCACCATATGTTGGGCAAACCAGCTGGCTGTTTGAGCAGTGCCGTACTATAAGTTCACTGCTTGTCCATATGGCAGAGTTAGTGACATTTTCAGAGAGGATGGATTTGTCATAAATACCACCTGGCATGACTCATCAAGAGCTCCATTTGGAATCAAATCAAGAATCAACAGAATGTGAGTGCCACATAGCTCCTTGAAATCAGCTGTACTCAGCTCCAAACCATGCAGTGGACTGAATCTAGCTTCAAGGCCACAGTGGAGAAAATTTACAGGGTGGTGGCAGCTTCAAAATACCCTCCACTTTCTACAGCTACTCAGAACTATGAAGTTAAAAAATATTGTTAGATCATTTTGACAAGGAGGAAGAGATGCAGTCCTTTTGGCTCCATCCCCAATCAGCTAAAATTAAGATCAATTTCGGTCTTTCAGGTAGAATTATTGCCACAGACAATTTTTCAGAAACCGATTTCCAGTGACATTCTCATCTCACTAATACAAAACTCAGGCACCTTTTCCTGGCCCTTCACAAAAATCTAACAGCCATTCACATGTGCTCTGTATGTGTTCCATGCTACTTCAAAGCTAGTCCAAAATGTAGTCACTATGTCTTCAATGTTAGCTGTGATCTCTGCAATGTTCTGACTCGGGCAGAAATCTGGAAATGACAATGCTTTGGAAGTGATGGCCAGGATTGCCACTAGAATCAGTAACCAGGCAGCTCACCATTCTATGGCCAATGTACCAAGTGCTTTAGATGCTAAAACAGCATTTTACCCTGGCTTTATAGATGGCCCCTTACAGGCCAACATTACTCTACAGGGAAAAAAAATTGAAGAAGTTTTGATGGCAGGAAGATCAAGAATTGCCCAATAAACTTGCTACTCCACTCACGTTTTGAAACAATCAGCCACAGCCAATGTGGAGGGACAATAGATGGATTAAGAGAAAAAAAATCTGTGCAGTCTGATGTGCAATACAGATCCCAGCTTAATGCCAGGAGACCACAATTTTATAAAGCTTGGAAGCAACCATACAGAAGCAGTAAGAAACAAAGTTCCTCTGCCTTCAAGCCTCTTAACTCGTAACAATTATATACTATCTCCACTGCCTGCAGACTGTATACCTGTGGGTAGCCATCTCCTGCAATTTTTAAGTCAATGGATCACTCTATTTCCTCAGAATCATTGGGTGATCCAGGTCATTTTGGAGGCCATTTTGGATTTCATTTTCCAAGCCATACCTTTTACTCCTCTCCTCCCTTCACAGATGTACCATCAGATTGTGAGAAATTTGCCTTTCTAAAACAAGAGATATTGTCACTCAGCATAAAACAGGCGATGGAGATTGCGCAAAGATCACACACCTGAGTTTTTTCAAGGTTTTTTCTGATTGTGAAAGTGACTGTTAAGTTAAGGTCGATTATCGACCCAAGTCACCTCGACCACTGAAATTCCAGAAGGAAACAATGAGATTAATCTGCCTCTCCATCTTGTGGAACAAGTATGCAGTCAGTCTCTATCTGACCCTTGCATGGTTTCACTTTTTTATACACCCAGCATTACGGAAAGTGTTCAATTTTGCTTACTGTGACACATTTTGTCAGTTCAATGTCCTACTCTTTGTCCTCAACACCAGTCCTTGGATTTTTATAAAAGTTATGTATTTTATCATGACCGTCTTCCAATCTACTTCATCTACAATGACAGCAGCATAGCTAAACATCATCCAAACACATATTCTAAGTTATATTCTACTCCAAGTCAGAAATGATCTCAAACTTTTGGATCTAGACTTTCTAAAGAACTAGAAAATGTCTGACCTCCATCCATCCCAGCTTTTTATCCATCCATATATGGAATTTATCACCAACCTGAATCTGATAAAACTTCTTTGTATTCATGACAATCCACTCTGAAGGCTTAAAAGGGAAAGTGGCATGTCTACAGGGACTGGTGCCATATCAATAACATTGTCCCTCTAAGTGTCTCAATCCCTCATCTAAACAATAATTTGTGTCAAAGTCTATCACTCCATATCAGACACATTCTGGCATCATGGTGGACATGAAATATGCGATGATAATTTTATGTTGCATCTTTTAGCCAATTTTGATCTCAATGGACCAAAATCTGTCCTGGGTTTTAACATGGCAGAGATAAAATAAATCTGAGCCTTTAACACACCCTTCGCTAAAGTTACTATCATACAAAACACATTTCCTGATAGATTTAGCTTTAACAAGCAGGGTGAGAATGCTACATGCCTTTCTGTCTACCTCGATTAACTTCAGGTCAGACTGCATAAAAAGACTGGTCCTCTTGATGTAATCAAAAATACTGACTGTTGGCAAAGTCATTTGCTTGCTCTCTCCCATAGACAGGTCAAGAGCAGTTCCATGAATGATCCTTTCTTTGAGTAATCAAGCACAACACAGAGAAAAGTCGTTGTACACAGAAAAGTCGTTGTACACAGAGAAAAGTTGTTGTACACATAAAAGTCGTTGTATACAGAGAAAAGTCATTGTACACAGAGAAAAGTTGTGGTCCATGAAAGCACCTCTTTCATCAGGTGAACTGGGAAACAGAATATCATCCATTAAGCCTTGATTCATGTCTGAAATCATTTGGTGTACTTCAAAGTTTCATGAAGTTTACTACTGCTCAGCAATTTCTACAAGCCTTCATTTGAATTTGTGTTTTGTGTTTCGATCCAAAATATAGTTGAAGTTGTTGGTTGACATGCAGTTCTCAAGTATTTTATCTCCAAGATTTAGCTCCACAGAAGTAAATCTTGAAGCTGGTTGGCCCAGTGGTGGCAGCCTAAATGAACACCAGACTCAAGTAAAATAACACAGTCTGTCAGAATCACTTGATTTGCCACTTAAATTTTGTAGGTAAAAAGATTTCAATAATTAACTTAATCATATGTATGTGTCACAGATAAAGTGACCCATGGCTGTATTGCTTATGTAATTAGGAGAATAGGTTATAGTTAACATGGGGAATCCAGCCAAAATTCCCAAGGTATAGGTCAGATGCTCAGCATTCACTGCTCCAAATTTGGGTAACTTGTTTGAAGTAGAAAGCAAATTTTTAAGTAAATTATGTTTCTTCAAGAATATTTACCCAAGTACATTATCTGTAAACTATCCCAACCACCCTGCCATACAAGCATCTTTGTTCATATATCGTTCAGTTAAAAACTAGCAACACATGGCTGTGGCAAGGGGCGTAAAGGCCAAGAGTTATTTCCCTTTGTCTATATGAGATGGCCAAGAAAATGCAATTTTTGCTTTTTAGTGGGGCTGGTTTTACGAGGTAACAGTCTAATATACCCAAATTTGAATGTGGTGTTGTATTTTTAGAAAAACACAATTTACTTAAAAATATGATATTTAAATGTATTCATTTATTTTCCAGTCCGAATAGCAGCAGTCATCAGGCAGTCCCAGTTTCTGCAGACAGATGGACTGCTGAGGACTTAAAGCAGACACTCTTTTCCCTGAAAATCCTGGACAGTGGCATCTTTGGATAGATCATGCTGTCGAGTTATCCTGGTGTGACAGAACAAGACCACATCTCAAAACAGGACATTCTGAGGGATGGGACAATGACTTTGACTTGAGAGCTCAGACACAAAGGGAACTTTTTTGTTTAGTGTGACAATTTTTTTTAAATTGAGAAGATAAACCCACACCTTAATAGCTCTCATCTCAAAAGCTCTTGGTGGTTTTAAGTATTGTTTGCATTAAGAACATGATTGTAATGAATTTGTCCAAGGTGCGTGATTAAAATATTTTGACATGGACTTGAACATGTAAAGTATCTGTGGCAAAGCAGTTATGTCACCTGACCTGCATATTATTAACTGGGAGACTGGATAAAGCTTGCTATAGATACAATTGAACTTGTCCAATTCGATAGTTCTGCCTGAAAGATATAACGGGTCAAAAATCATTTATTTTTTTTACTTTTCTTTCATAACCAATATATAAAAGATAAATGGTGTCATATTTTCAAAACATTGAAATCAAACTCTAGCTGAAAATCCTAAGATTTAGTTGATAAACTAAATTAGAATGAAGCTTGAATCACGGTACATTTGTATTTTTCCATCAGATCCATATTGCATTATAAACACAATCAAAATGGAAAATTATGTAAGTGTGATTTGGATTTTTAATGCAGCTTTTACAATTTTTCAGTGGTACTGATACATTGCATTGTAGCAGTTTATAGTGATTTCTAGCAGTGATGCATCATGCCACAGATATGTGGCGTCATGTCCCACCCAGTCACATTTCCCCGACACCAGGCTGACCAGTCATAACAATAACTTCTTAATGGAGAGTGCCAAGTGAGGCAGCTGTTAGTACAATTGTTTATAAGTCTTTGGTATGATATAGCTAGGGTTTGAATCCACGACTTCCTGCATTAATGGCAGAAGCTCTAACCACTTAGGCCACTGAGCAATTATCACAATCTAGCATGAACTCAATTGACGAATACTTTCTTTTTATCTCAACTCTGTATAGTGGAGAGGTATTTTACTATGATCTGTATTGGTGTCCACAAAGATAAAATTATAGACATGCATAATATGACTGAATCTCAACCATACTATCTTCCTAGGTAAGTAGGCGGTAGCTACACTCTAGGGAGGGGCTGAGGTGGCTTACTTGTACATACATCTACATATGCTATACATTCTTGGTTACCTTTAGCATTTATCTTGGGCTTTAGTTTCATACTGCACAACTACTCTTGAAGATATGCACCTTAATGAGTACTAAACCCTTGTCAAAATAACTGTGACCTACATTTTAAATTCTACTGACCAATTTTTTTCTTTTGAACTTGTAACTTCAATTTGTCTTTTGTGTCCTATGCTCGTTACATACTATCTTAACTAGAATCAATAAACTTGGTGAGGAAATGGCCTTGATGAACAATATTTTTTTTCAAAAGTAGGTCATTATGGCCCACATTTTACACTTCATTGACTTTGGTTAGATCAGTCATTTCTCAGGTAGCTAGGTATGACTAAAAGCTTTGTATAGGTAAGGTATTACTTTAGTTACACTCTGGTCAAGAAAATGTACATTGGAAATGCAAATTGCAGAATGAATAGCAATAGGTGAAAATTAAATGTAAATGCATTTCATGACTAGATTTGAAAATCGGGCTGCATCTGATTTTCCGTTGTTGAAAGTCCTTTTCCATGATGATCCAGAATCAGTTACTTTACATTAATCTAGCTGTAAGGCCAAATGAGTTTATAATATAGCCATGTGCTTGTCATGCACTGTCTACAACTACTTGTTACCATATTCCAGTATCCACTTTTGATCAAACTTGGAATGTAGATTTTGTTATCATGTTCTCAGTAATAGTAAAGATGTGTGCATGTTAATATGGTGATCTGTCTTAGATGAGTTTGTCATCACTCTATAAAACACATTTCTGGTCAAATTGTGAGGCTTGGAGTTTGAGCTTATATCATGATCTCTAGCAACTATTATTGATTAGATTTGGATAAAAGATTAAACAAATATACCATGAAACTGTTGACGGAGTCTGATTTATGCACAAAATGTTATGTATTTATGAAGTATTGTCTCGTTTGCTGTACTTGTTACAATTCTGGAGAATGAATTAAAGTTGGATTTTGCTTAAACTTAGTAAAAAGATTGATACTGTCATAGTCTATATCAAGTTAGATCGGACCTTATTAGCAAGGTGATCTTCAATTCAGTTGGCTTAACGCACATTCTCAAGACATTTTTTTTTATGAAGTATTCTATCTGATAGGTAAAAAATTAGAAACTTTTTTAAAAAGATTTCATTTTAATAACTTATGAGCAACAGTGTCCATTAACATTAACTTTTACACAAATATGTGTGACTCCAACAGTTTTGAAGATGGTGGCACTTATAGCTACCTTCATTGATTTTTTTTTTTTCAAAGTACAATCTCATTTGCAATACACACACACTCACACAAATTAATGCACACGCACTCATATTTGCATTCATGTAGAACTTGGTAAATAGCTTGGTAGGTTATAAAATCTTGAAAAGTCAAAATGGAAGCCAGATACACACTTGAATATGGAAATTATTGTTCTGATGTTTATTATTGAAAAGTTACAGAATGCTTATAAAAAATCTGAAATGTCTTCTTGAAGTCTCAGTGGGACGAACCATTTAAATTTTGGAGAAATGGCTATAAATACTTGTTCTATCTGTAAAAACAAAATAACTTATTAAATCCCATATCAATTATATGAGCTGGAAATAAAACTGTCTTTGTTTAAAAGAAAGTGCCAACCACCCCCTGCAATGAAATGTCTGGTCCATAATGAGTCTAAAATGGAATGCAAAGGTATCAGCCATTAAATGGGGAGGGGGTCATAATTTTTAGTACCTTACCTAATAGAAAAGAAAAAAAACCTATATTTATTACATTAGTTTAAACAAAAAAAAGAGATTAAAGGTAAAAAAAAGAATTAAAATATTAATTTTGTTGTAAAGACAACCCTTTCCCTGAAATAAATGGTTGGGCTCTATGAAGTGTAAACTTAAACATGAAGGGATTAACCATTTAATAGAGAGGTGAAATTTTCAAAAGTAGCTTGAAAAAAAAAGCAACAAATAAAACAAGAAAAAACTAATTGTATACTTCATATTAGAGAACACAAAAATAGCTTAAGACAAACAAGACCAAAAAATATGGTGACTGAAAAAAAATCCCAACCCAGCTATCCATCCAAGATTAACAGGTTAGTCCCAATAACACTTGAATCATCTATAAATCTTCCACTGAAGGACTGAGCACAGCCAATTCTACATTTAGTTCAAACTATAATCCACTGCCCAGTGGATTTTTATAACAGAAACTTGGTGGATTTTTTTATGTAATATCTGTGTGATTATATGTTTACATGTGTGTGTGATATACATGACAGTGCTAAGTGTAGCAACTATTTTTGTTTGAAAGTATTAAATACTTCAAGGAAAACATTTTTTTTTATCCTTTATTCAAAACTGAATTTCCAGTAATATTGTATGGATGCTCCCCAATGTGAAGTATTACATTTTAGAGCCATTCATCCTTTCTCCTCCTAGGAACACTCCTTCTGATGGAAGCTTGGCAGGTACAGTAAGCTAGATCCGTTCTTCCATTAATGCATCAGGAGTGAAGGCCATTGTGAAAATGTCGCCTAGTATCACCTTTTTGACTGTCATATCAGGCTTCACCAAGTACATATCTAGGTCCAAGCCAAACTGCATAGTGTAGAAACCAAAAATTAGAATATGTAGCACAAACCTGCTGATTACAAAATGACTCTAATAGGTCAAAGATTAGAAACTTTTTTAAAAAAGAACTCATTTTAATAACTTATGAGCAACAGTGTCCATTAACATTAACCATTACACAAATATGTGTGACTCCAACAGTTTTGAAGATGGTGGCACTTATAGCTACCTTCATTAATTTTTTTTCAAAGTACAATCTCATTTGTATTACACATACATTCACACAAATAATTTTACACACACACACACACATTTTTATATATATATATATATATATATATATATATATAAAGAATACAAATCATATGGCGAATAACAACCCTCTCAAGCGTACTGGATCCACCAAGGGATCACGTTTGTCAGGGATTAATTAAAATAGATGCAATAAACTGACGACGAACAGTACGAAACTAGTAACTAACTAGCCTAAGCGCTTTCGACTCTTAATGAGTCTTTTTCAAAGGCAAATACAAAACATAGTTACGACAAACAAATAAACACAAAAACGTTGCGTTTGTAAACCTCTACATTTCTATCTTCACATGTGCTAAAACTATAAATACAACCAGCTTGTATAGACTAGTTGCGGAAACTGAAAACGTATGATTCCCTAAAAGTCTACAAGCCAAAGCGACATCTATTTTTACTTTGTGTACATATGTAACGCAGATTATATCCCGGATACTTGATTCTATACCAGTTATTCTTATAGTAAAAATTGAAGGATAAGAAGATTTAGAAAATGTTAAATTCTACTAGTGCATAGTTTTCATTTTCTAGTCTTCTTGGTTTAGACCGCTTGGTTTCAATGTTCTAAGGCAGCGTATCCAGTATGATTCCTTTTCCTTCCTGGTTTCGGAACTCCAGCTGTGGTTGTTGGCAATAGCGATAAGTATTATATCACTGAAAGTGTGGCCAGGGGAGGAGAAGTGTTCTGCGACCGGGCTTCTGTACAGCTTTTTTGTCATCCAATCAGATCTATGAAGGTTTATCCTTATGTGTAGCTTTTCAGTTTCTCCCACGTACTGAAGGCCACAGATCTTACATGTGATGAGATAAATCACATTCTCTGTTTTGCATGTTTTGTTTGGACCATGTATGTTTAGTTTTTCTTTAGTCACTGTGCTAGTGAATGTCTTGGTCTCTATCATATGTTGACAGGTTTTGCATCTTTTATCGCCACAGGGTCCAGATTGACTAGGTTGGTTTTGACTAGCGATTGTTGTTAGCTTGGCCCTGACTAGGATGTCCTTTAGGTTTTTTGGTCTCTGGTAAGCTACTACAGGTTTGTTCGGAAGTATTAGGTTTAGTATGTCTGACGATTGCACAGTTGGCCAGTGGTTTGCGAATGCTAAAATAAAGGAGTGGTGTAAGCAGATTTTACAAGTTTCATAAAAAAAAACAAATTTTATTTTAATTTACTTATTTGCATCCCCACAAGATAGATACATATACATGAATATGCTAATCAAGGCGTATACTTTTGTCTCAGCATGCACTGGCAATTTTTTATCCTGACATCTAACTGGTCCTAATTGAAAATAGTAACCTGAAAACATCCAGTATGTGTGCCATCGTGTCTAGCTTTAAAATCTTGTTATCACTACTCCTCCTGAATAGATGGTCATACTAACATAGGGATTCCACAACAAGACTTTTTATGATGTACAGGTTGGCTACAAAAAATGAAAAGGCAACCATCAGACATCAAGTATAACACTAAGAGACAAAGTTCTTTGACCTTCTACAAGTAATATCAGATTGATGGTCAAAGGAAATTTGTGGCATTTACACATATTTCAAGCATGTACATATTTCTGTTACCAAATTTGGTAAGTAGGAGTTTCTTAAGAACATCAGAGATGGTTTCAATACTTCATTGTCTAAAAATTATAACAGGAAAGAAGAAATGGACTTAACTTGGATTTTGTTTGGAATTTTTTTATACCAGCAGAGTATCAGTCCATTCAAGGGACACTTAATTATCTTCTTGCTAGATAGCAACCAAGGTTCCTACCAAAAGACTGGAACATGGGTATCATGACAGACAAATGATGGATGGTTTAAGCAAAATGTTGGGAGCTAGGTGCTAAGCTAAGTCAACCCAAGCTGGAGTAGGCAGATTTTGAACCCATAACTCTTGGATGATGCTGTTGATATTAGTGAAGTATTATGATTCACATGAAGTAGAATATATTACCGTAATCTAATAAACAGCATGCAAAATAAGAACAGACTCCCATGTTCTAGTAAACGGGGCATGCAAAATAAGGCCAGACTCCCATGTTCTAATAAACGGGGCATGCATAATAAGGACAGACTCCCAAGTTCTAATAAATGGGGCATGCATAATAAGGACAGACTCCCATGTTCTTATAAACAGAATGCATACAAAGACAGATGACATTATCGTTTTGCTACTTTAAAATACCATAGTTGCTGTTTGTTTCATTGACACATACCTCTGAGTAAACCTGTCTACAGGCTCCACAAGATGCCTTGAAGCTGCCTTTAATATCGCTGTGGAAGAGTTAGTGGCAGGAAATGGTTTTAGATCTTGATAATAAATCATACCTATGTTTGTAAGTATTAGTGGAATGATGTCACAGACCTATTTTTTGGAGATAAAGCATGTTTCTTCTAAATCTGACAAAAAAAATGTCTTATAAATTTTGTCCTATTTTATCATTACTTTTCAAACAGAATTGCCCCTTATAAAAACTTATTCTAAACTATATTTAGTATCACACAATAATGCTGATATTTCTTTCATTACCTTAAACAGGTGTTTCAGTAATAAATATTTGCAACTGTTTTAGTTCATAATTCTAGCAAAGATTTCCTTGTCCAGAATGTAACCAAATGATCAGGCTGAGCTGCATTCATTTCTGCATAAACTGTATGGAGAACTACACAACACCAACTTCTATAAATAGTCATTTGCAAAGTAACTAATATAAACACTGACACAGAAGGCCTACACAATGCATTCCAGTAAAATTAAATAAAACAATGGTGGGTTTATATTTTTATGAGAAAATTAAAAGAAATTGATTTTGACAAAATGAAAGTAGAAATCATTGTATTTTTTTTCTGGAAAATAAATAATTCTTCAAATAGATTGGGTAACTCAAAATCTACCAAGAAAAACATTAGCGCTACAGTCATTTCACTGCAGCTTGTTACCAATGAATTTAAAACTATAGTAAATGAATATACAGATTGGGAGGAGAGGGGTTGAAAGACTAACATTATAACAACTGGACCATAGACCAACAAAATAAGAGCGGAACCTGATTGTTACAATGCAGGTGTGGCTGTGAGGTAGATCCTGCGTTACCCCCATCATAACTGTTAGTGCCGATATGTGACTACTGGACCCATCATCATGACCATTATCTATAGTTTTAATTTCATTTTGTAAGTAGTCCTTGTAGGTAGACTAACTTGTTCATGAACATAAAAAAATATTTAAATCAATGAAAATTGGTTTTTCATGAGTCTGGACAATAATGACAATAACTGGCCAAGTCACAATGAACTCATAAAAGCATCAAGTCATTTGTACATCCAACATAACAACACACCATTTTTGAATACTGAACTTCAACTCTGGACAAATATGAAATTAGAAGGTAAAGAAATTTAGACCCTCAACAAGAGTTTATCTGCTTAAATTAGGCTCTAAAACTGACAGAATATAGCTTTAGAAAAGAAAAAGAAAAAAAGAAAATTTAAGGAATTCCAATAAAGAGGCTTAAATGTTATATTTTCTGAGTTTATCATGGTATGAACTGTCAGTTGCAAACTCACACAGCTTACATAATGACTTCAGGTATTATTTGCTGAGTTGGCAACTGACAGTTAAACTTGTAAATTTACAATTGTTATTGCTGCTTTACTTTTTCTTTCTTTCCTGATAGCAGCAGTAACTGAGTGGTTAGTTTGCCAGACTAAAAAAATGATATGGTGTTGGTTTTGAATTGTTCTTTGATTTTATTCTTTTTTCACAACTTTTTCAGCATACATTGTAGTCAGACATTTATAGAAAGAAAGCCAATAGGAGACAACTTCACTCCTTTGAGTAGATCTTTCATTCTAAACTTGGGTATTTTTGGATTGTTAGAATATAGGCAAATAAAAACATCTTTTTGATAAAACATGAACCAATGTTTCCATAACCAGTCTTAAATTACAAGAAGTATTTTTGTGTGATTTCACTGATTTGACAGAAACTTTTAATGTTTTCTTGGGTTTAACTTGCCACATCGTGCCAAAGAAATGTGAACTACATGCCTTTCCCAAGGATACATCTGCAGCTGACATGGGCTGGTACTGGACCTGCAACCCTTAAGTTACAAGTCAAATGCTTTACCAAATGAACTACCAAGGCTTTTCATCTGGGAAAAAGACTAAAAGAAATTTGCTATGTCTACCAATCAAAGAATTTTAATATGTAATTGCCACATTATGACAGATATATATATTTCCTAAATCTGGTTCACAATCCATAAATTCAAAGTGCAACACCTTTAAGGTATTCCTGCAGTTAAATTAAAGGGAGATAAATGTATATTGCACAACTTTGTTAGATACAATAATACCATTATTTTTTGACACATACTAACAATCTATATCAAATAACATCTTGAAGAACAATCCATATTTGTTGTTATTTTACTTTTCATCATATTGTGCTGCCTTAATATCTGCAATATACTGAATAACAAAAAAAGGTAGAGGTAGATATAGGAACTAAAATATATGGGGCAAATTAAACCATTGCATAAGTGGTATTCTTTTATGATGTCATGGCAAATATACAATCGATTTTTAAAAGTTTTTTTGTGTGCTTGAATATAATATGTTTAGTACACCGTAAAATTAAAAAAAAAACGAAATAAAATGTATAAAATTTTTATTTACCAGACAATGGCAGTGGCTGTGAACTTCTGATGACCTTCTGACACTGCCTTCATAACAGCCACACGCTCTGCACACATACTAAGTCCGTAGGAAGCATTCTCCACATTACAGCCTAGAGAGAGATTTTTTCACTGGTGTTAATGACCTTTAAAACATTACTGTTTATCTATGAAAATGGAAACTAAGCGCCTCTCCCAAGCACACCAAGGCACCTGACCCAGGCTGGCCTGGGCAGGATTTGAACCCAAGATCATTGGACCGTGAGTTTTATGTTCCACCAACCTGGCTACCATAGTTACCTGCAGTCTACAGAGGATAACAACTGTGATCTATAAACTTAAAAGCAAAGTTAAATAAAAATTCTGCAGAATATATCTTCCCAGTTTTGAAAAGACCTAATTTTAAAACCTTAATGTAGCTAAATTTATGAATTCAATGAAAAAAAGGAATAAAATTATCAAAAGAAGAACCTGTACAAAACTTTACTGAATGTATAAAACATAGAGTTCAGTAAAACTTTCAGAGCTTGAAACTTCTTTATGAAAATACTTTTGTTCTTGCAAAGGATTCGTTTCAACCAGGTGTTAATCTTTCTATATGCCTTTACTAAAAGTATTATTTGCCCTTTAGCATGCATTTATAATTAGGCAGCGCTTCTGGGAAGTAAGTAGAAAGAGTGATTGTGGACTATAACATAAGCAATAGTGTCATGACAAATTAAGTAATTGTGACTATGTATGCCATGACATGAAAGATACTATTGCATTGTAAGACTTATGGTGGAAAAACTACTGTGAAAAAGATTTCCATGCATCATTTTCAGGCTGAGAATTGCATACAAAAGGTATGGATTCAATGATAAGAATATTTGCATTGATATCAAAGACTGCTCAATGTATTCAAGATATTTGCATTTAAAATAAACACAAGCTCACATATTTTGTTTGTGTTTTCATATGCTTATATGAATTTCACCAATTTCAAAGCAATCTGTAAATAAGGATTTTGCAGTGCCAAAATGCCCTTAGGTACTACTTTCATGTCACATTTCTGTTTTCATTTAAATCCTGAAATTTTCTTGTATCATAATACTAGACAAGAAAAAAAAAACAATAATCTTACACAATGTTATGATCACATCCTGCCTGTACCACCTCATACATGACAAAAGAGAAAACAATATTTTCAATCATCCTTAATTGGATGATAAGTAACAGATTATACAAGCCTAACTTCTAAATATACCATGGACCACAGCCAACATTTACTGCTTATTTTCAGAATTAAATAATTGTAAATGTCTGATTCACTAAAATCTGGTATTGCATTTAAGACAGTTACCCATGTAGTCAAGGTGACTGGATGCAGGAGACAATTGCAGAGTTTTGCATAACTGTTCTCTTGATGTCTGAAAACTTTATGCTTAGCTTCAAACAGCATTTCTCCAACATCTGTAAGCTTCAACATTGAGATTTCTTTCACTCTTGATTCCTTTCACTCTAAATATCAACTCACATTTGCTACGTGTCACAAATATATTATGTCTGCGTAAATAATGTTTCAACTGTTTACAGTTTTGATTATGATTATCGACTTAACTGAGGTACTTTTCATTCTCTTGGTAAGTGCTCATTTTCTTTTACTGCCCAGAAAATGCACACTACCTCTAAAACAATGGACAGGGATAAAGGCCCATTATCTGCAATATCAATGGTTTGAAATCACTAAAATTTCAAAATTCCTGGCCAACAGCACTTCCAAGTTTTTACAATGTACCGTATTTAAAATTTAAACAAATTCATTTTATCAGGTAGCAGGAAACACAAAAGCATACCAGCACATGCAATACCAAACTGGTGGCTTCTAAAGCAGCACAGGATTAAATGATCGTAAAGTAGGACCACCACAGTAGATACCCTTGAGATAAACAGCTGTCACTGTAAGAGTGTCTTCAACCTTGAAAATATGTTAAGACTTTACTTTGCGACTCAGCATACTGCCCCAAATGGTTAACATTTTGATTTCCAAATTTACTGTTTTGAAATGGACCTTAATTGTCATCTATCACAACTTTTGCCACTGTTAGCCAACAGATTTGGACGGACAACAAACAGAAACAGCATCTTTTATTTTTATCTGACAAAAGTAAAGCAGTCAGAGTGGGCAGGATTTGGAGGATATTGGCCAAAAATTTGGGAATCCTTTGTCCCTGTACTCAAGGTACTGAATACCTATTGTATATACAACACAGAAACAGGTGTTACTGAAACATTTGCCATCTGGTCATGAAGTTGTGTAAAACCTTCATAAGTCACTCAATACTGAAGGGAATGTTTCATCCTGTTGCAAATCAGCTAAATATAGTAGAAATGGCTAATGAGTAAACATTTTGGGCCCACAGCCCTTAAAGGTTTGTAAGCTATATGATATTTACTTGCATTAGCATTTTTCTGTTGGGGTTAAATGAAGACTCTGACTTACAGACAATATATGCTTCTAAAACTTCAAATTTCTTATACTTCTTTATACTGTTTCATCATTTTTATAGTAGAGCAATAATGAATAAAATTAAATTGTTATTAAATTAAATAATTTGAAAGTATTCACTGCGGATTTACAAGAACTCTTGGAATCAGTACCATGCATTATACATAAAACAAATTTCCATAATTACTTTCATATATTTTATAAAATACATGTTATATTATGTTGTATGAAACTTTCTAAACCCATTAAAGTGGAATTA
Source organism: Potamilus streckersoni (assembly GCA_016746295.1). Classification (NCBI taxonomy): domain Eukaryota; kingdom Metazoa; phylum Mollusca; class Bivalvia; order Unionida; family Unionidae; genus Potamilus; species Potamilus streckersoni. The sequence goes on from JAEAOA010002091.1 coordinate 3,337,171, forward strand.
ATTTTGGTCATTATAGCAGATGCACAAGCAGTTTATAAATATGCAAAATAAACTAATAAAAACTGTACACGAATCCAGTGTACTATTGGATAATAACTTTAAAACACTCATGATAAGGTAATAACACATTTATCCAACTGGTTTAATACAATGACATTGCCAGATTGTTTAGCTTGAATATTGATCTTTCTTTTCATTTCATGAGACATTAAAAATTAATCAAATACATTTTTGGAACTGAAGTCCTACATAAGCATGTGTGCATAAAAAATCCCATTTACTTATCTAAGACTTGCACTGCACTGGTTGACAATAACTACTGATAGGAGAATTTGACATTAAAACGTTATCTTCTATTAACTGCTGAGGAAAAGCGACATAAAGAATGGTAGAAAAATACAGGGATGGTGGTAGTGGGAGGGTAAAGCAAAAGAACAGTAATAGTAACAAAGCGATTCTGATAATGCAAGCTATGACATCTCACTGGTCACTACTGGTCATGTGACTAAGTAATATTCATGGAAGTTCATTAAAATTACAGATCTATTGTTAGATAATAACCTTTGCTGACACTTTAGCTGATTGACTAAATAATGCCATGTGTCATCTTCTCTCCTGCTGAATTGATCAATCAAGAGTACTCTGCTTTATCAATTAATGCTGAGTAAACTGGATTAATACATTAAGTCAAATAATCCAAAATTAGTGTTACATAAATAAACACTTAACATATTTTATAAATATAGAACACTTGATGTTCATTATAAATGTTTAGTTACTTAAATTAGAAAAGTTCCTGTACCTGGATAAAGAAAGCAACCAGAACATGAAATAAACAATTTCTTGATTAGTTCTTGGGAATTTTAAACTTTTTATTGGTTATAGAGTTTGAGTGTGGGAGTTTACCATGATGATAGGGAGATATTACTGTGCAAATGAATGGAGTTGAATATTTGATATTCTTTACTGTACAGATTACTATGCTGTACCACTTACCGTAGTCCTATAAATGTAGCACATATTTACCTTAATGATTCCATGCAAACAGGCCTGACTGGAAATGTAAATAGCTGATATTTTACACTTTTTGTACCAATTTTTTATCTACAGAAGGTTTTAAGACTAAATTCTGATCTTATTTTATGCCTGATAATTTTATTGTAACAGAATTGAAACCAAGTGGGCTTCTTTACTTGGATTAAATGAACAAGACATACACAGTGTGATTGATGAAGGAAATTTATAAAATGAATTGATTATATATATATATATATATATATATATATATATATATATATATATATATATATATATATATAAAGAATACAAATCATATGGCGAATAACAACCCTAACAACCCTCTCAAGCGTACTGGATCCACCAAGGGATCACGTGTGTCAGGGATTAATTAAAATATATGCAATAAACTGACGACGAACAGTACGAAACTAGTAACTAACTAGCCTAAGCGCTTTCGACTCTTAATGAGTCTTTTTCAAAGGCAAATACAACACATAGTTACGACAAACAAATAAACACAAAAACGTTGTGTTTGTAAACCTCTACATTTCTGTCTTCACATGTCATACAATTCACAAACTGTTACGAAACAGTTTTCACCAGATTCTAGGGTTGGCTTACATTTATCAACTGCTCACACTTCACTGATCCAGCACAAGTACTTATATGTACAGATGGCACCCAGCACCCTGGTATTGGTTATGTCTATATTAGTGGTTCCACAACATGTATAATCTTATGTGTATATATATATATATATATATATATATATATACACACATACATACATATAGAGAGCACACTGCCCTATGGACAGCTATGCTCACACTGCCCTATGGACAGCTATGCTCAAACCTAAACAGGGATACACATGTACGGACAACACATCATTTTATGGACAGCTACTCTCAACCCTAAACAGACAGCATGCCACTCTATGGACAGCTACATCCAACACTAAGTAGCCCTATGGCCAGAGAGCATAATGGAGAATGGGAGAATGTTCACTCCCAAAATCCAAATGACTTTTGTCTCAGTTTGAAATGAATAAACCTTAAACCTTAGGAGTGAATGATAGTCATGGTCAAATACTCATATCATGCCTTGCATTGACTCTCATCACATGCAGTTTCAGACTCGCTAACCTGGAGAAACAATGATTCAATGATTCACCCCAGGTAGCGTTGTAAGCCTGCACAACGAATGAAGATGAAAAATAGATCTAAGGCAAAACCAAGTTATTTCTTTCCTTATTCTGTGACATTTAAAAACCTAAGGTAATTAATAGACCACCATGCCATTTAAGTTGTATGACCATCAATAACCTTACTCAATCTATAAACTGACTGGTTTGTTGCCCTTGTTGTCTGTATCAGTATATCATCTACATCTAATATATTATCCATATCATCGAAGCCTATATCGGACTCAATGAAGTGGTCATAGTCACAATTCTAACCACCCAAACTCAATAAATAAACCAGCAGCAGCCTCTATTAAGAATAAGGGAGAATCCAATCCAGACACAATTTTTAAAAAGCTGATTAAGTCCACCTTTGGAAGATCTACTTGGGATTCTTGCCCAATTGCCAAAAATGTTTCTCCAATGTTCTCAAATAAACTCAAGTTGATTTAAGAACAAATAGTATGTCACATCATAGCTTGACATCCATCTTTGTTCCTGAATACAATTCTTTTTTTTTTTGATTCAACTGCAAAATTAAAGACAGTCTGAGTAGAAATGACAGCAAAATGGCATATCAACTGGTTAAAGATCTCACAACCCATAAACAAAGAAAAAATACCAGCATCCAAGACAAATCAGTGATCATCAAAGATAGAAATCATATGGCACTGTTTATAAATTAAATTACAAAATTAGATATAATGATTTCACTTCATGAACAAGACATGTAACTGATGAATATTTTCCTGTACAAGTCATGTAACTGATGAATATTAACCTGTACAAGTCATGTAACTGATGAATATTAACCTGTACAAGTCATGTAACTGATGAATATTTTCCTGTACAAGTCATGTTGTTTACAAGCCAAATATGTCATGCTAATGTCACAGAAAGTTTTACATCATGACATAATTCAACTCACACCAGGAATTAAATTAAAAGCAACATATTTTTTCCATATTGTCATGTCTTCCACTCAGTAATGTTAAAACATCTTGAAACCAATATTAATTAAAAATTAGAGTATAAATAATTTCTTGTTGTTGTTGTTATTGGGCTTAAGGCCATTTTTCAGCACATGATAGGCTATTCATGGCAGCCAGTATTAATGGTGGAGGAAGAAATCGGGAAATCACCAGAAAGAACCACCGACCCACGAGAAGCTACTGGCAAGCTTTCTCACATATCCACATTCGCCGAATCCTCGACTCGAACCCATGCAGACAGAGGTGAGATGGCAGTGATCCGTAAATAATTTCTTGTACATGTTCTGTCCGATAACTTATCTGGTTTCATTGTTTTGGCATTATCATCCAACCACTAGAGATATCAGATGAACACAAAAAAACTATCTATCATTTTCATCAGTGTACAAATCCAGATAGTTGTTTCTGATAGATTTCCACGAGTTTTCTTTTTAGGGATATTATTCTTACCAAAACTGAATTTTCTTCTCATATTAATCTGTTTATCTCTATATCAATAGTTCAAGCAGAAGAATTTAAATATTTAGCATAGCACTACATCAAAGGGACACTAATGCATCTCATAACTACCAAAGTCACAGGTCATTGGATCCACTCCATTTAATCCCATTTTACTTAATTATTGTGAATTTAAAGAACCTGAGAGAGAGAGAGAGAGAGAGAGAGAGAGAGAGAGAGAGAGAGAGAGAGAGAGAGAGAGAGAGAGAGAGAGAGAACCTGAAAACATTGTTCCATCTAGACACATTACTGCACATCCCACCCTGAAATTGCTATAGGGACAGTAGGCTTTGTCCTTGGCCTCCACAGCAAGGTCAATCAGTTTCTGAATGGTTGAATCTGAAAGAAGAGAGACCTTGGGAATAACTAAACTGTCCAATTCAACAAAAAAAACATACTTCCTCTGTATTATAATAATAATAATAATAATAATAATAATAATAATAATAATAATAATAATAATAATAATAAATAGCTGTTATGTACAATATATGCAGTATGGACAACAAGATATGATAAATCTAGCTTCACATTAAGTGAAAAAAGGGATTCTAAAAATCAAAGAATCAAGCATGGAACATATGCAGACATATTTGACTAGGGCTTTATTTAAATCAATTTCCCCAGCACCTAGAACAAGTCAAAATTTAATTCACACAAAAAAAATTTGCAAAGAATAATATTCAGTTCATAATGTTTTGTGTTCATCAAATTTTATACTCTGCAATTTCATCATTGCATCTGTTCCTCTGCCTTAAATGATGTTTGTGTGTGTGTTGTATTCTTCTATTAAACAACTGCCCCCAGTTTCTTTCATTTACCAAGATATATATATATCACAGATGGCTGATGCAAGCATAATGTTGAAAACAATAGTCCCTTCATGGAACTGACACTCTACTGCCAATAATAACTTCCAGTATGGAGAAATATCACCAAAACAAAATGATGACAAACAACACCAACGGCATCAGTGCAGAAATAAAGGTCTGGACAGAAACTGGAAAGAGTCCCAAGCTTCAGTACTTGGGATCAATTATCACAAATGAGCGCTCCAAACCAGAAGGGTGAATTTCATCATTTTACAATGTATCCGATAGGGGTAAATTTCATCATTTTAAAATGTATCCCACAGTGATAAATTTATTCATTTTAACAATGTATCCCTAGGGGTAAATTTCATCATTCTATAATGTATCCCCTAGGGGTGAATTTCATCATTTTATAATGTATCCCTAGGGGTTAATTTCATCATTGTACAATGTATCCCCTAGGAGTGAATTTCATCATTTTACAATGTATCCAATAGCAGTATATTTCATCATTTAAATAATGTATCCCCTAGGTGTATATTTCATCATTTTACAATGTATCCCATAGCAGTAAATTCCATCATTTTAAAATGTATCCAATAGCAGCATATTTCATCATTTTAATAATGTATCCCCTAGGTGTATATTTCATCAATTTACAATGTATCCCACAGCAGTAAATTTCATCATTTTACAATGTATCCCATAGCAGTATATTTCATCATTTTAATGTATCCCCTAGGTGTATATTTCATCTTTTTACAATGTATCCCATAGCAGTAAATTTCATCATTTCACAATGTATCCCATAGCAGTATATTTCATCATTTTAATAATGTATCCCCTAGCTGTATATTTCATCATTTTACAATGTATCCCATATCAGTAAATTTCATCATTTTACAATGTATCCCATAGCAGTATATTTCATCATTTTACAATGTATCCCATAGCAGTATATTTCAACATTTTAATAATGTACCCCCCTAGGTGTATATTTCATCATTTTACAATGTATCCCATAGCAGTAAATTTCATCATTTTACAATATATCCCATAGCAGTATATTTCATCATTTTAATAATGTATCCCCTAGGTGTATATTTCATCATTTTACAATGTATCCCATAGCAGTAAATTTCATCATTTTACAATGTATCCCATAGCAGTATATTTCATCATTTTAATAATGTATCCCCTAGGTGAATATTTCATCATTTTACAATGTATCCCATAGCAGTAAATTTCATCATTTTACAATGCATCCCATAGCAGTATATTTCATTTTTTTTAATAATGTATCCCCTAGGTGTATATTTCATCATTTTACAATGTATCCCATAGCATTAAATTTCATCATTTTACAATGTATCCCCTAGGTGTATATTTCATCATTTTAATAATGTATCTGCTAAGGATAAATTTCATCATTCTACAATGTATGCCCTAAAAAGAATTTTATCATTTTACAGTGTATCCCATAGGAGTGCAAGACTGAGAGCCAACAATCTCCTTGGTTTCAAAACTGGGGGTCGGACCGAGTAAAAAAAACTTTGGCATTAAAACTGAGAGTCAAATTAAAAATGGTGGGGGTGACTCTGAAGTGCAAACGAGGGTAATGGGAAACACTGATTTTAAATTAACTGTATTTTAGAGGAGAAGTAAAAGTAAACTGCATGAATTAGGGAGGAAAAAGGGGAACAAACAGTGAAAAACAAGAACAAAAAATATGGCTAAACAAGTTAAACTGCAGTCTCATCATCACAAAAATTGAATATAAATAACCAGTTTTATTAACAGCTCAAAGTCAACTGAAAATACAATTTTCTCAATCATTAATTTGATTGATAGATTAACTACAATGCAAGATTATCGCATATTTTTATTTTGGAAGGACCAAAAAAAATTTTTGTTTTAGTTGTAGGTCTATGGACATGACCACACACAAAATGATCCCTAAGCTTGGAGTGACTTATTTACTTATTTCTTTTTTTTAAAAAAAAATTATTTTGGGTAGATAAACATGGAATGTAGAAAAGACAGAATTAGGCTAGAGTGTTTGACACTGTTGACATTTTTTCACCCAAACATATTCAAAAATTATGGTGCATAGATACATAATTGTTGCACTTAGATTTGTTCTCCACCTTTTTTTAAAATGACTGGTTATCAGAAAGAAGATTTTTAAAAAAATAACTTGCTGGTCTAGGCTAACCACAGGGGCTAGTTATCAAAAGAATTAAGAATTAACTATCTGAGGGTGGGGTGGGGTCGAATCTAAAATATTGTCACAGGCTGGACCTCCCCTATCCAAGGCTCTTTTTTCATTTGACGGATACTCTTAGTTTACTTGATAGAGAGACCCTGAGTACCAACAAGTATAGATTTTGTTGTGAATTTTGTGAGGGTTGGTATTAAATCTCTCGACAATATTTCTGGTGGCCGTTAGCGAAAAGAAAAAGGTGTTGTCTGTGTAGGCTGCTGGTCTATTCACAGCCGTCAGACGTTTTATCAATAAAGTACGATGAAATTTCTGACAACACAAAATCACCTTATCAGTACTAAAATTTATATAAGGTGATTTCGTGTTGTCAGAGATTTCATCGTACTTTATTGATAAAACGTCAGATTCCATTGCATGTGCCAGTGGTAACCATCAGATTTGAAGGATCAAGAAAGTTCAATCCTTCAAAGTTTTCTACTAAACTTTCGCTGCTCCTCTTTGCTTATGCACATGTACATTTTATCTAAGATTTATTTTAACTCAGTCTTCTTATATTCAACCTAACAGAAACAATTATACTATACACATTGATCAACTGAGTTTAGAATCGGCGCGCAACAAGAAATTGGCAACAAGTGTGCGCGCGCATTGTGTTTACTTTATTACCCGGAAGTGTGGATAACGCATAAATCTGCTATTCTTTAACGTTTTCATCAAACATTTGTACAATAATACCGCAGAAATAAAACAAAGCAAATACAGGAAGAGTCAGGCATGCATTTACGTATAGCAAAACTGACAAACCAAGGTCCTTGTAGTGCATGCTAAAAATCGTAAGGAGTACGTCTCTTGACGATCTGGCTTCTCCTTTGTCGTGTGAATAGACTGCAAAAAATCTGGGTCGACTTGTTTCTTAACCTTAACTTTTCAGATTCCAGGTTTCATTCAAAAAGACCGATAATATATACTATGAATGTGAACCAATCTGTAATTGCGGCTTGTTGTAAATTAATAATTTATTTCTCTAAGTTACTAAGTGAAAATTTCAAAAAGTCAACTAGCATTTGGTGATTCCAATGAATACTTAATCAATAATTGAGAACAGTATCTGAACGAAACTATAAACTCTGTTGAAAGATTCCCGATGACTGATATGAAACATAAATTAATAACTGTTTACAAAATCCAATACGTACTAAGTTCACTTGTCGTAGGATGCAACAGAATTTCTTGGGGGTGTGGACATATTTTGAACTCAAAATACAACTAAATATTTTGTGGATTTCTTAGAATGATTTTTTAAAAAAAAAATATAAGGAAGACATTAACCTCAATCACGGACAATTATTAAGCATTCAATACAGAATACTGATAAAACACCCCTCGAAAGATAATGTAAGATTTATACAATAAACAGTCTGTTGTATAATCGTGGAAAATGCACATATAATATTATAATAATTAAAATTACATTGAAAGAAGTCTTATCATTGGCACTAAACCTAATTATACAAAATATACACAAAATAATATAGCACTTCTTATAAATGTGAAAGTGTGCCTGTAATTGGATTACTATTCTACTGATGTCTTTAATGTCCATACTGCATTCCTTCAGCAGCAGACTCTATCTTAACAATCTCTGATTTTGGTTGTTACATTTATAAATAAAAGTAAGGGGGTTGTGCTGAAATAATATGTTTGGTTTAGATTTTGTCACGCAACATTTTGAAATATATTCCTTCCCAATTGTGGAATAATTTACCTGGTTCTATATATCTATCAATCTGTCTATCTATCTATCTATCTATCTATCTATCTATCTATCTATCTATCTATCTATCTATCTATCTATCTATCTATCTATCTATCTATCCTGAGAGATAATAATAATAATAATAATAATAATAATAATAATAATAATAATAATAATAATAATAATTTCTAATAATGGGGTAATCCTCAAATTCGATAATAATGACCACCGTTTAGAATTTCCATGTGCGCATATCTCTGAAATCGTGTTATAATATATTGTGTAACTGGTACAGTTAATATTTGCCTAGAGGGATGGTACTGCCCAATTTCTCGTACATAGACGACGCGACGTTGTCCTTGTAGGTCTGAAACAGAGTAAACAAGACAGAATGACATATTGAGAGAGAGAGAGAGAGAGAGAGAGAGAGAGAGAGAGAGAGAGAGAGAGAGAGAGAGAGAGAGAGAGAGAGAGAGAGAGAGAGAGAGAGTGTACTGGACGATCCACACACCAGTTTAAACTTCTTGAATTAATAATCCACCACCCCTACATCAACAGATTAACGCTTGGAGCTGAAGGAACTGATGCTCCTTTAAGTACGGCCTTTAATTTGTGAAAAGATTCCTGTCATTTGTCAGAATAATGAAACTTTTAGGTAGAGGCAGTTACAGAGAAATTCTAAATAACGGTAAGATAATATTCAGTAATACAAAAAAAAACATTGATTCTTTGCATTTTACTAACAGGAAATGTGAATTCAGAAACAAGATCGACATTAACGTCTAATAGTTTAACTCAACCTTGTCCCAGAATATGTACTAAAAAAAAAACGCATGCAAAACTCAATTTTACTCGTATTAATTGTCAAATTATCAGCACTAAGTCGATTAAGGAATTTCCGATTGTTTTCCAAATGATCTTTCCATGTATCGCTGAGTCGATCTAGGAAATTCTGAATGTTTTTCCAAATGATCTTTCCAAGTATCACTGAGTCGATCAAGGAATTTCAAATGAACTTTCTAAGTATCGTTGTAAATTATGATCTGATCGATGTATGCGCCACAATTTTTAGACCTGATCTTATCATGTTCATTAAACGCTGGAATATTGTAATAATAAAGCTCATCATGATTGCAGATTTCGACTTTAAAAAAAATATTATATTTTATTAGAATGATTTTAATAGGTAAAACTTGTGGACATATTTTGCATTTCTAGTTTTGGAAATGCAGTCACCCAGCCTTGGCATTCGATTTCGTTTGGGGAAATTATTGACTTTCCTATAGTGAGCACACATAAGAAATATATTATTTGGTTTATATATACCTTTACTTGATTCTTTGAAAGTATTCTACAGCAAATATTTTAATTTAGTTTTTCAAACATTCTTGCTTGAAAGAACTCATCCTGTAAGGATGCTGTTTCACAATTGTATAATATAAAAACTTAACTTCATGAGAGATTTTATATGTTCGTTTTGTAATATCAGGAACAGGTTCAGATTTACGTAGTAGTTGTTTTAATTTGTTTGTGGTTGGGGAGTCTTTTGTGGGAAAGGATATTGGGAGGGGGTCATATTATTGTAGATGTTAATGTTTTCTGGGTCAGATTGTTCAATATTTCTGAATTTCTAAGATTCGTGAAACCAGAGTCACTTCAGTCAGATTGCATTCCATCGCGTACATCTTCGCTCTGCGGGACATGTACAACAATATTTATTGAATATCTTGGCTATCCCTGCCAAAATTTTTCTTCAACAAATCTGTGTTACAAAGTATCCACCTCTTAGGGGTGGAAAAGATATACCAATTGTATATATCAATTGTTTAAGGACCATAACGTTCAGGCCTAAAAGGAATATAAAGTATGGACAAAATAGCTAGACCTCTATCACCAACCTGAAAACTACTTACCTTTGTAGTTCTATCATACCCTAATTTCATTTTTGACGAAAAAGCGTGGATATTAGTTCTTGCTACTTCTAAAGGATTTGACATTTGAAATCAGAGACATAAGAACATTACTCCTTGAATTTCCATCAGAATGAAGTTTCACTTTAATATCGTGAATGGTCCAACAACTTTTTAAAAAGGAGTAACGCCTAATAATTTGTAAACTGATCCACTAACAGCAAACAACAGCAAATTAACACATTTAGCTCAATCCTTTATTTTATCAAAGCAAGTTTGATGAAGTGTTTCCAAATCCCTTGGCTTTGAGGATGATAGGTAGAATATGTAAATTGTTGGTTGTTGGAGAATTCCAGGCCTAAAATTTGATCCTGGACAGATTCATGAAGGCCAATCATTGTCAAAATATTTTTATCAAAGTTTTTACTATGGATTATGGTTTAAATATTTCACAAAGGAATTGCAACTGGTTGCTTGATTTGGTCTGAGGTAAGGAATTGACACAGTCTGCCGTTATTCTGCTAAATCATAAACAAATACCATCAATAGATAAAGAAGTGGCTGTTCCGACAGTCACGTGTCATGAGAGTAAGTCTGATGCCAAACTGGCACAATGCAGAGGAACATTAATGAATCTGCACTCTAAGTAGTATAGGGGGGGGTACAAAACGGACTAAGAAATTTACCATTAAAGACATGGTCTCGGCACTGTACGGACAAAGGGAATTTAAAATGGCGAGCTACTCTACGGACAAGGTGAATGTAACATGGGTTGTTTCATTTTTGATTTACCTAGTATGAGATTTAAATTTTACACTAGCACTAATGAGCATTTGATGGTTTATTTACGGGGAGTTGATTGATATAATTGGTGTGATGGATAGTATTTTTGTAGTATAAGGGATAATATTTTTAAGAGATTTTATCTCCTTCTCTTACACTCTAAGCTAACACAGGGCGATTGTGATAGTGTGTGTGTGTGTGTGTGTGTGTGTGTGTAATGGGTGTTGGATTATATTGGGATGTTGGATGATATAGGTGGGACAATGGGATGTTGGATGAAATAAGCTAACACAGAATTTTTTGGATAGTGTGAAGGGTAATGGATGTTATAGATAGTGTAATGGATAGTATTTTTATGGGGTGTTGGATCATATATAAAGTGTGTGAGAGTATCTTTTGTTTGCTTTCATCTCTTCCTATTACACTCCAAGCGAACTCATAACGTTTCTTGGACAGTGTGTGGAAGTGATGGATGGTATAGATGATGTAATGGATACTATTTTATCGGTTTTTTATGATTTGCAAGATGAGCGAGAGAATGTTTAGTTTGTTTTAAGCGCTCTTACTTACACTCGGGTTTTTTGAGGGGGGGGGTTGCATAATGTGTGGGATAATGGGCGGTATAAATTGTACAATGGATAGTATTTTATGGTGTGTTAGATGGTAAATAAGTTGTGTGAGAAGATGTTTTGTTTGCTTTCAGCTCCTTTCCCTACATTCTAAGAAACGCAGGACATTTTTTGGGATAATTTAAGGAGGTGATGGATGTTATAGATGATATTATGGACAGTATGTTATGGGGTGTTGGATGGTAGGTAATATGTGTGTGAGTATGTTTTGTTTGCTTTTAACTCCTTGTCTTACGCTCTAAGCAAGCAAATCACGTTTTTAGGATAGTTTGTTTATTAACGACTGGTATATATGGTGTAATTGATAGTATTTTATAGGATGCAAATGATAGTATATTTTAATGTGAGGGATAGTAGTTTTTATTTACTTTCAGCTCCTTCTCTTTCACTCTAAACTAATACAGAATGCTTGTGATATTGTATGTAAGGGATGTTGAATGTTGCGATGTTGGATGGTATAGATGGTATGCTGGATAGTATATGTGATGTGCTGGATTGTATTAAAGTTGGTGTTAGACTGTATGTCTGGTGTGTTTAGTATTAAAAAACGGATGGTGGGTTGTTTATGTGGTGAGCTGAATGGGAAATGTGGTTTTACTTTTTGTCTACCTAATTTTAAATTTTTACGTATATTTATTCAGTTTCTGCCAAGATTGTTATGAGTTTAAAAAATTTCAGTACTACTTTAAGTCTTGGAAATATTTTTAAAATGTATTTCCGCTAAAGTCCTGTGCAATTTCAGAATTTAGTGGTACGCTTTGTCTTTGTCATATCTGACAACAAAACATATGACTAGTTATCAGTTTCCATTTAAGTCCGCTAAATATTTGGAAATTTTGTGCAATATTTTTAGTCAATGCAATCTGAATACAATCTTTAGAAGTTTTTCACAGTCTCTACTAGAGTTTGGGACATTTTGGTAATTTTAGTACTGTTTTTAGAGTACACCAAAAAAATTAATGCTTTGTGATATCTCCGTTAAAATCTGGGATAATTTCACAATTTTAGCGTTACTTTCAGTCACGGCGATTTGAATATTAATGTTCCAGATTTTCTCAGTCTCCACGGGGCAATGTCGTAATTTTAGTACTACTTTTAGTCTGAATCTATGGAATATTAATGTTTCTGTATATGTTTAGTCTCCGTTAAATTCTGGGACAATTTCGTAAATTTAGCGTTACACTTAATCGTATCTATTTTGGCAATGGTCTTTCCTCATGCAAATTTGTGAACACCACCAACATAATTTTAGGTCTAGGTAATGCTTTATATAAACATCTTGGATACAATAGTTTAGTCATTATGCATTAGATACCGAGTGATTGTGATGATCGTCATCTGCTGTCACGCTAAACGTGTCCTCACCTGCTGTGTCAGCTTTCCATACCAGGCAAGCATCCGTATGAGTTCTTAGCCTCTTTTCTGTAACACAAGAGATTTTCCGGGTAAGCTCGGTAAGGGTAAATATCCATATTACTGCTGGACAGTTTGTTGTTCAAATACAAATCATCTTCGCTGAACAAAAGATGTATGAAATTGATGACGGGAGCTAGTTTAACATCAGCTTATTGGTGTTATCCGCTGAACAAATAATGTATTAAATTGTTGACGGGAGATACTCTATCCTAGGTTCCCGGATTGGTGCTGTCCGTTTTGATCACTTTGAGTTTCAGATATAAGTAACTAATATTAAGAACGATGTAATCCTTGGTGTTGTCCGTTTTGATCACTTTGAGTTTCAGATATAAGTAACTAATATTAAGATCGATGTAATCCTTAAGCCGTCATTTCATTTCAAACCCAATGGGAGCTGAATCTGTCAAAGAAGACACGGGAGGAAATTCTACCCATTGAGATTCTTACGTCATCCTCATAGAGGGTGGCATGGCAAACAGATCCAGGTCCTACTTGAACTCTCTGTGCATTTGTTTTCTTTCATTATGTCTGTGATTTAATAATAAAAATGTCTAAGTCTCGGACTGTTCTTCTTTTCTTAGTTTTTCTAGCTCTAGGAGTATTAAATCCTCTGAAGAGGTGTCTTCGTCGTCATCTCTTTCTATCTTGTCATTACCTTGGCGTCAGGAAAGTAGGAATGTCTGACTCGGCAGCGAATGAGAAAATTATGAGTTTTTCATTCGCTCAAGAAAACTTTCCCGTTGGAAGGCAAAACATTTTTGCCTACTCTCAAGAAAGCTTCTTTGGGATTTTATTTGTCGATATTGACATTTTTGGGGAAAAAAAAATTCTGGGGTCAAAGCGGCATATTTCAAGGCGTTCAATCCTAATGTAACCACTGGTTTCCAAACGGGAGCCACCAAACGAGAGGACGATTTCAGCACACAGGATATATGATATACAATTTGTTTGAGTAATCGTTTTCGAAAATGGAGTTTCAATGTAACTTTCCCTTTGGTCAATGTAATATTTTCTCCCAGATCTTCTTTGATATTAATGCTGCATTGTTGAAACACGACTTACTGACGGACAAATAGTGGGGATGTGCGAATTCGCGGCGAAAGTGATAGGTGTTTCCACCTTTATAATTCCCGTTAAGCCACATTGAAACGAATGACACGCAGTAACGGTACAGAGGTATGTCCCACCACGTTGGACTCCACACACAAAGATCAAATTAATTTTGGTGCATTTCTACAGGGCATTGAAAATATATTGCAAAATCCATGTTGCCGGAAATGGTTGGTATTTCGTTTTTAATCTTGATCAACTTGAGGTCTACACCCAAAATGTCATGCAACTCAGGACAAAATGTAATGGCTAATACTTTGTCCTCTGAAAATTTTATCAGCAGGCGACTAGCTATTTTGTAGTACTCGATCGTGACACCTTTTCTGGATTTCTCCAAGGTTTTGCCAAACACGGCTTTGAACGTGGTAAGCAAATGTTTACCGCTAAAATAATATATTGCAGGAATGGTCAACAAATAGGTGAAAGTTTTAATTTCTCTTTTGGTTTTACGTTTTCATAGTCACCTGTAGTTTCACGTTCATCCAAGTTTTGTTCCACTTGCTCCTCATGAACTTCAACCGTAAAAGTGTTTTTGATTTTATTTATGTAAGGTGAATCATTTCCACTAAAGTCACTTCCCAATTGGCGTCGTTATCCATTTGAATGGCATGAGGGAATTTGACACAAAGTGAAGTGGGGAAAAACATGCATGGAACTGTCACTGGGTAGCGTTAACTAAAATTGGTTTATCATAATTCAAGAGTTCTAGTGTTCAATGTGTCCCTGGATGTCAGAAGAGTGTCTAAAAAAGTATTGTGATTGTTATTGTAACTGTTGGGAGGGTGCCTGACGTTAGACGCAAGGCTCCCGTTGTCACCGTTGGAAGAATATTTCAGGAACAGATTGTGAAGAAGAACACCGATGCAAATACTGAGTAAAATGGTCCATACTTGTTTGACTCCTTATTGCCAACTCAAATTGGCAATGACAGCACCGATAACAACCATTTGGCAGAAAACAACGATTATCATTTTAGGCAGACGTTGTCCACACCACGCATATAAGGGTTGCCTAGTAGATCTTGCACCGAAGAACTCGGTGAAAGAGTGGTCACTGTAGTGGATGAGGCTGTGTTGAAGGGCATGATGGTCGCTTCCTTTTATAGTCGGTCACTTGCGAAGCGTCAATCCGAGAATCAAAACTCGGCGGATATCCTTTCAATGTACTTTGATTTATTTGACACCACGTTTTACAACTTTACACGTTCTTCGATCGAGAATGCTTTAGATGTAAAACACTTAGTTTTCTCTTTTTTCACGCGTTGTAACACGGGCACGTCCTCTAATTATAGACGACAGGATAATGGCAAGCACTCTATAATTCTTTTTGTAAAGCTTGGTTCATAAATTTGGTACCTTTGTCGGTCTGTCATCGACGAGGGTGATAACCACTTTGCTTAAACACTAGTTTGATGGCTCGCAATAACTTACAGCTCGATTGATTTGGATGTAAATAGCACGACCCAAGCAAAGTTGGAAAAGACGTCGATGATACAAAACAAATATCTTTAGCGACGATTTTAGGTGGCCAAATGAGAGACACCAGCTTGTCAATGATGATCGATGCCTTTCATTCGGGTGTTATTTCCGGAAACCTTTTGTCAAATGAGTTTGTGTAAGATGTAAGCGATTTGTTCCTGTAACAATCGCTTCACTTGAGTTAAACGGATACTTTTCATTGGAGGCTTTGAAGCACGATAAAATGTCTGAACACTCTCTTACTTGCAGGATGCCATCGATCGTTGAAAATTCTGACTAAGATCTTCTCCATTTGATTAGGATATCCACGCTTCTCTGCCACTACTCATAAACGGGACGAAGGGTAGTTTAGAAACGACTTTCTGTGCCATAGATTAGAAGGTGAGGATAGTGGTGATAGTAATGGAGGTTGCAGTAATTAGATTTTTTTGTCTTATTTTCTTTTTTCACTTCTGGCTTCCCTTTTTTCTTTTGCATTTCTGTCGAAGGAGGAGTGGTGGACATCGTCTTTTCTAAATCATGCTTTACGTTCTTTTCTTTGGCGTGTAGGGGAAGGGGTCAACAAGAACGTTGAAATATTTTTAGGGATGGGAGCTACTGATGGTGTTTGAAAGACATCTCATAACTCTTCTTCCTCACACATCCGTGGGGCTGATAATGTCTTGATCGCTGATGTTAGTTGCGGTAGTGGTGGCTGGTATTGTGATCGACTTTTCATCAGAGCCTTACAATTTTACAGAATTGGCAGAGGTGTTTCGTCTGAAGCTTTCTGGTGAAAGAGTTGCAGTTGTTGCAAGAGATGACCATACTGCTGAGATTTTTCCGTTTTGGTCAAATTGCTGATATCCATCAACAATTGCAATTCGTGTTGTAACTGTGACGTCTTAGTCAAATTAGGTTTGGGAAGTAAATGAAAGGTTCGTTGTTCTTTGAACGGATTTCAATAGTCATACCTGAGATCTTTTGACTCTCGAGTTCTCCTTTTGTCTCCTTTCTCCTTTTATTCTTTGAGCCGAATGTTGAGCAGTTCTCTGCATCAGTCCAATGATCATTGTTCCAAATATTCCATCCAGAAAGGATTAAAACAACGTGTGCAAAATGGACAAAAATCCTCTTTTTATTTTGACGGATGGGGATTTATTTTCTTTTGCACAATTTGACGAAAAATCTGTTGATGCTTGGCTAAGCATTATTTTTTCTGGTGTTTAGACAAGGTTATCTTTCATTCAAAACATGCAGATAACATTCTCATACGATATTGATGACGTCTTTGCATGCTACGAATGAATTACTTCTGTATGGGAGGGGCCCCGATTGGCCGAGTAGTCTAAAGCGCTGTCCGTTACGGATCACTGCCATCTCACCCCTGTCTGCGTGTGTTCAAGTCTAGGATTCGGCGAATGTGGATATGTGAGAAAGCTTGCCAGTAGCTTTTCCGGAGATTTCCCAGTTTCTTCCTGCACCATTAATACTGGCCGCCATGAATAGCCTATCATATGCTGAAAAATGGTGTTAAGTCCAGCAACAACAACAACAACTTTTGTATGGGTAGATAAGCTTTGGACAGGACAGACAACATGTACCAATGTTTGACTAAACCTGGAAACAGTCCTTTCCTTTTGTTTACATTGGAGGTAGACGAGGAATGGTTTCCTAAGCATGCACGAAAAATACATTGACGTCGATTACTTGACGCACGGCCTATTATCTTTTTAGAGGAAACTATCGCTTCGTTAGAAATGGGACAGTTTTTCTTGTATTGCTAAAACAAATCCTTACCTTTGGTTGCTACTCTTTTTCTCTGGTAGAGTGTGTCTTTTAAGAGGGTGACGTCAATGCCTGGCTAAGCGTTTTTTCGGATGTCAGGTGAAAGGAACTGGCATTCCATTTCCTTTACCTTTTCCTTTCTGGACAGAAGAACCACAATGGTAATGGTGAGCACTTCTTCAAGGGGGTATGTCTGGAGCAAAAAACACTGATTCCCATCATTTGTCCCACGCCTTTTCTATACTGGAATGCTCTCCGTTGATTGTCTTCAATTTATTTCATTTCCATGCAGGCATCACTCGACGTTGATTATTTCTCAACGAACTAAATCGGGACAGTTCTTGCTATGATAAATCCAGTAAACTCTGTAACATGCCCGATCTTTCTTGGACTTTGATTTTGGGGGCATGTACTTTGTGAACAGCGGTCACCACAGCTAAAGAAGAGGGTGTCACCGCTGCAAGAAAAATTCTTGGAGACGCAGGTTTACAACTTTTGATCAAATTAGGAAAGGCACGTGTCCAGTCGGGTTTGTCAGGTATCACCAGCAGCGGAGAAGTGTAAGAAGCTGAGAATACTGGAGATGTGGTTACCGTCCTGCAGGTCTTGGCTTGGGGATGTAAAGTTGCGTCCTGGCCGAAGTGTCTCGTTCGTGGGTAGAGGCTTTTTTATGTGACTTGTCTTTTTCTTTTTCTGGTGACTGTTCTTTTCCTTATGCTGTGACCTGGTCTTGACACCACTGCTCTTTTTCTTTTGTGTGCGGTGGTGAGTGGCTTTTTACTTGAGGATGACATTAGGGATATTATATCCCATTTTAAGGATTTGTATTTCAAAATGATTTATCTTTTGGCTTGAGTGTCCATGGTAGGACCTGCAAGTTGCGTCAAGGTTACTTTGTTTCTCTCAAAAAAAAAGCGTTTGGTATGATGTTGAATGTGAATGATGCCTTGCAGTAATTGACGCGCTGTCATCGTAAACCATCGTAAGACTTCTTTGACAATGTCTTCTAAGATACGGGCACACATTTGCGGATTTTTTTCCGCCTGATGGCGTACAAGACACGATTCAATTTGAGAGGAAGATGAGAATGAAGGGATGTCATATTGACACTTAGTGAGGCAGATCCAACGTTACGTAGGTTTTCATAGACCTTTTTGTTGCTAAATCGACGACGGGGATGTGTACACAACAGGCCTTCCGTCTTGGCACTAGTGGTGAAACAGATGATTACGAAATCGCTAACAATCGGGAGTGATGGGTTTTAAATCACGAGTAAATAGGCATGTGGAATTTGAGTGGCATCGTCGTACACATGAGTCAACCAAGGCGTTCATAACTGTTTGGCTAAAACTTATACTTGTGATTTATCTCTAGGGCTTTTAAACAGTATCACATAATGGTCTTTTAGACTGATGGTGCAATGGGTCTTACTTTGTTGAAACAAATTTAGGGTAATGTAAATGACACTGGCATTATGATGCCCTTTACGCATAAACCACATTTTAATTTCTTCGTCTTCTCTTAACATATGTTCCAAAATAACAAGATGGGTTTGACAGTGGTAAGACACGATCAAGTCCACTTCGCCAGAAATAACTTCCACAAGCACGATTGAATCGCCACTCTTTGTAACACCACATGATCCGTTTAGATGGATGATGGATCAAATGATGTTTGTGTTCGATCAAACGTTTGACAAATTGGGTTTAGCCTGAACCGCTGGGTCCAGAAATCAACATGTCAAATGGATGGCGAAGATACAAGGCGTCCCAACTGTCAAGATCTAAGTTTTCGTCAATGAATTTGAAAGTGACGGCAAAGGTAGTCATAGTGGTGTAAGGAATTTCATTTTTATCACAAAGACAGACAACATAAGAGTGTTCGATACCTTTTTAGCAAACGTGTATTGCAATAAATGTAAGCAACACGAAAGATAAAATACATAAAAGCCAAACAGTTAAGTACATGGATAAAATAGTCATTCAAACAATCAAAGTAGAATATAAACAAGTCTCTGAAAAACATTTTTGGTAACGAATGTGTGGTGTCCTAGAGAGAGAGTGTGTAATTTTCTTGAAGCCTCTACATTTGGCACAGTCACACAAAGGCCCTCGCTGAAATGCCTTTCGGGGATCTCAATAATGGCCCTGTCCTGAAGGGATTGGTTTTCCTCTGTGACAGGTACTTCTTCTGGCACTGTTACTAACACATGTTTAAAAGTTACTCTTTTCACTGAACGTTTGAAGACAGGATCACAAATTTTCTGCAAAGTGTGCCACTTGTTTGGTCCAAGCATCGAAGCCAAAACTTTTCCAGTTACGTACATATTTCCAGTGAGGGTATAAGTCACAAGCTACACACACATTGCCGTTAACATCTTCAATTGCCTAAAAGTTGGCGAATCATGTTTTCCCGTAAAGGTCGAGAAGTATCGAGATGAAAGCCCATGGCTTTTAACAAAACGAGTCTTTCGTGTATATTTAAAGGGAACACTATAATGTTTTGTGTTGTATATACTGATCGTAGAGTCCACAATAAATTGACTAAAAAAAGAAATCCAAGAAAGGACATCACTAAGACACACACCACACGTCAATGGACACAGTCCTCGTAAATTGTGATGGTAATCCTCCACTGTTTGAATACTGTCATTTGATATTCTTCCACGGAATTTGTTGTGTCACGAATAACAAAGATCAAGGCATGCTATTCCGTTTTTATACCCACTTTTGTCGGAAGTAATAAATGTACTTTCTGCACAGAAATGGTCGTACTCCGTTGTCGTATCCAAAATATTTCGTCACTAACTCGCACGATACATTCTGCGGAAATGTTTCCTTTTTAAAATTGGATTAGTGCGTGTAAAAGATTTTGGTAACTCTCTAACTCTTCTTCTGTAATTAGGTGTAGTATCGCTAGCCTGTAAGAAGTACATGAGTAGCACCCAAAGTCTTTTGGTCCTCGTCCAGTTGAACAACGTCTGACCATTTAACGCTTTCACATGAATCAGTCTTCTTATAGCATTTTGGTACCAGTGGTTCAAACATCAGTAGCGTAACGGATGCAATGGTTCTTTACGTTTGACTAATAGTTTTGACTAACTCTCGGCAAATGCGTTCTCTGAACTTCACAGGCAAACCACGAATGCTATCTTGTACAATATCCCTGACAATGTTAGCCCGTGTTTATGTTTATACCCACGTTCAAGGTAACTTATAAATACCCCTTAGTTTTATTGAAGTTTCCTTTTCTTTTTTGGATGAATTTGACAAGCAGAAGGTTATATTTGTTTAGACACGTTCACCCTATAGTCTATCCGTACACAAACAGTATTTGTTGATACATCTGACATACGTTTGCAAAAGGCTTTTCGCAAATGTGTGATGTATGCTGGTTAATCTCACACATACCATGGGAAATTCAGACTGTCTTAGTAATTCTGTTCCAGCTCTTTGCCGTCTGGAATTTCACAATTGATTTAAATCTTAAAATACGTAGATTTATATCCATTTGATAGTTATTAAAGGTCTGACAATTTGAACACATTCAAATGAATTAAATCTCTTATGGCATTCAAATACCATGAGTAACTTAAAAGCTTATGAGGGTTAGGGATGAAATTGTTGCTTGCGTTTCACTTGTAATTTGACAAATTCTTGATAAATGCGTTATCTCAGCTCCATCGGGAAGCCACCAATGTTTTCTTGTAAAGTATCCATCCAGAGATTACTAGGGTCCCACTAGAGGTTGGCGGTGACAATGCGTATACCATCGAACATGTTCCATGTAAGCGGAATCTTTCTGTTCCCACTGGTGAAGTGACACACCGAAATTGAAGCACTTGCCTTTATCTCCTTCGTCCAAGTAAATAAATCCGGCTCTGGCTAAGTCTTCGGGTTTAGGTCCTCCCAGATATTTAGACCATTTTCTTTGGAATGTTTGGAATCGACTTCAATGTCGCAGTATTCTGGCAAACGTACACGTAAATCATATTATTCTCATTTCGATGAGGGTGTGGTTAAATCCGCAGCAGTTTGGTCGGGGTTGGATGACAACCGTTGGGTGGTAGACGCATGGCTTCGTGTGGAGGATGAAATAGGCCATGAAAATTAGTAGAATCCACGATAACGAGTGGCATCGCCTTCTCATACGTAAATTTGACACGCACAGTATGACTTTCCATGGTAGATATGGTAGCAGTAGTCATTGTGTATGACACCTCTGCCATCGCAACGCATAGCATCACACTCCACTTGAGACTCACTGAACATGGTTGGTGTTGTCTGTTTGTTAGCATTCATCTTATATATTGTTTCTTTTTTTATGCCTAGTTTTTGGAAGTCTTACTTTTTTCTTCCTGGACGTTACTACCTTCTCTAAGGTAGAGTAAAAACCTGAACCGTAGTTAGTGTGATGGGTGTAAAGGCTATAGAAGGTAAGGACAATGCGGGGACCATCAGAATAGCTGAATCTTCATAGATACATCGTTCCATACGCAACCTCAGACCACAGTTGAAACACTGTACTTCGTATTCCAATCCAGTCTCAGATTCCAAGTAGACAAATCCTGTTCTAGCTAAAACATTCGCAGTAGATAATCCCTCCCTATCGGTGGCCCATTTTTAAAACGTTTCCAATCTACAGGTACAATTATCATAGTCAACCAAGAAGACAGGAAAATGGTATGGTTTGAACTTGCAGTTCTCATTGGGTCAGTCACTCGATTCTTGCTGTGTCGAAGTCATCCTTCTTGTTGGTGGATATCGTCTTGAAACCATTTCTTATACCAGTGTGTCAGTACGGCAAAGTGACGTGGTTGGGAAGTCTCACTCGCTTCTTGTACACGATTTGATAGACTTTTTCCAAAGGCTAACAATTTCAGGCTAAACGAAGAAGTTTGTGTGATTGGTAGGTGGCCCCGTTAAAATCTCTATCCTCTCCAGACTGCAAGGCTTGTTTTAAGACCCCAAAGTTCACCACTTGACAGGTGCGATGGTTGAATCAATGACAAAATATTGTGTGTATATTTGTGTGTTTGCGTACGCATACGTTCATTGGTATGCGTGTATTTGTGTGCTTGTATGCGTGCGCGTACGTTTGTGTGTTTGTATGTGTTGCTGTGCGCACAAACCTGTATGTGTGTGTGTGTTGCTGTGCCCACGTACCTGGTATATAATGGGTTATTTTGTTCACTTCTGTATGGATAGTAGATAAGAGGATACACACATACACACATACACACACACACACATATATATATATATATATATATATATATATATATATATATATATATATATATATATATATATATATATATATATATATATATATATATATATATATATATATATATATATATATATATATATATAGATGCAATAAACTGACGACGAACAGTACGAAACTAGTAACTAACTAGCCTAAGCGCTTTCGACTCTTAATGAGTCTTTTTCAAAGGCAAATACAAAACATAGTTACGACATACAAATAAACACAAAAACGTTGTGTTTGTAAACCTCTACATATCTGTCTTCACATGTGCTAACACTATAAATACAACCAGCTTGTATAGACTAGTTGCGGAAACTGAAAACGTTGTGTAATTCCCTAAAAGTCTACAAGCCAAAGCGACATCTATTTTTACTTTGTGTACATATGTAACGCAGATTATATCCCGGATATTTGATTCTATACCGGTTATTCTTATAGTAAAAATTGAAGGATATTAAGATTTAGAAAATGTTAAATTCTACTAGTGCATAGTTTTCATTTTCTAGTCTTCTTGGTTTAGACCGCTTGGTTTCAATGTTCTAAGGCGGCGTATCCAGTATGAATCCTTTTCCTTCCTGGTTTCGGAACTCCAGCTGTGGTTGTTAGCAATAGCGATAAGTATTATATCACTGAAAGTGTGGCCAGGGGAGGAGAAGTGTTCTGCGACCGGGCTTCTGTACAGCTTTTTTGTCATCCAATCAGATCTATGAAGGTTTATCCTTATGTGTAGCTTTTCAGTTTCTCCCACGTACTGAAGGCCACAGATCTTACATGTGATGAGATAAATCACATTCTCTGTTTTGCACGTTTTGTTTGGACCATGTATGTTTAGTTTTTCTTTAGTCACTGTGCTAGTGAATGTCTTGGTCTCTATCATATGTTGACAGGTTTTGCATCTTTTATCGCCACAGGGTCCAGATTGACTAGGTTGGTTTTGACTAGCGATTGGTGTTAGCTTGGCCCTGACTAGGATGTCCTTTAGGTTTTTTGGTCTCCGGTAAGCTACTACAGGTTTGTTCGGAAGTATTAGGTTTAGTATGTCTGACGATTGCACGGTTGGCCAGTGGTTTGCGATGATTTTACCTACTTTGGGATTGTCTGGGTGATAGGTCAGAATAAATGGTATCCTATCCACCTTTTCTTTCTGTCCATATCTGAGTAGGTCATCACGGTTTGTTTGTTTGGCCCTTTGGATTGCCTCCGCAATCAGGTCTTTGTCGTAGCCTCGGTAAATTAAATGTTTAGCCAGCTCTTCAGACCTTTCTAGGAATCTTTCATCGTCGGAGCAAATTCTGCGTATCCTCAGTGCCTGGCTATATGGAATGTTCTTAATGCAGTGTTTTGGATGACAGCTGGTTGGGAGAAGATACTGGTGTTTGTCGGTTGGTTTCGAGTAGATGTCTGTGTGTAATTTGTTTTCCACCAGTCTGGTTGTTGTGTCCAGGAAAACATGGTTTGAGTTGGAAATTTCTGCCGTGAATTTTATTGAAGGATGGAAGTTGTTTACCTTTGATATGAAGTCATCCAGACTTTCTCTTCCATACTGCCACTTCATTTCAATATCATCGATAAAGCGTACCCACTGGTATGGTGTACGCTCAACCGATGCTAAGAGCTTTCCCTCAAGTTTTCCCATGAAAATGTTAGCATACGAAGGGGCCATTTTAGTACCCATTGCAGTTCCATTGATTTGTAGGTAGTTTTCTTCATTAAATTCAAAGTTGTTGAGTTTTAGGACAAGCTCCAGGAGTTGGATTAAGAAGTGTGTGGGTGGATTGTTTACAGTTCTTGTTTCCCATGCTTCGCTACATGCCTGTAACCCTTCGTTGTGCGGTATGTTGGTGTACAAAGATGTGACGTCTAAGGAAGCAAGTAATGTATCTGGCAGTAATGGTTCACTAGCTTTGCTTTTTATGAGATAATCTGTCGTGTCTTGAAGATATGATGGTTTAAGTAGTTCTGTGGCCTTCAGTACGTGGGAGAAACTGAAAAGCTACACATAAGGATAAACCTTCATAGATCTGATTGGATGACAAAAAAGCTGTACAGAAGCCCGGTCGCAGAACACTTCTCCTCCCCTGGCCACACTTTCAGTGATATAATACTTATCGCTATTGCTAACAACCACAGCTGGAGTTCCGAAACCAGGAAGGAAAAGGAATCATACTGGATACGCCGCCTTAGAACATTGAAACCAAGCGGTCTAAACCAAGAAGACTAGAAAATGAAAACTATGCACTAGTAGAATTTAACATTTTCTAAATCTTAATATCCTTCAATTTTTACTATAAGAATAACCGGTATAGAATCAAATATCCGGGATATAATCTGCGTTACATATGTACACAAAGTAAAAATAGATGTCGCTTTGGCTTGTAGACTTTTAGGGAATTACACAACGTTTTCAGTTTCCGCAACTAGTCTAATTTCTGAAGATACTCAATTACCACCATCTTCACTTTTGTAAAGGATGAATCGTACTGGCTCCTCGACGTCGATTACACATAAGACAGATGATCATCACCTTACTGTACCAATTCTGTCCACGGTAACAGTCGAAGGTCATTAGGATAATACTATCTTCCACAACATTACTGTGTTACAGCACGTACAATGATTATTTTGTTGTTGTTTCCCTCTGAGTTTGCTGCCAGAGCGCGCGTCTTACATGCATACAGAAATATGGACATAACGAGAGAGGGTATGAGATTGATTTAAGATCCAAGCGTGTTTCTTTCTTTCCAAATAGCTTTAGCCCAGCAAGTGCAGTTGTTGTATGCACAATCCTGAAAAGAAACTCAGGTTTTGAATCTACATCAGCGGTTATAGCATTTACGTACTTGCAGCTTGTCACTGTGTCCAGTTTATGTCCATTCACTCTTATTTCCTTTGGGATGCCACTCAGGGTGTTTGATATTGTAGTACAAGTTACATGGGTCATGTATACTCATTTACTCATTTTAAATTAAACAAATTGTTTTTTTTTAAATTTAACTCAAATTTTCTTTAACCAAAGTCTATTCAATCCCGATTATTGAATGTTCTGCACCTTAACTTTCAGCAAGAAAGTTTCAGACGAAAATTATATATCGATATGGACTTTTACAATGGTAAAAATAAGAGTGCGTAGAGTGGAATCATCACGATAGAAGGTAGTAAAAATTTGTTTATCAATAATCGTGACTTTCATTGTGACATCACAGATCGCGACATTCAGTCCGGATTGTATTCGATCACTTATTTAGGTTCATTGCGTCCAATAAATGTCTACTTGCTTTAACTTTGATTTTGCCGTATCGGGGCGTCTAAATATTGACCTTCTGAATGTATATGGATGCATACAAATCCATATGAAATGAATACTTGCCACATAAAGGTGTGTTGAATTAAATTCTAAAAATATAACACCCATTACTGAAATAGTCGGCGTTGAATGCCTACATGACCCTTGTGACTTGTACTGTAGATTGGTCTTTTCAGCGCTGATAACCATTCCATAACTTAGCTAGGCTTAGCTGAGACGCTTCACGAAGGTTTCCAATTCTTGTATATCTTCTGCTAAGCCATCGACACGATCAGCAAAGTGTAGGCTGGTGATTATTCTGCCTCCAACATTATCACTGCCCTCATGGTGTTCAAGCATCGGGCATGATCCTTTCCAGGTAGATGTTGAAAAGAGTGGGTTGAGAAAAGGCACCTCTGTCTGCATGCTACTTTTATTATGAACAAACTCCTATGTTACCATGTTCAACAACTGCTTAATTTATTTGTCATATGGGTTATCTGTGGTGCTGATTAGTTCTTCGTTTATGAAGTATATCCGTATGGTAGCCAACAAGGTTGCATGTCACACCTTGTCGAATGTCTTCATGAAGTCAATGAAGGCACGATAGAGGTCCTGCTCATGATGAAGATACTTTTCTCAGAGGATTCTAAGAATGAAAATCTGTTATTTAATGCTACACCCTGCTCTGTAACCTGCCTGTTCTTCAGCAATGACGTATTCTTCTTGGGGGTTCATTCTGTAAGGATGATTTTCAACATGACTATTATTGAGTGTCTGATAAGGCTGATTATTCGGTAGTTAGTTCTGGCACAGCTTCAGATTCCCTTACTTGGGAAGAGTGATGATTAGAGACTGGGTCTATGGAGTGGGCCACTTTCCTGTTTTCCAGATTTTGTTGCAGATTGTTGTGAGGACATCTATCATGGAGGTTCTACCTGTCTC
This sequence comes from Potamilus streckersoni, assembly GCA_016746295.1. NCBI lineage: Eukaryota > Metazoa > Mollusca > Bivalvia > Unionida > Unionidae > Potamilus > Potamilus streckersoni. Next base: position 3,364,251 of record JAEAOA010002091.1, read on the forward strand.
AGCAAGTTCCGCTGGTTTGTTGTCCAGCTCAGCTGACCTCCCTTTTCTTCAGTGCCTTTACTGTAACCTCTACTTCTTCCTATAATAATCCAATGGTGAGTCTCTGTTGTAGTCAGTGTAAAGTTTAATTATGCTTGGACTCCAGAAGCCTACTGGTTGAGAAGCACTGAACTAAATTCCGTCAATCTGTTAGAATTCTGTTGATCTTCTGTGAGACTCCATTCGTGTCCGAGATCGTGGAAGATCTCCTTTGTTTCTCTGTTGTCAGATCTTTCACCAGCCCTTATGCCTTTTTTCTATTATTCTGGTTCATGCTTTTCTCGATATCTTTACATTGGTCCTCAATCCATGTTTCTTAGACCTTCTTTAAGCTCTTCTTAATCCTGTTGTTGATATCCCCGTATTATTCAGTTCCTTCATGATTTTCTCCCTTTCTCCTCATCCCATTGGTCGAGGATATCCGCTGAAACCAAGGATTTCTTTTTTCTCCTATTATTGGCAAGGATATCGCTGGGTGTGTCTATTACATCCGTGTTGACGATGGTGATGAAGGAGTCTAAGTTTATTTTTACAGCACCCATACTTGTGAAAGGTTAGAATCCCGCAAAGAAGACATATGCATGACTGCTCCGAACCTAAATTGTCAAGTTTTCATATTGCCATGAAATTTTTATCAAACACATATGCATTACTTATCATGGCTAATGGTGATGTGGTTATCTGCATTATAGACGAATACGTAGGTATAGAAAATCTTTTAGAGTCAAATGGTTTTAAAAAAAACCCTACTGTGTCGCACAAATATTTAGTATACATAGTGTACTGAGTTAAAATGTTTGTGTATTACAAATATTAGAACATATATAGTACTAATGTTTATGCAGCTAAAAGAAAATCATTGCGAACAGCACTTGTGTACGGACAGACAGACTGACAGACATGCATCGCTTTTGACCTTTCAGTCATGTTATAAAAAGGATACGCAGCAAGACTATGAAGACTCTTTCATCATAGACTACAGTGAGAATTGCTTTTCGATTTGTTAGATCTGAGACAATGTAAGTCTCGCAGCGGTTGATGTCAGATATAATTTACGTAGACTTTATTCATTGTTCGCACCGTTTGAATAAACGTCACTGGTAGGCTAGAACTTCAAAGGACATGTAAAGAAGACAGCCGACAGGCAACAATACTGTTAAAATTTAGGCATAAAGATTTACAAAATGGTAAGACTGCTGAATTGATAAATAATTTAATAAAAACCAAAGTATTTGTAACAATAGTATTGAAAAAATATCATAAGATGTGGGTGAAACTCAAATGAACAAAAAATCGGGGTGGGGTGACGGAAGGGATTAATTAAGCCTTTTTAATCATATGCCACCATTGATCTAGGAAGATAATTATCCATCACGGTTAAAAGTTAGTCCAGAATAAATTCTTATATTCAGTTCGTACACATTTCAAACTAGGTTTTGTGCGGTTAGCACATACATTTACAAGTTGGAAAAAACAAATCAAAACATTTTTCTCAGTTGTATTCGTAAAATTATGTCACATCCTTACAGGCTTGATTGGCACACAGTGCTAGGCATTAAGTCAGGAGTTTCCTCTGATCCTTGCCACCCCATTTTTGATATTTGGACATTTATGTTTGGGTGTAGGGTCAGAGTCCATTCCCTATCAAAAGTTTCAATTTGCTGACACTGTTTGTTGTTGACTCGTTGTAGCAGCTTACTAACCAGCCAAGCAAACTATAACGACCTTTCATTGAGATGCATGAAATCGATAGGATATTGCGAGTATAGCATTTATTATATCTTTAAAATGCTGAAAGACTAACCAATATTATAGTGTTTATGAAATTTGACTCACCATTTTCATTCCAAGTCACATTACCACAAATCTTGCAGCCCATATGTCAGTGACTTAAGAATTCAAATAACCATGTGATATCAACAATTGACCATTTCTGATGTTGCTGTAAGAAAACAAGCTGCACATATAAATGAAAGTCAACATAAAATTCAGAGAAAAATAAAAGAACATAAACTTCCAAAACTATTTATTTTGGAAACAATGACCAGAAATTTGTAAATGTTTCAGCAGTTTGAAAAAATACCCAGATTCATTAAACGAAGAGCACAGGTTAACACAGTAGTCACATGATAAGAAGAAAATGCATCGCTGACACATCGATGAATCAGGTTTTCATTGCCTTGCTGCAGACACAGATAATCCACTCCCTCATATAGTCTGTGGGGTTTTGTGTAATAAATTGTTGGCATAACCAGCACCTTTGTATAATCCACAACCATAAATTTTGAATGTAGCTCGCATGACATCAATTACTGGTAACTATTCAGGCTCAATACACAGTGCTTGTGTGCGTAGGCTGTTTGTAGGAGCTGTGCCTCAACTACAGGCTACATAAACGTGGACATTTCTAAATAATCTTGTGAAGTGTAGATTCAAGTTTAAATAAGTTCTTTCTGTTAAATTTAAAAAAATCAAAATGCTGAAATGAAATTCTTGCACAGCTGACTTCAAGCTAATTGCCATTGTCTATGCTGAAGTGCATGGCAATAGAGCCACAGGCAGAAAATTTAATATTGATAAGAGTGTAATCCTAGGCTGGAGAAAAGAGAAAGGAGTGTTGGAGAAGATGAATCCACGAAAATGTGCTTGTCGCAGACCTAAAGCAAAATAGCCTCACCTTGAAGCTGACCTGATGCAGTGGATTGTGGCCCAGTGGGAAAACAACTGACCAATCTCGACAGTTACCATCAAACTGAAGGCCAAACTCATCGCAGCAGATAAGCATATTGATGAATTTAAAGGAGGAGTACAATGGGTATATAAAATTATGAAGAGGAACCAATTGTCAAACAAAACACAAATGACCATTGGCCAACATCTACCCGAGAATTGGGAGAAGAAGATGGATGATTTTCATGAATTTGTCTCCAGGGAAATTACCCCATTTTGCAATTATTAATATAGATGAAGTACTGATGTGCTTTGACATTCCGGCAACGTCGGTGAACAATATATGTTATGTAGTTATGCTTTTCAAACAATATATTGTAATATTACATGTAAAAAATTTGTGATATAGCCAGCATCCTTATATAAACCGCACCACCCTTGCAGGGTTTGTAAAATCTGGTATAACCCACGGGATATATGTGGGAAAATATGGTATGTTGAGAATTGGTGTGCATTTTATTTTATGTACAAGTATTACCAGATGTCTTGCTACCAGGCGAAGTGGCCAAAAAAGTTGCCTAAGAACTGTAAAATTCGCCTTCTTCTGTTAGGAAAGCGGAAATGACTTTGCCCTCGAGTTTTTGGACAGAAAATAGCTGCATATTATGACTTTTGAGATGCCCCCTTGCAGTAGCTAGCAAGTTCTGGCACTGTTGTAATCCAAGGCGAAAGACATCTATATATAAATTTAATTTGCTTATAAAAATGTGATCAGTGAAGAGTGTTTCTTATGTATTTCTTGTTTTTATAAATGGATATTTTAATGTTCGTATTTGCTTATTTTCTTGATAAAATCAGTTTGAAACCGTAAATGAAGTTGTAATGGCAGACATCGCTATGTATACAATATACCACATAAATTAAACTGTATTCGTAAATAATTGGGCAAATAGATTCAGGAAAATATATAATATAATGAAACAGTTTATTATGTCATAGGAGATTTAGCCTAAATATTAAATAATGTAGGTCAAAAACATGTGACAATCTGTTGTAAAATTTGAAAGTGTTGCAAGGTTAAGGTTGTTTCTGACCTACCTTAATTTTTGTGAAATTACAAGAGAGATATATAGTAGTGAAGCAAATATTATTTAACCGACTTGTATCGTTAATACCAGTAGGTAGACAAATAATTCGACCATTAAAGATGCAGTCCGATTAATGAATTTGTTGTAACAAAGAAAGAAAGCAAACAGTTTTATTAAGAAAAATCCTCTTTCTAAAAGTAGACACTTTCACTGTGTGCAATACGTGTTTTTGGATGTTTTGGTTTTGGGGAAAAAAGAATCCACTTTTGTTATCTATTTACTTTTGTATTTTTGTGTTGTCTATGAATAGTTACAGTAATGTTTTATTGGTAACAAGAAAATCATGATGAAGAGTATGTTTTGAAGTCGCTTCTGAATTGTATTCCTATATACATGAATTAAGGGTTGTTTCAAAGAATTCTAGAAATCTTTTTTGACTGCAATTTTGCACTGTACAAAAAAAGAATAAAATAATTAAATGGTAGTTTATTAAGCATTTTTACCAATTTGTAATTAAAAGATTATAATCTTGTTCTTGATTTCAGTTAAAATTATTTACAATCTATAGCTTCTGCTGTGTCTTTTATGTGATATGGCCAATTTGCAAGTATCTCAATGCTGTTGTTGTTTTAGACCATAGGCTATACATGACAGCCAGTATGAAAGATGGTGGAAAAACCCTGGAAAACCCCGGGGAAAAAAAACACCGACCCACAAGAAGTTACTGGCAGTCTTTCTCACTTACCCATGTTAGCTGAGTATAGACTCTAACTTAAGCAGAGGTGAGATGGCAGTGATCCGTAACGGACAACACTTTAGACCACTCCAAAAGTATCTCAATCCAAACACACATATATTACAAGTATGAATAGAATGGGCATGAATATAATAATTTTTATACATGTACAAAATGGGTTGATAATAAACATGACACTTTTAAACTTGAAAATCAGGCATTGTCTAAAACTGTTAAAAGCATACAGAGAAATGGAACCCATAAATAAGATAATACAGCCATATATAATATATATCGAGCTGCATTATATGATTTTGCATTTCTTGCTTTGGTCTCACTTCAAGTTTAACTTCCACTTCTCCCTGTTTTTACCAAAAGAAGTCACTTTTCCCTACAAATTAAGTCTAGCTTGACCCCTGTATTTCATGACTTTTAATTAATATTTTCAAATTCTATGTACAACAACATTCTAAATTGTTTATTGTGATATCACATGATTATTGGACTTTTGATATCATTGACATCTAAGTTGCAAGATTTGTGTAGTAATGTGACTTGGAATGCAGTTCCAGGTCAAATTTAATTAATGCTATAGTCAGTTGTCAATTGTATTTGGACACAAACGTTTCAGTTGGGACGCATAAAATTGCTGACACAGGAGTCCTCTAAACGCACATTTTTGTTGCAAGGAGGAAACTTTTGCAGCAAAATAAATGTGTTCTAATCACTATGAAAACTGAAGCAATGCTTTTATTTTAGTTTTAGTTTGTTGCTGACTTCTTTGATCAAAGGTCGCCTGCTTGTTTTGATGAAGGTGCATGTGTTATTGAAGGCACTGCTAAAGGCTTCCTTTGACAGACAAAACAAACACCCATTTTTGGCAATATCAAATGAATTGTAGAACATTGGCACAATTTGTAAACAATTTCCTTAGTATATATCGGTAGTTCATAGGTAATCAGTTTTCATTGAAGTTGCAACAAAACTATTTTTTTCTAGGTTTTTTTTTTTTAAAATGCTGTTGTGTGGTCGATTCTAGTCATTTCACGTTTCCTCCCTCAGAAGCGGTCAATTGTAGCTATAGTTCGATGCTACATCCCCTTTTGTTTGTACCCCCCTGCCGATTTCAATAACTAGAAAGTTTAATGTGATAAAAGTGCACTGAACTAAGTCAATTGAATCATTGATTTATAACTTTTAACCTGACTGTCCAGAATGGCACTAATACTGGCATCCCTTTGCATCTTTCATGCTTAACAGACTTTCCATACTAACACGACGCCATATTCCATACACTATGGGGTAATTTATTTTCATCTGACAACATAATGACATTATTCATCCTATTAGGTAACTGCAGGATAATTCTGTCAATTACCATAACGTCGAGTTTGAAATTATATTCCTTTGCACACATGAAGATATTAATGAAACAGCTTGTTAAATCCACGTGAAAGGCAAATTTTGTGTTGTCATTCTTTTCCATTGCTTGATTTGACACTGTAATCATCGGAAGCAGACAAGCATATGTATGTACATCTTTTGTCGTGCATTCACCCCTTTGCTGATAATGGACTGGTCCAGGAACTGGAAATGAGTCTCAAGCATGCCCGTCTATCACATTGAAAACTTCCGTTAAGCATGAAATGTGCAGGTGATGATGGTGTAATGGCAATTCTACTTGCAGTCAGGTTTGAAAATATAAATCAATGAATGAATTGACTAAGTTCTTTGCACTTTTTATCAAATTAAATGTTTCTGTTATTGAATTTGGTAGGGGGATACAAACAGGGATTTAGCATCGAATTGCAGCTGTTGCTGGTGGGACTCCTATTTTTACCAAATTAATCTTCCTGGACTCCTAGTTTTAAAATCCTAGTGAGACCGCTATATAGTTGCATCTCATCTCTTATCGGATTAAGAAAATAGATCATATTCCTATCCATTTCATTCAGGTGTATCTCAATGAAAGGTGACTATAGTTTGCTGGGCCAGTTAGTAAGCAGCTACCCTATGCTGACACCAAATGGTGTAAGCAAGTTGTAGCTTTTCGATAGGGAATGAACTCTGACCCTACACCCAAACATAAATGTCCAAATATCAAAAATGGGGTGGCAAGGGTCAGAGGAAACGCTTGACTGCTAGGCAGTGTGCAACATAGTGGTTCTTTATTAGCATACTGCATCGACTTTCACATAGTTTTACACCCACATCTTGCTTCTTACATCATAACAGGTACAACCTTAGTCACCATAGAGATAAATTTCATCATACCTAATCCTATTGCAGGAGTCACTCTACCAGGCAAATTAGGTGACTAAAATGCCTAAAAATATAAATTTCACCATGTTTTTTTTAGAGGTACATTGAGTGTTGTTTTTAGAGATGCCTTCTCACCTTGGCCAGGTTAGTTCTAGGGTTATATTGTAACAAAATGTATTCATCAATCCATCATGTAGCTGGTGTTGATATCTGTCATGCACATAATATAATGCACATAATGATATGAGTCATACACATGCTTGCAGGGAGCCCAGAGTGTTATGGATCACTGCCATTTCACCTCTGTCTATGTGGGTTCAAGTCTTGGGCTCGGCCATTTTGTGTATGTGAGAAAGCTTGCCAGTAGCTTCTTGTGGGTCAGTGGTTCTGTTTGGGTTTTTCCCAGGTTCTTCCTCCACCATTAATACTGGTCGCCATGTATAGACTATCTTGTGCCGAGAAATGGCGTTAAACCCTATATCAACAACAACAAACCCTTGCGCATTCGCAGGCATGTTTTTTGATAGCTGATTGACCATTAACACTTTCCCCATGTAAGTTAGCAACTATTACTAACATTCTGATTTCATTGAAGCTTAGCATCTGCCTCCACCATTTCCCTGATTTCCTTGTCAGTGGCATTTAGCGTTTTGTTGTGGATTCTGACTTATCGTGAAGACCAGCATACTCAGTATGTCTCTGATAATTCAAAATATAAAAAGTGCTTTTTTTTTCAAGACATACATGTATGCAGAAAATATCTAACCACTCATAACAGTGATTAAGATATGAAAATATAGGAATATATTTGAAATAGAATCAACTATGTTCATATAGAGCCTGCCTTACTATTCTTTCATCACATCATTCAATTTATAAAAATAGATAAATTAATAATAAGTAATTGTGTATAATAAATTACAAACATGATATTTACCATAAAAGTTGCTGTTTTAGATACTTAAGTTTATTCAACATAACTTTAATTCGATTTAACATTTGTTCAATATTATGATTGATCACTTTGAGAAGGTTATTATATTTCTTCTTCAAAAAAAATGATGCCTTATAATACCATAGCAGAATCACTACTTCCTTGCAATTCCTAGGTAAAAACTAAATGTTATCTGCCCACATTAGTGGCAATTAGTGTTAGCTCTCATTATTTATGGACTGGTGCCAAATCGTGTAAAATCTTCATTGACTACTTGCTGCTCATGGAAAGTAGCAAACAGGGATGCCTCTTAAAATCCATACAAACGTTTTGAAGTTTTATAGACTCAAATTGACATGTAAGGCAGAATGCACACAGTTCTGTTTTGGGTCAGATACCAAATCCATACATCAAAACCCTGTTGGAAAGGCTATGACAATTACCCACTTTTCTTGCACTAATGATTGTATTTACAGACTTTGTTATGTGTGTGTGGTCCCCTGTATCAAAGTACCAATTTCCTGCCTGACTCATTAGAAGCTTTGTACTGAATACTGGTAAAAAATTAAGATAGTAAAATAACTATTTACTGGGTTCAGTTTTAAAGTTTGTGCAAATTTTTTTTTTTCAAATGAAGTTTGTGCTTTTTTTTATTTTACCTCAAGAGAAAGGTCACACAGACTTTTCTCATCTAATTTACTTAAGTTTTTTTTGCATTTGGCCCCTAACATTAGACAGTCAACAGTTTGTAGGCAAGCTTGTTTCTTACTCATACAACCAGATATTGTTTGTGCTACTTGAAAAAAAATGTTTTGCCAAATCACCATTTACAATGTCCAAACAGTTTTGCCAAAAAAACCATTTACAGTATAAAATTTGGAAGTTCTTTATTTTTGTTTTTTCAGATGCAGTTTATGCTTTTGTTCAGCCGTCAAGGCAAATTGAGGCTACAGAAGTGGTATGTTGCCCACCAAGACAAACTGAAAAAGAAGATAACAAGAGAATTAGTTACCATGGTTTTATCCAGAAAACCTAAAATGTGTAGTTTCCTAGAATGGAAAGATCTTAAAATTGTGTATAAAAGGTAACCACACTTACATCATGTGCCTTTTCTTTATCCAATTTACAAGCCTTCAGTGATTACATGTATATTTAATTTGAGTTATATATTGTCATATTTCCATGAATTTGTTATGTGTATCTATTATTTATGACTGACCTTGAACAGTAATTGAGGTTAGGACCTACCTTGGCAGAAAGTTATTTGGTAAAGAACATAGTACATAGCTAATATTTTTCAGTGTTTGTAGATCATATTTTAAGATCATTATTATTGGAAGTAAACATGTTTACTTGTATCAGAAGTTAGGAGATCAGTCTTTGCTTGGAAATTCTTGATCTTGTTGACAACTTAGAAGCAAGTTGTTTTTTAATTTGATGAGAAGTTGACCTTTATCCTGGTTCTTTTATTGTGTTTTTACTTACTGTTTATATTAATGTTGTTTGCTTCAAAATTACTCATTTCAATCCTGATATCCAAAGTGGAATCCATGTTATTGTTGTTTTCAGGTTTTATTTGAGAGAATTTATTTATTTAAATTATTCACTGGAATTACCAGATTATCTTTGATTTTCGGACTAAATTACTATTTTGGGTACATTATGACTTTTTTCAAGGACATTGCAGGTTATGTCATTGTGATGCATCAAGACTGTTGGCACATTAGCATATTCAAGACTAATAATACTTTAGCACATTCAGAATTGGAATTCATTTGGATAATTGCAGTTATTCATTCAGAACTCCTTCATTTGGACTTATGGTAGAACTTTTAGGACTACTATGGATTAAATTCACCATACTCTCAGTTCATTTAGAAACTTATATATTATTTTCTAAAGAAATAAATTTTATTTATTAAATTTCACAAAACTTGGTGTTTTGCTCTTTTTTGTTACTTTGTTTAAGACCATATAGTTGTAACAGTTGTTTTATTGTTGTATTCAAGCAATGGAAAAAGGAAGAAATTATTGCTACTGATACTCCAGCCTTATTTTAGAAATACTTGACTGGAAATGCAAGTTTAGTGTTAGATAAGAATTTACAGAAATGTTCATACTGATTGAAACTAAAAACAGCTTTCTGTAGCACAATAGATTATGACTCCTTAGCTTTTGACCTTACTTATGGACTGGAGTCGCATGGACTGGAGTCGCATGATAAAGCAAATGTTGATCACATGATGAAAACCATCTGTATAACAATGGAAGTTCCAAGAAATCAGAATCATTGTTCAGCACTGACTCCATCTCTATGATTACAATTGCTTCTTTTATTTTCCTCCTGAGGGTATTATTCTCTCTACTGTGTTCTCTGATGTTATCCCAAGAAATACTATGCAGATTCTTTGCAGTGCTCACCAACTGCTGTCAGGGATTCTCTGTTGGTGTATCTGTTTAAACTTGTATTTAAATTATAACATCATTGCATTCTTCATTTTTGTCACTACCAAAACTGCCCCTGGGGTCAGCCTTTGGTGGGGCCATGTGGTTGTGAATTACATTTCTCCATCATATATGTTCCCAATCACATTAATGTTAGGACTATAAGCTTACTTCCTTCAAAATTGATTCTTCCAAAAGATGATACACTAGAGACAAAGGTGTTATCCCTTGCCCATTAGCTCCTCTTGATGCCAGGAAGACCAGAGGATGGATGCCATTTCTTCTACTACAATCTGTAAATATCAAAGACATAACTGCCTGCCTCTCCAGCAAAATTAGTGATCCTGGCAATTCCAGGTTTTCTTTTCAGAAAGTCAGCTGCTGGCAGCCTTTCCTTACCAACACACTCAGCTGCTCTTCAATTTTGGCCCTTGATAAGAACTAAGTGACTGTCAATATTAATGCCCATTTTTCTGTAATGTGGACAACAATGCTTTCCAGTCAGTGTCAGAGCTGGTTGAGAACATTGTTATCACTTCTTCATTATTAGATTTCCTATCATTTTGTATTTTCTGCCTCGCTGAGAAATTGAGTAATGACCGTATCTACAGTCCAAATGCACCAGGTGTTAACAGAGCAGCTCACCATTCCATGGCAAATGCCATGAGTGCATTTGCTAATTTTGACCTGGTGAGATGAGATGCATCTCAGCTCAGTCTCCAAATCAATACAGAGCTAATCAATTTTGACACTAAACCACTGATGACTGGCATCATTTTCTGGACAAACACAACCAGTCAGGACCCCAGTCCAATGTCTGGAGTAGCAGAGCACTCACTTTTAGAGGCAGTCTTGAGTGAAGAAGCATGATTTATTGCACAAAAAAGCATCCTAACTCATCCCATTAATCTACAACCTGATTGCCCACAGATAGTATACTGCTTGGTGCCAGACACCTGTATTTCAAATCTCAAATGGGACACTTTCTGGTTGATTTCTTTTTCTAATTTTAATACACCCAGCAACCCAGATTCAATTTATTTTTAGAATTCAGTATTACCCAATACCTCCCATTCTCCCTAAATCACTGAGGAGAAACCCATTTAGTCAAGAAATTATATATGTTTGATTTCTTTATTTTATTTTAATATAACCTTACCCAATTCATAGGTTGTATTTGGAATATAACACCATCACACACCTTTCACTTTTACTACTCCTGCTAGATACTGTTTTGTCTATCTACATACACCAAAGAGTGAGATGGAACAGACTTGATCATTGGCTGGTTTTGTTTTGAGATGGAGCAAATTTGGTCATTGGCTGGATTTCTTTTACTCCTCTTCTAAAGAGATTATGGAATCCTATTTGAGAAGTACAAGATAGCATATCCTTTAAATCCATGACATTGTTACTAATCTGATATTTAGAGATTTATAAATGGGTAGGTTGCCATTTGCACTCCTTTTTAATTTTTTTTATTTTTTTTACTCCAATTCCTTATACATAGTTTCACATTAAAAATGTCTTTTTTATTTCAGATATGCTAGTCTGTACTTTTGCTGTGCTATCGAAGCTGAGGACAATGAGTTGTTGACCCTTGAAATCATTCACAGATATGTGGAATTACTGGACAAGTATTTTGGAAGTGTAAGAAACTTTCATGCATTATTAACTTGCCTAATGATAATTCTCTAATATTTGGAATTTGTGCATATATTCTTAATTGATAACTACAACATTCACCTTTTTACAAGTTCCTATGGCATAATTTATTCTGAAGATACTTATCTGTATTTAAACCATGCAGTCAGTTGGCTTGGTTACGGCCCCTTTTTTTCAGACTCATCTTCATTAAGAAGGTATATTTATCTATATTATATGCTCATTTTTTTCCCATTAAGTTTATATTGTCAGAACATGTTTATACACTATGACATGTGCATCTAAAAATAATTTCTATAGGTTACTGCATTTGTATTGGAAAATATAAATAAGGTTTTTATGGATACTGCATGACCTGTTGGAGTGCATAATCCAAACAAGTTCATATTTTCCTTGTATAAATACAGTTACCTTTTTATTATATACTCATTTTCTTTTACCAAAGGCTTAAAACAATTACTACAAGAAACAAAGTAATTGAATTTATGCTCTATTCCAAAAAACAATGGCAAAAATATATAACTATCTATCAGTTTGTCTCTTTTTTTAAATATCATATAGCATGCATACAAAATAGTCAGAGATGTTTCCATTTGGTGCAGATAGTGTTATGACTGTAATCACAAACTAAGTAATAGAGTTTGTATGTGATTTCGATTTTTAAAGTCATATCACTTCATTGTCTGTAGTTTCGCAGTTTATAGTGATGCCATGTCATGGTGGGACATCATGATATCATGCAACAGACATGAAGCATGATATCCCATCCAGTAATATTATCCTGACACCAGGTCAACCAGTCCCAACATGAACCTCCTAATCCTGAGCGCCTACTGAGACAGCTGTTAGTACCACTTTTGTAAGTCCTTGGTATGATTCAGCTGAGGCTCGAACCTGCAACATAGCACATCAGAGGCAGACGCTCTAACAACTAGGCCACCAGAGTGGTCTTCTTATAGAAATAAGCAAAACCAACAGTCTTGTAAAATGTAATGAATAATTTGATTATAAAAGTTAAAAATGAAAATGTGAGATAAACTCATAAAATTATAAAGTGAATCCAAAATCCTGAAAAAGTTCTGCCAATGTGCAAAGGAATGAAAGTTCCATATAAATTTCAGAACCAGAAATGTATCAGTCTGCCAAGAATCATGACATTGTCAAAATAGAGTTGCCCAAAACTCGTCTGAATAATTCTCATTAGTTACAAAATAATATTATAGTCAAAAAATGAGCACTTTCTATTTCCACTGAACAGTCTAAACATATATCTTTCCTCTCAGATAATATCTGAGTACAACATAAAACAAGTCTGCATACTTCATGTTACAACAGGAACACAAGAAATAAAAATGACTCTAAAGTAGAAATGAATCTGATTGTTTAGGTCTTTTCTTATATTCAGTTTCAAGAGTGACTGACATATTTTAGTACACACTCTAATATTTCAGAGTACCTATTCAAGTGACCTAACTCATCCAATAAGAATTAACTTAATTCATCAAAGATATCACCAGACTGATCTGTCCAGTGTGAAAAGGCAGAATCTTCTAAACATTACAAATAATGTTATTGTTTGTAACTATTAACACATAAGTATCTGTTTATTTATCCTGTGCAGTTTTACCTTCTTTAATATCTTAGAATAGACCCTATACACATATGAAATCCAGCTATGGATAACCACAATAATTTATGCAATAAATAAAACAAGATATATTGCTATACATAACAATAGACCCAGGTCAGCCAGTGCATAATGTAATGTCTGATATGGTCTGTGCAGTTTGCAGTTGGATTCAAGTACTAAGTGAATATAATACAGCATCTAAACTACAGTCATCAAAGCAGCATGGGAGATAAAGTGATGACAAGTTGTCACAGATAAATAGATGCACAGTGGCAATGACTTTCATTGCAGAATTGCATTGATAAGTCCTTTGGGAGCAATAGTAATGGCTATCTGAATTCTTATGATGTCCTTTTATCAACATTTTAAAAAAATGATTTATCCAGTAAACATCCTTTGTTCTTATGCCACAGGGTTTAAAAAATAGAAAAAAAATTGTTGACTTTACAAATGAACATGAATGTTTGCAGATAGTTTTGCTTATCCCAGGATCAGAAGTGGGGTTAGGCTTATTTTGGGAGACATCCTGTCGCCTCTTAGTTTCTCAAACTTTGGGGAAGGTTTGCTTTGGTTTGTGGACTTATTATCAGAGAAATACAGTACCAGCTGATTAACCAACATAGATACAGGATACAGTTTGCTAATATAAATGTAAATCACGTTGAAGAATAAAAATTACTAAAAAAAATCACTGATATTTGGGTCAGTTACATATACATATTGAATGAGATTTTTGGATGGCTTTGCATAAACAAAGTGGCGTTTATTTAAACTTAGCAAAACAAGCTTTGTCAATGGGAATCATTATTTAGTCACTTTTCCAATATGGATGGTGGCAGTCACATGAACAGTTTTAATATTTGGTTAAAATGTTTCCTTTGTATATACATTTCCTATACCCATTGATTGATTCTCAGCATACTCGGCATCAAACAGTAGTAAGGTTATTCAAGTCATTCAAGATTATGCTCACTTATTCCATTTCATGGGGGGGGGCAAGTTACAGTCATAGAAATTTTGTATTAATATTTTGGTTAGAGTTGTTTAATTTGCTTATATTCCCAACACTCCTGCATAAATTGGATTGAATTATTTTGAAGCCAAGATGATCCATTTGTATAATATGTATGATCTTCTCTTTACCTGCGATCAAGATCCAAGCAATAGAAAATTTGTGTTGGTGTTATGGCTAAAATTTTTAAGTTGTTTATAGTTTCTGAACCCCATACTGGATTATCATCATGCATGGAATGAATCATTTTGAAGCCAAGACAAGTTTTTTCACTGATATGAAAGCTTGTCCCCATGATCTCAGGGTTGATGTCTAAGTGATAGGAAAACTGTGTTGATGTTTATTTTTCTCATTTGCTTAATTTGCTTTAACTTTTTGATTGATTTTTTTTTCATTTTGCTTAGGATGAATCATTAATATCCTAAAAACTCTACAAGTGGTCTCGACACATCATTTTCTTTTTCAGATAAGGTTAGAGTCATAGAAATTTTGCAATAATGTTTTGATCAAAGTTTTTTCATTAGCTTTTATTTCCTAAACACCTTTATAGATTTGTTTATTCATTAAAACTATTATTATGATGCTAAGAGAATTCTGTTACATGCTTGTTAACCTTGTGACCTCGAAGTCAAAGTCTCATGTTTGACATCAGTGCTCTGATCTTATACTTAACATGCAGGCTCTTAAATTATTGCATTGAGTGTTGTATATATGTATTACCATATCTTGCTTTGTATTTCAGGTATGTGAGTTAGACATAATTTTCAATTTTGAGAAGGCATACTTCATGTTGGATGAGCTGCTACTTGGTGGAGAGGTGCAAGAGACCAGCAAGAAGAATGTATTGAAGGCCATAGCTGCACAGGATCTCCTACAGGAGGTGAGTTCTTGACCATGTCTATGTCATTTTTGCATGATTGTTTTGTAACTGGCACAGTTTGAGAACCATTTATTCTGTTCTGATGCAGTGTGATATATATATATTCATTGTATCTTAGGCTTTTTTGAGTCTTGACTTTGGTTTTGTAAGGTAACGTTAATTTGATGGATTTCAATCTGATTTGACATATGGCTTCAGATTGAGGAATTCTGTACCCACTGTGCCATAGAATCATTTTCAGGAAGTATGTATCCTGATTGCCCATCATACTGACATTGGTTTCTGCTGTATAACTTCAATATGTTTTGTTAGATTGCAGTCAAATTTGCCATGCTTGACAAGTCCATGAATTCATTTCCAGCAATCCACCACATTTATAGGAGTTATGACCCCTGATTGCCTACCCATTTTACTTGTATTCAACAGCATAACTTATTTAAGCTCGAATTTCAAATTTATTTTGCCATTTTATATTGATGCAGCTTTGAAAAGGTTTGATTTCTTTGTATCTTTGTGTAATCTACAGGAGTTGTGGCCCTTGAGTGACTATGCGCCAAGCTTTGATTTCCACGTCAGCCTTAACATTTATACGAAGCTTTGTTGGATTTCTGACAAATTAAGCCTGCAACTTTTATACTGATTAGACCTTGCATGTGTTAAATTTTAAATATAATTCCACATCATTTGGAAGAGTTATGCCTCTGAATTTCCATAGTTTTCAGACTTTGGTTTAACAGTTGATAAAGACTTGGCCTTAAATAATTGTTTTTGACCAAACAAAAAACAAGGCATTCTTATTCTACTATTGTTTGCAGTTAAATGTCCAATTCTGTTTGCTGGCCCTGATACTTAAATGGTGATATATATTTTAATATTCTTGGACCAGTGTGATTCTGTTCTTTTTTCTTTGAGTCACCTGTGCTAAATATATTCTGCTATTTATACCTGTATGATGTTTAATGATTTTATTTTTAAATTGTATTTTACGTTTTGCATGACTTTATAGCATGGATTATATTATCTCTTTTTCCATATCACATGTCAGAAGATTTTTAAAAGATATTTTCTTATCAAATTCAACTTTGTTACTGACATACTTCCTGTTCTTTCAAGGCCCTTTTATGGTGTTTAGCCCAATATGCTTGAATAATTACTCCCTGTAAGTGATAATCCAGGGTTCCAGCAACAGCCTTTATTTTCCTTGTTGAAATTGTTATGAAGGTTTACAAACTTTGCAGAATTCCCCCTTGCAGCTTAGGCTCATTGTCTTTTGTGTTAAGTAAATAATTAGTTTAGTTATTAAAACAACATTTGTTTATGGTATACAGAGGTGTTAATTGATAAAGTGTTAGAAGTAACTTTTGAGCTTTGATTATATTGCAAGTAACCTGTTTTCATCACTAAGAATAATCTTAGTGTATTTCCAGTGAAATAGTGTCACATGAGATGCATTAGAAAATTCATTTAAAAACAGCTGAACTTGAAACATAGAGAGGATTTTTTTTTACTCACTATTCTAATTGTAGTAATATATTATCTGGTATTATTACATTGCCATATCTTCCTAGCTTTTGTCCCCACTGTTTTTATTTCCCCTTCCAAAAGTCAGCGTTGTTTGATTCAAAAGAAAAATAATTTACAAGATCATTCAAATGAGTTTTATTTTGTTTTTGCTGATAAACTGCAAAGATTTTGTGACCTTAATCACAGGTAAATAGCATTAGAATATCTTGCATTCAAAATGTGGGTCTCAATAAGCATGATCTGTGCAACTTATTGTAATTGTGTTTGAACATAAATTATCAGAACATTCAAAATGTTAGTCTAATTTCTGAATAAACACATGTAGGATGATAGGATCTGCTCAGCTAATTTTAATTATTGTGTGTTTTATTGTTTTTATACATTTAATTTATTATTGGTTTCAAAAGGTTAAATATAGCACAAGTCCATAGCATACTATTGGGTGGACAGACAGTGCAATTGCCCTGGACACCAGAGATCTTAGGACATTAAAATAACAGGTGCCAGAAGTCTTTGGTTGCAAAACCCATCAGGGCCATCATCATTGTCCAGGTTTCATTAGAAGGCCACTGGCTTGAGTGGTTTCTTTCATGGTAGTTATGGATTTGGGATTCTCACTTCAAACTTAGATTTTAAAAATAAATGATTTTGTGGTTTTTTTAACACTCCAATATAAAATATAATGCAGGCATGGCATATATTGGTTAGGTACCATTAAGAAAAACATTGGCTGATCTCTTAGACCCTGCAATCTTGAATCGCTATTTATTGTATGTGCAATTCATGGAAGAAAACAACAGAGTGGCTCCACTTTGACAAGATTGTCATTCCTAAAAAGCTTGTATTCACTTTAAAATCTTATCATGTGACCTGATAAATAAATTTCATTAAAATACTTAAAAATTTGATTTGAAAGTCATTGTGGTTATAGGGCCAGGAAGAAATAGGTCCACCATTGGAGTAGTCTTTTATAACCTGTGGTCTTGGGAAGAAGCAACTCTTTTCACATCAATAATTAAGAAATATGTGCTGTTTTGCTTATACTTAAATAAACTACATAAAGCTTTGCTCTGCCATGGTTGCTATAGACAACAAAATGGTCATAGCAAATCTCAGCTCCAAATGGGGTGAGCACACACTTGTAGCTTCTCTCTTTTTGGAAGTTTGAAACATGCTTTATTGGACAGCTATGGATTAAATGACTAAATCATCCACATTCCAGGGAACTTGAATATTCTGACAGACAGCTTGCCCATAAATGGGAGGGAAGTCTTTTTCATAATAGTTCACCAGATGGTAGCAGAGACATTTTCGCACATGGAGTTCATTGTTTTACTTTTTTTTTTAATGAAACTGAATGACGTGCTCCTTATGTTTTTCCAGTGGGGGACCAGAGGGTATGGGAAATGGATACCTTATGTTTTTCCAGTGGGTGACCAGAGGGTATGGGCAATGGATACCTTATGTTTTTCCAGTGGGGGACCAGAGGGTATGGGCAATGGATACCTTATGTTTTTTCAGTGGGGGACCAGAGGGTATGGGCAATGGATACCTTATGATTTTCCAGTGGGGGACCAGAGGGTATGGGCAATGGATACCTTATGTTTTTCCAGTGGGAGACCAGAGGGTATGGGCAATGGATACCTTATGTTTTTCCAGTGGGGGACCAGAGGGTATGGGCAATGGATACTTTATGTTTTTCCAGTGGGAGACCAGAGGGTATGGGCAATCGATACCTTATGTTTTTCCAGTGGGTGACCAGAGGGTATGGGCAATGGATACCTTATGATTTTCCAGTGGGGGACCAGAGGGTATGGGAAATGGATACCTTATGTTTTTCCAGTGGGTGACCAGAGGGTATGGGCAATGGATACCTTATGTTTTTCCAGTGGGGGACCAGAGGGTATGGGCAATGGATACCTTATGTTTTTCCAGTGGGGGACCAGAGGGTATGGGCAATGGATACCTTATGTTTTTCAGTTGGTGACCAGAGGATATGGGCAATGGATACCTTCATTTTGAGGTGGAATTCACAGTATACCTCAGGTTGGTCAGAGAGTTGGGACTTTCAAGCCACCACTCCCCAGTAGCCACAGTGATCATGGGCGACCTGTTGGTCAGCCATCACAAGGAATTACTGCTGAGGAGGGATCCACTGTCATAACAAAAAGATTCCTTATTCATATAACTCCCCATATCTCACACATTCTTACCTGGTTAATATGAAATGAATTAGATGCCAAGACCAGATTTCAAGCAAAGTCTGCTAAATGCATCATTTAGTCTATGAGACAATCAACTTCCAAGATTTACAATGCCAGGTGGAGAATATTTTGTAATTGGTATTGTAGGAAATGCATTGATCCTAACTGTTTTACTTTACTGCAGTTGTCAGATTTTCTCATTATCCACCTTTAATGTCTCAAGAGCAACCCTCTCTAATTCCATTAAGTTTTTTACTAGCTCCATTATAGTTTCAGATGCACATTGGCTAGAACAGAAATAGTAATTCATTCTCTTTGGTTGCTATCTAAAGCCATTTTTGAATCTTCGAGTGAATTTTCCTTTGAGAATATTTACCTTGAATAGAGTCTTCATTTTATTAGTGTTGGCAAGGAGGTGTGAAATTTATGCTTTGTCAGTGGGAAAGGGTGGTTTTACTTTTAAATGGTAGTTATGATTTGGTCTCCCTTCTTTGCCAACTTGGCTTTCAGCTAAGAAGCAGTTACCTTTAGAAGCTCATGTTCCAACCAAAGTCTACAATCTTATTCATGTGTGCACTGATCAAGAGACTCCATTGCTCAGTTAGAGCTTTATGGTTCTATCTAATTTGATTAAAAAAAAGGAAAGTGTAAGAACTGTCTTTTTCTTCCTTTAAATGTTGCTTCTGATATCTCCAGAGTTGTTCAGTCTCACACTGAAATAAATCTTGTGTGAAAATCAAAGCCCATGAGGTCTATATTGCTGAATATTGGGCCATTTTGAATGATTTTTCATTTGAAGATGTAATGACATCTGCCTTCTGGAATTCTAATTCCACTTTTTTGGTGTAATTTTCACACAGTGGTATACCAGAGTGAGTGTATTAATCCGTTTGCATGAGCCCAACAAATTATCAAGCCATTCTCCAGTTAACAGTAGAACAACCAAATGACAACAACTTTGAGTTCACTTGACAGCTTATCTTAGCCCTCAGCCTCCTCCAAATTCAGCATTGCAATAACAACATAATGTATTACTGATAATAACATATAATGTATTACTAGCTTTAAAATGTAGTTATGGAGAGTATAAACCTAATCTTAATTATGTTATATTTAGCTGTGGTTACTGCATAATTCCCTGCTCTCTCCTCTCACATTATCACTACTTCTGAATTGATGATCATATCAACATGAAATTTTCACCACTCCCACCCCCAATCTCATATTTGGGGCCTTAGTTGCCGAGTGGTCTAATGCACTCACTTCTTCTGATCACTGTCATCTCCCATGTGTCCACATAGTTTGAGTCTCGGGGCTCAGCCAGTGTGCATAGGTGAGAAAGCTTGCCAGTAGTTTCCCATGGGTCTGTAGTTTTTCCAGGGGCGGGGATAGTTCCAGATTCTTTTTCAACAATTATGCTGGCCACCATGTATAGCTTACCTTTCAATGAGAAATGGCAGTAATCCGAAATAACAACAATAACTAATCTATCCATTATTGCCACCACAGCACATGTAAAATTCATATGGTTACTTCTTTTTGATGGAAAGTCATATTAAGATTGGTTTTTACTGGAAAACAAGTTTGTCCAGAATAAAAATGGTGGTGATCTGACATTAAATCTTTTGTAACTACTCCTTCTAAACATAAGGTCAGATTTGCAGTCTCTAGAGGGTCCTTGATGAAAGTGATGCTGATTTGACATCCAGTATGGATACCATGGTAGCCATGGCCATCTTGCCATTTCTGATCCTTTGGATTTGATGGACATATCAATTTAACCAAAATATTTATGACATAAAGTTGGTCCTTAATGAATATGCTGCTTTGCAAACATCAAGTATGGCTACTGTCTCGAACATATTTAAATTTTGTCACAGATTTTCCAGGATATATGCTCATGTTTGCATGGTTTTTTTTTTCAAAGTCATCTAATTGGTTCTAGTTTATCCTAAATGATAATGGTGCCAGTCTTACTTCCGATACAGTTGCCAAAGCATTAATTGGAAAATCTGATTACTTAAGAATATCAGAGATGGTTTCAACCATTAGCAGTTTCACAGAGAAAAGGTGTTATCTTGAAATTCATTTTAGACAGTAGAGCATCAGTCCTTTTGAGGGACTTAAGTTTTGTTTCCTTGTTGATTAGAAAGAAAAATTCAGCATTTAATAATTTATTGAAAAAGAGCATGATTTCA
This sequence comes from Potamilus streckersoni, assembly GCA_016746295.1. Taxonomy (NCBI): domain Eukaryota; kingdom Metazoa; phylum Mollusca; class Bivalvia; order Unionida; family Unionidae; genus Potamilus; species Potamilus streckersoni. Next base: position 3,385,538 of record JAEAOA010002091.1, read on the forward strand.
GTGCTAGCAGTCATGGTCACATGGTATAGCATGTCTTAATGCTTTGAGCCAAAGCTAATCCTTGTGTTCAGTCCCCCACAAAAAATATGTCTCTCTCTCTCTCTCTCTCTCTCTCTCTCTCTCTCTCTCTCTCTCTCTCTCTCTCTCTCTCTCTCTCTCTCTCTCTCTCTCTCTCTCTCTCTCTCTCTCTCTCTCTCTCTCTCTCTCTATATATATATATATATATATATATATATATACACACACACACACACACACACACACACACACACACTACTTATTACTTAACCTGAATTTTTGGGAAAAGTAACTTCTAATTTGGGATGAAAAAGGGAGAAGTGAGAACTGAATGGGGTGAAGTGAACATGATTTATATTTGCTCTCTATTTCCATGTATGCATATTTGCATTTAACATTGGATTTAAATGATATTTTTAAGTCAAGTATTAGCAGAGTTCTTTTGGTCAAATGATTATGAAATAGAATAGAAATACATTGTAACAAATTTTATATGAGTAAGCAGAATATATCATTGTAATTGCACATTAGTAAAATTCTTTATCAACTGACCTCAAAAAAATTAAAATTTTCTTAATTTTTTAAAATATAGTTTCTCAATAACATCACTTTCAAAGATTTCTAAACACGTTTTAAACAACCCCTGTACCATGTACATTAGGGATAATGAATATGTTGTCTTCAAATCATTGTACTTCCTCATTTCATTTTTGCATATAACATTACTGTAACTATTCATATATAACACTAAAATGCACAAAATTACAGACATGGCTCCTTTATAGTCTGTACATGAACTACACTCTTCTTTCCAACAGAATCAACACAGATGGGAATACATCTAATTTTAGAAGAAGGGGTTTTCGTAATGTGTAATCTCAACAACCAATTGATATGATTGCAAATTTATGGTTTATTTAATTTATCTTCGTACTCGCAGAAATTTAAGATATTTGGTTATATATTATCTGTTTTGCTGCTTTTTTATATTTTTCAAAAATACGAGTTAAGTCTGAAAACAACTTGAACATTATAACACTTCTCAGTTCTTATGAATTTTATAACATAGGCTTCTGACCTACATAATTGTATTTTAAAGTTAAATCTTATGTAACATAATATGTATACATTGCTTTCTTTCAATTGTATATTTTTCTGAATATATTTGCCCCTGATTTACGAAAACAGCCAATGTAATAAACATTTTACTTCCCAGACATAGTGATGCATGCCATTATTTTCCTGTTATTGGTTCACTTATGGCTTCAAACCAATTTTATGATAAAGTAGAGTACAACAGGCAGTTAACTTATGCAGGTTGCATATTCTGATCTTAAAACATAAAATGATATTTACATACTATTGTTAAAACTTTGAAAACAAATTTGTATGTTTTATCATGAGGGAAACATGAGGAATTTGGGTCATGGTACTGCTGCTAACTTACTCATGATAGATCAATCAACTATCAAAACACATGCCTGTGAATATGCAGGAGTTTGTCAGCTTGATTGATTTAAAAACTAGGTATAGTTACTGATGGCTTGATGTATACACTTTGCTGCAACACAAGAATAGAACTAACCTGGCTAAGGCGAGGGAACATCTCAAAAAGTGTAGACTTTCCTCAAAAAGTATAGTCGGTCAATGTCCCTCAAAGTTTGTTTTAATAATAATAAGGTAAAGTCATTTTCGATTTCCTAATAGAACAGGGTGTAGTTTACATTTGTTAGGCATCTTAGCCACCCATTTCGCCTGGTAGCATGACCTGTGTGTGTGTATGTATATGTGTATATATATATATATATATATAAATATATATATATATATATATATATATATATATATATATATATATATATATTTACTGACAAGGAACAGTACAATCTAAATAGCCTGAGTGCTTTCATCTCTGCATGAACCTTTTACAAAGGCAAATACAGCATAAAGACAAGACAAACAATAAAGACAGAAAAACCATTGAAGTTACAAAACTTTACATTACTGTGTCCACAGGAATAAAAGCTGTGAAATTTTTCATTGTTTCAACTAGTTTACTTCAACTTGATGCAGATGCTTGTAGAGTCGAAAGTGCTCAGGCCAGATAGATACTAGTTTTACACTGTTTTTTGTACGTTTTTGCATTTATCTTAATCCCTGACACATGGTCCATTGCTGGATCCAGTGTACTTGAAAGGACTGTTATTTACAATATGATTTGTATTTTATACATTGTTTGCATAATGTAGAAAAGTAACTATATCAGTCTTTGGTAATATTCTCTCTTATGCTTGGTTTTTAATTTTATTGTGCTTTCTTCATATCTAAGCCTCTATTCATTCATATCATACAAGGGTGTATATGCTGTTTTATTTAGTTCATATTGAAATTGTGGCTTGCAAAATGCATTTTCAAAGCTAATTATTTCATCTGTATATTATTGTCATTTTTCAAGAAGCTTCATTTAATTTCATTGTAGCTTTGTAATTTTTGGATTACAGATTTTGCTGGCGTGCAAAGCAGTTTATTTTTTAAATGGATTGATGATGTCTTTCAGGAGGAGGTGGGAGCAGGGGTTTGGTTGCATTATTAGATAGTATTGCTTAAGGTCTCATAAAAGTTGGTATTTAGGTGTGTCATATGAAGTACATCTTTCAGTGAAAATTGGGTCACTGAGCTATATTGCATGGTCTTGTGATATTGGTTCACCTTTGTGGTTAGCTCATTTTCTCAGGCACTATTAGCTGTGGACTCACAAAATGTGTTACGCAAGTGCATCATGAGGAGTGCAAATGGTATTAAATACTCTATATTTATGCCTGATTAAAATTGTCTTTTTATTGGCATGTTTGTTGTGTAATATTGTTGATAATTGTAGCTGAGTCTGTTGCTGATTGTTACAATATTCTCAGTTGTTGGTGCTCTTTAAGGTCAACTGATGAGAAAAACAATACTTTTAAAGAAGTATTAAAGACAATTTGTGTTTCAAATTTTTTAAGGATACAAGAGTTTTTGTGAGTTGCGTTAAATATCTCACAATTCGGTTATGGCAAATAGTCCTTTTTGGGGGTTATTTTTCCTCTAATTACTTAATACATTTTAATTATGCGCACACCACCTCTGTGTAGTAATCTTTGTGTCTCTTCATCTGTCCTTCCATCCATCCATTCTTACCTATTAACAATCAGTTCTGCAGTATTTGATAAAACTTGGTAAATAAATGTGGCCATCACTGCAAGATGTGCAAGCAAAAAATCATGCAGTTTTGGTTAGAGTCTGTTTTTTTTTATCTTGTTGCTTACTGCAGTGTATGACAATCTCATTGGTGCAGCTAATCATAGTTTTTGATGAATTGTGATGAAAGTTGATAAAAAAAATATATTGATCGTCACTCAAAAAATGACATAGTGACACATTACTTAGTTCCTCAGTTTTTGTTGGAGTTGTTATTTTGTCCTGAAGCTGATTGTAGGTGTTTGAGGTTTTCTATGGTTTGAGTTGAAGCTTGGTTCATATCATAGTATCTTTATGACAAATCTTGGTGCTTCTTTAAGAGTTATTGCCTTTTTTCACTCTGCTGGGTGTATTGTACTGTGTAACAGAAGCTTATGAATGCAGATATTGTTACAGTTATTAGTGGATTGCTGCAAAACTTTGTATACATTATGGTTATCATACAAGAATATGCATATTGAGCAACCATTGTACTGTCACTATTTCATCAAGTTTTCCCTTTTTTAACTATAGATTATCTCTCATAGAGAAGGTGTGTTTTGGTTTTTGTCCATTATTTACACCATAGCAACACAAGTTGGTTCTTTAGTGCCAAAGCAATTGGACTACAGTGCCTTGTCCATGGACATCGCTTTAGTAGTCAACCTAGGATAATTCATTCATAGAATTTGTTTGGTAAAAATATGATTTCATGAGTTATAAATCTCAAGGACTTTGTTTTGTTTTGTGTTTATTGGGATAGCAGCTCAGTTAAGTAGGTTACTTAGTGCCAAGGCAACTGGAGTACAGTCCCTTGCCTAACTCATGGCAGTTTTGTGGGAAAAGTGGGTGTATATTTATGAGAACAAATTTCTCACAGTGCCTTTAGTCTAATTTTTCATGTCAGAAAGTTGAACCTAATTTATCTTTATACTTGGTTGCTGTCATATTTCTGTACATCATAACACTGCAATATGCTGTCATATTTCTGTACATCATAACACTGCAATATGCTGTCATTTCTGTACATCATAACACTGCAATATGCTGTCATATTTCTGTACATCATAACACTGCAATATGCTGTCATATTTCTGTACATCATAACTCAGTCATATTTGTTATAGGTTGACCACAAGAACTTGAGCAAAAAAAAAACGTTGACCCATATCAAGTAAAAAAAATATGTAGCTTTTCTTATACACATTCTATTTTTTAAAACAAGGATTGGCTAGTTGGGTTTTTTCTATGTATAGTTACTATCAGTGTAAAGTCAAATATTGTAAGCTGTTTCAAAACTTAAAATTTGCAATGATTGTCAGAAAGTGAATGAAACTGCTTGGAATAAAAATTAAAAACATTCTTAGAAAATCTGTAAAATTACTAGTTCAGCTGTAAATTTGCAAATTCAGTTGGGGCCACCGTTTTTATCAGCTTACTAAGAGCCCAGAATATTTGCATACTGCTGCATCCTCATGTAGTTATATTATCCCAGTATATCAAATTAATGAAGTCTATACCAGGAATCTATTTCAAAAGTTTTCACTTAGACTGGATTGGGACAAAATATGTATATGCCACATATCAATATGTATTGAAATTCACAACCTATCTTGTGATACATATCAATATCTGTAGAGAAAAAAAAATGGCAAACTATTATCTTTATTTCTTGACTTGATGTTTCATTCATAAAGTAAATATTGTTTTGAATCAATTTTGTGCCTTTAGTATCACTGTGTTTTGTCTTGGCAAACTGGTGATGTAGGGATGAATCAAATCACCTGTACAAACAGTGTATCTTCTATGTGAGGATATAGCAGTTTATTTAGATATATTGCAATTTCCTTTTTTTATTTTCTAAGGATGAGGCAATAGACACTGCACTGAAAGAGTATGGGTTATCATAACCATGACCTTGTTACTGACCACAGGCTGCTGGACACTGGTCACTCAGTGGGTAGTAGATGGACAGATATTACTGCTCTTCAGTCTATCCTTCTGAATGTATTGCATCCAGTCTTGAAGCTTGAACTCTTTGATTTGTGATTTTTGTTCCTCATTTGCATGCTCATTGTGTTTCTTTCATGAATGTCATCTTCTGTTTATTATTTTCTTCTTAAACCACCCTACGGTTATCTAGAAGGGAGTACCATATATACTCACTTATTAGTGAAGTCCAACTGCAAACAAGGAAATACCATTATATGCCATCCCATAATACAAAACATCAGATCTGGGTCTGTACAGTTGATGGTTTTAACTTGACTTATAAGTGAGCTTATTTGGTAATTCTGTAGTGACTTAGATAGAGCATAGATGGTATTGTGTGGCTCTTTCAACAAAATGTCAAAATGTAGTGCTATATATACTTGTTTATAAGTCAAGTCCAGTTGCAAACTGCACAGACCCAGATCTGCTATCACATAATGTATTGACAGATCTCAGTCTTGTAAGAGCAATCAGTAGAGCAAACAGAACAGATCCTGATCTGCAGATGCATTATGCTAAGGCAGATTAGGATCATTTTGTTTGCAGTCTCACTCTACTTAAAAGTGAGTTCATATGGTATTCATGTCCACATAATAATACAATTTAACAGCTGAATTTTACTGCTTCCATTGCAAGAGAAATCATAGTTTTGAATGGTCAGTGGCTTGGTCAAACATTTTTTCAACTGTGGTTATGATTCAAGTACCTGCTGATTTGATGCCAGTTTAGTAACCTTTCTTGTAACTATGCTTTTATTTCAACTGCTAATACATGGCATCTCTGTGCAACCATTGATTTTGTCAGTTCAGCATGAAAATTATGCGCATCCAGTGGGATGGTGTGCAAATAGTCTTTCTGAACTTACTACTGGTATGTGGATGTTTTTCTTTCCATTATTCAGCTCTTCTGATATTACATTTGTGTGCCTTCTAGTTTATTTTTAACCTTATTCACTTTAATTCCTGGCAATAACAGTTTCATTTGCACTGAATTCTCAAAACTTGCATTCCAAGTTCATGATAAATTTACAGAATCACAGTTCCTCATTTATGACAAAACATTGACATGTTTTTACCATAAACTTAATTTTTACCATAAACTTACATGTATGAAACTGATGTTGTTCTTTGCCCTGAATTGATTCTGTTCATTGAGTTCAATTATGCCCTTTTGTTATATTGCAATTATTCAGCCTGAAAATATTAAAATAAAACTTTAACATATCTCTAAAGTAATTACTTGCATTTTCATTGGTCAGTTCATGATTTGAAGTAATTTCTTGCATTTTCATCAGTCAATGTGTGATTTGAAGACCTGGTATGAGACTGTGCCAGGTCAGAAGGAAAATCATGTTGTGTGATGACATGTAAAGAAAGACATTATTTTGTCATGAAGTTAACCAGCATTTTTCAGCCATGCTTTACATACAAATGAATGGAAATATTGTTCAAAGAGATTTTTAAAGTCATTAGTGGGGTAAATTCTTTGCATGGTCTGTTATTGTTCCAGTGCTTTGTATTGATTTGGTATCATTCTATGCTGGGTCATTCACAAGTTATATAACTAGTGATACCAAGGTAATACTCCCAAGTCACCTTTCATTCTCATCACTTTGAACTATTAATTATAGTTTGTCCATTCTTGCTTACTGAAATCTTCTCAGCATGATTATACCTAAGTTGTCTACATGTAGATTTTCAACTTGTTGGCTTGTACAGTAATAATGGCCTCCTTGTTAGACTTCCATCCATTCATCACTCTTTCTTAATACATTCTTTTTGAACATTAGCCATTTTAGTGTCTTGCAAAAAACTTTTTTTGTTTAGTGAAAGTTTTTCTAATATCCAATAGGATTCATTCATGTTTTGGTACAGTACTTGCAGACTTGGGCAATGATGGCTGTGTGGTTCATATGCTGAACCCGCAAGCAGAAAGGAATAGGTTCAGTTCAAATCCTACCAAGACCAGGTCATGTTAGCCACCATGGTGCTAGTCTGGGCAAGGCAATTTACTTCATTTGCCCCATCAAAGTAGTTTAAGACATTGATACAATGTAGATGACCTCTCGTCATCTATCAGTAGCAGAAACTATTCTTATTATCGATTTTCACCATAAGGTTTAGCACTTGCTCATGTCATCTTATTTGAGGAACTTGATGATGATGTACAAGACTTTGGACTCTAGTTTTTAAAAGTAATTTTATACTTTCCAACTTTTTTTTATGTTTCATGTTTATGTTCTTTAAGAAGGCTATATTTTCCTGAAGATATTTAGTATTTCTTTATACATGTATGTGTGTATTTATGACTTTAAAACTTAAACTTGTAACAGTATCATATAGCCACTATTGTGATGACTTACTTTTAAACCCAAATACATGCATGTACATAGCTCTTCTGTTAGTCACCCTATCTTCTTAAAAGCTGTGTATAATTCACATTTAACTTTGTTACTTTGGTTACCACATGACATAGTGATTTTTGTTCCTCCCTAGAAAGCAAATTTAAAAACATTTGGCTTTAAAGTGACATTTTATAGTAGTGTGTGGCTACACTTTGTAAATCTAAACTTTGCATAAGTATATATGTCATTTCTAATGGATTTTGGGTTACATCGGTTGGCTGGTTAGGATGTGGTGTAGTAAAGGCAAAAAGAAGCATTGAGTTATGTGATTGAGGCAGTCCAGATTCTTTGTATACAAGGAGTGTACATGTACATGTTTCTTTAGGGTCTACTTGAATTGTTAGTATTTGCTCTGGACATTGAAATGAAGTGGCTTCCTAAGCATTTTTTTGATTTCCTTTACTTTTAGGATTGATTTCTTAATTTGGAAAGTATATGGAAAATCCAGAGCCATTTGTTTTAGACTGCTTTTTATTTCTCTTATCTCTTTTAAAATCCAGCAAGTCAGTAAGGAAAATATAGAGAATTTTTCTATTTTTTTTTTTTTTTTGGAAGGTTCAAGAAGAGTAAATATCTCATTATGCAGAGGTTTAGAGCATGACCCATGACTTTAGGTAACCTATGTACAGAAATCTATTTCTGACTCATTATTAACTACATTGTTGGAAACATTTTTGTAGGCCTGTGTTGATCATTTGTCAGATTGTAGGGGGGGATATTATTTATGTGATGGGAGGGATTGTGAGGTTGTCCACATGATTAATGAATGGATGAAAGAGGCTTGTTTGGGTGAGAAACAGATTGAATCAGGTAAAAATTTACTCTACTGTCATTAAGTTATTGTTCTATGTTCTACTCATTAGCTCCTCAAAAAAGAATCTATGATCACAGGTGGTTTTCATAGTGTCTGTAATATTAGACACTGGTGGCTAGAGGTATATAAACTTTGCACCTATAACACATGGTGATCATTTGAAAAAAAAATGGTGCAAGACCAAACTCCTTTTGAGTTATGAAGCTGCAACTGGTCAGGGACATGGTGAGACTAAATGGAAATTATACCAATCTAACAGCCAGTGTTACAAATATTGTTACAGCTCTGGAATGCATTGTATTGACAGAGAGTGATTAATAAACTTCTTATTATATCTGGTTGGTCTTAAACAAAAATATGTGACACTCAGGTATTCAGTATGACTGCTACAGTGGATATGTTGGAATATCCCCCTGCATGGATGTTGATACCTGCCTCTGTATGTATTCATCCGGGCTTCTCACAAAAATATATCTGAAGTTCATTTGATGGTAAATGATAAATGTACTGATCTGATCTCCAACATATCTTACTACCACTTCTCCAAAACTGATGACCATGGTGCTTTCACCAAAATGTTGGTTGGTCCAAAATGAATTTGATGCTGCTGATGGTCTAATTTAATGTACAATATGGCAGTTATGGTGATCAATATAGAAATATTGTTATGGCTACAGTACTATTGCACAATGGATGGCCATAGCAAAATGGGGTTTCCACTAAAAGTTTTTTTATGTCTTAGTTGGTCCTCAGTGAACAAGGGTCACATGTGACAGGCACATATAATCCCTCTACTGGCGGTCAACAAAAAAATCTTGTTTTAGCTATTCTGAATATTAATAGTAGCATGGTGTTTTCACTAAAAAACCTATAATATCTAATTGGTCCTATATGAAAATTATGCTGATCAGACATCCAGTATGGCTGCTGTGGAAACCATCTTGAAAACCTTGTTGCAGCTGCTGCTGCTGAACAGATGGTATTATAGGTGTGGTGTTTTCACTAAAATACTTCCAATGATAACTTGTTTGTTGTGAATAACATTGTTACTTATCACTTGTCCTGTTCAAGGAATTATAATTCTTAGAGTCATTAAAACACTGCTGTACTGGTATTTAATTGGTTTTGAAGGGAAAAAAAGCACATATGACCACCTAAAATATATCCACATTATTTGCTAAAGATGCCATATTCAGTGTGAAAATCATAAAAAAATTAAGAAAAGATTTAACAGAAATATTGTATGAAACAAATCTCATAACTTGAAGTATGGAACTTTTTAGTCTTAATTATAGTCATGTGCATAGTCACATATTACCAGTTTTGAAAATGTTTACAGGCAGTTATTTAAAAAAATCCATTTATGAATGTTGAAATCTTAGCAACTGGTTTTTTATTCTTATGTCCTTGCTATCAGATTCAAGGTCAAAGGTCATGATAAAGTTGTTTGTTCTTGTGAACATGTTAACTGAAAGATAAGAAATAGATTTGTTACCAAATTTGGTTTGTTGGAGTTTCTCAAAAATATCACAGATGTTTTCAGTATTCAGCAATTAAAAACAAAGAAATGGAATTCCTGGAAATTCTTTTAGCCAGTAGAGCATCAGACCCATGGAGGTACTCCCGTATACTTTATAGTCGAAAAAAGTTTGGCTAAATTCAAGTCACTTGTGTAACATTTTAAACTCTCAACATCTCATCCAATTAGAAAATCTCTTTGATTATATCTCTTCAAGTACTGTTTGGAATGCAACTATATCTTTCTTTTTGTTTTTCACTTAGGCCAGATAAAAAATATGGGTGGTTCTGATTATATTGGAGAACAAATTTGGTCTGTCTGTACAAACTTTGGGGTGGGGGCCTGGACAGATTTAAATGAAGCATAAAGCAGAAAAAAAAACTGTCACTTGCATCCTGAATTTAACTGCAATTGTAGTTACATGCCTTTGTTAATTTTTTTTCTCCTGCAATTTTTAGTTTCTTTTATTCCATTTTTCTCATTTTACTGTATGGAAGGCAGTTAAAAATAGGATTGGTCGGGTTACCAGAGCCACACATATGTTTTTATTTGACTTTGTAATTTTTCAGTACAATTTTTGTTTCAGTTACTCTTATTTTTTGTGGGGTTCATTTTGGTAATGGAATGAGGTGAATGTGCCTGATGTATTTTGGCTTAGGCATACATGTATTTGTAAAAAAAATTTCTTCAAATTTGGAATGCCAAAATGTTGTCTTTTCTATTATGTAGCTCATCTCATTGTAAGGCCAAGTGGTAAAACCCATAATGCAACATGTGGTACATTGTTACTTTCCTCGCAAAAGTTGCCTAACTTGGCACAGAGCATCCTGGCGTAAAAGCCTTTTCATGTTGACACAGATGATGCTAAACTGCATTACATATGGCCATTGTTAGTAAATATGAAAAAAAAAAATATTAAAAGTTTCTTGTCTGAAACTAATTAACATAATTTGCTCAAAGTTTACATAAAGATTTTTGGCATGGAGATAAATGATGCCAATCTGCCATCATTATGTACTTGTAGCATCTACAACCAAAACTAGATAAAACTATGTTATTCAATGCTAGCAGCTGTTTTCAGTTTCTCAATAACTGCCAGACTAGTTTTCTTCAAAAACTGTTGATCTGCCATTTAATATGGCCATTGTTAATTTGACCAAACTTTCCATAAAGCATCTTTGCATGAACAGCTGTAACATTTATAAAGATGTTGCCCGTCTGTCATCAAAAATAGTCAGTGCCACAAATAATAGATAAACCTTGAAGCAATAGAATTTGACCAAACTTGATTGGAATTTGCACAAAGACCAGTATGACATCCAATATGACCATTGTAACTATAAGTATAGAAATATTTAAATTCTTCTAAGAAACTGTTGGCCAAATTTGACTGAATTTGACAGAAACCATTCAGCTCTTGAGGCTTTCAAAATTTAATGAATGACTTCTCAAGTTTACTAAGCAGAATTTGACAGAAAGCATTACATCATACTTATGTTTTTGTCGATGATGTCAGTATGGAGCCATCACTAGGATCAAATCTTTAATGCACTTCTAAATAATTGCTAAACAGAATTTTGTTAAATTTTACATAATTTGTCCTAGATTGAATGCCTTTAAAATAGTTTGTTAATGGTACTATTTCACTATCACTTATAGATGTCATTGCAAAAAGTATAAAAGAAAACATATATGCAAAAATTTCAAGAAACAAAATTTGACCAACTTTGACAGAAAAAGGTTCAGGGATAGGGACCTGTAGCTATTTGTTAAATAATGCTGAGGTCTTTTAGATCTAAGCAAGAGGAGCAGTCTAATACTCACTTGGGCTTCTTGTTTCTGATAGATTCTTTGCACTGGCTTGTAGATTATGTTATTTCAAGAGGAAGCATTAATTGTTAGCATGCAATTAAAGACCATATCAACTGCAAATCAAATGATTTCAAAGCTATGAAATGTAAGATATAAAATATGTTCTGGCATATTACACCAAAGCATTTGAGCCATGATGTTACATCATGTAAGTGAATCTTTACCATTACGATGTTGTTGCATGATTTATTAAAAAACTTGTTACTCTAAATCTTCAGAATATAATTTTATGCCATAATGGATGTTTTCTCAAGTTGTAGCTCATTTTATATTTTGAACTACAGACAGTTTTAATTATGTAATTGATCTTGAGACATCAGAAATAAATTTCTTTGGTACCATATATACTCGCTTACAAGTCAAATCAAACTGTACAAGTCCATATCTGCCATTGCGTAACTCACTGGCAGATTGAGGTCTATGAGTAATCAGTATAGCAGTCAACATGGATCCTGATCTACCTATGAATTATGTGATGGAAAATCAGGGTCGTTGTTTGAAATTGAGTCCATTTGTAGGCCAGTGTATGTAGTACTTGTAAGGAAAATGTATGTGTCTGCATGATTGCTCAGACTTGTATGAACAGTTTTATGTACAGTATTTCTACTGTATTTGAGAACCAGCAAGATAAACTGGTCAAAATATAGGGGTTGAGGTGCATTCAGACAATTATCTATAAAACAAATATTAAATATTTTAATATTTTTAATTTTTAAAATATTTAAATTCTAAATAATATTGGCAAAATTGCAACATGGAATCGAGCATATTTTTCATTGAAAAAATATTCTCATACCATTCCAAACGATACTAGAAAAGTATTTATTTTTACAAATGTTTTAGACATTCATTTTGTTGCATGTTTGAGTTGCATAAAAAAATTATGATGGCTATCCCAGATTAACAATTTTGTAAGAATTTCATTGATCTGTTGACTGTTCATCCCTCCAGTTTTCTGAAAAGACATATTAACTTGTTTAATTTTCTGGAGGTGATACTTGCATAAACTCTGAGAAAAGCATGTTTTCAGTGCTTCACTTCAACCTGAAAATGTCCCAAATACAGTGAAACTATTCTTTGAAGACACCAAAGAAACCACATAATTGTGTCGATTGGTGACATGCAATTATATGCATTTATAATGATTAAATACGGAAGTTAAACACTTACTAGGAAATGCAGTTCGTAATAAGGATGTGATCTTTATATTGTGGTGTACATTTGAGCAAGTTTCACTGTTGGTACCACATCAATCCAGCTTCAGCCACACCCACTCCTTCCCAGTGCTTTCCCATTGTGCTAGTATGTTAATAGTTGTCTCCCTTTTGTCCTCTGCAGGAGGAAACACCTCAAGGCTTCTTCGAAGACCATGGTCTCGGCTGATTCAGCGTGGAGATTTCCTTTCCATGATCAACACAGAAATCCTCAATCCTAAATCATTCCAAAGCACAACTATATTCTGCCACCATTACTACTACTACTTCAGCAATTAGAGTTTTATGTTAACACTGCCTTGTCTACAGCTTTACATGTATATTTGGCTTTTTTGTGACTTGATGTATTTGTGCTCAGAAAAGGAACTCTCAACCATAGTACTTGTAATACTTGCATACAGCATTGCACAAAATAGTCATGCATTTCTCTGTATAATTAGTAACCAGTAAATTTAATACTGTGGTATTTTTGAACACTTTTGTGATTATATTTGGCAGAACAAAAAAAAAGTAGGAACAAAAGGAAGAACAAATACACTAATACTAGTAGGTTTAGCTTACTATAACAAGCTTTGTTGTTTGACCAAAGTGAATTTCACTTAAGGTTGTCCAGTTCATGTACTTGAGTTACATCTCATTGGAATTTACATATATCATTTAGTAGAGATTTCAGTTTCCACTAAAAATGAAATAAGGAAATGCCTCTATTCCATCCCAATTGAAGTATTACTCATTACTTGTATTTCTGAATATGATACCTTCATAAAACTTAATATTTTTATTTTCAGAGTACTGTTGATAAATTTGTTCATATTGCCTTGGCACAAACAGTTGTGCTGTGAAATACTAAACCAAACCAAACCAAGCAATGCATGTCTCTTATTTTCTCCTTAGCTGAAAGAACCTGTAATTATCAAGAAAACTGTTGTATGAATAAATTGACATCATAGTATTTTTAAGGTGGTAAATGTGATATGATGCATTTTCATTTTTGATTAATAATTGTGAAAATTGTGCAAAAGCTCTTGTGGATCAAGGAAAGACATTATTTTTCTGAATGAAATGTGCTTGGTTTGGTTTTGCAAATTCAAATGCTATGTGAGGGAGTATGTTACTTTATCCATTATTAGCTCATGGTGCCAAAGGAGGCTGTGGTATAACCCTTCATCCTTTGCATGATGTATGTTGTGCAACTGTCAGCATTTGATATTTTAAGCTTCTCATAAACTTATTCTTCACCAAAGTTGGCACAGAGTATCCATGCATAAAGTTCTTTTAGATATGTATTCTTGCTGATCCACCATCAATTATGGCTACCATTAATAGCAATGGAAATAAAACTTTATATGATTTATACTTTAAAAAAAAACAACACTAACAGAATTTGATTAAGTTTTCATGGTGGAAAAACTTTTTAAATTTGCTCTGATGGTGTTGATCTGCCTTCAAATTTAGCTACTGTTACTAAAAATAAAAAGGTCATTGCTAAGAATGGAGAAAGCATTAAACAAATTTTGTTTAAAACCTGGGAATAGAATTTTACCAAGCTTTACAGAAAGCATTGCAGCTTAAAGACATTTCAACTTTATAAAAATGATGCTCATCTGCCAACAAATATGCCCACTGCTGTCAAAGATATATGACCCTTTAGATGACGCTTTTGCAAAACCATGTAATAGGATTATAACTGACTTGCTAGAAAGCTTTCTGAATTCTTGAAAAATCACTCAACTGAATATAAACCAAGTTTGATAAATAGTATCAGTGGATAGAGAGCTTTCAAATTTGTATAGCTGAGGTTCAAGTATTTGTGTATAGAGAGCTTTCAAATTTGTACAGCTGAGGTTCAGGTATCTGTGGATAGAGAGCTTTCAAATTTGTACAGCTGAGGTTCAAGTATCTGTGGATAGAGAGCTTTCAAATTTGTACAGCTGAGGTTCATCTGCCATAAGATATGCCGATCATTAGTAGAAAAAGAAACTTGAAATTGTTTTCCACTAAAACTGCTCAAAGAAATTTGATATCATCCTGGCACAGAGGGCCTTTAGGATTATACAAATGCTGCTGATCTGCCATAGACATAAAAATTAAGCAATTCTGTTAAAAATAGATATTTTAATAAATTGCTTTTTCAGAAAGAAACTACTTAATATAATTTGATGAAATTTTTTATGAAACTGTAGAGCTGAAGAATTTGAATACTTTGGTACAGTACATTCTGGCATAGGGGACATTGTATTTTGAGAAATTATGTACATGTGCCATGATGAATGGATGAAGATACACAACTAGAGAAACATTGAAACATTTGTATTTGTAACAAGTGCAATGAACAACAGTGTGCAAAATTTCAACAGAAAACATCCTACTTTCCCAGAGTTTTTGTTTGCTGTTACGAGGCTTGCATTTCTGGCCATTAGGCAAATGTCAGCAAGGTGAGCAATCTCAGGCCCACGTGAAGCTCTTGTTTCTTCTTTTGTAACTGACATCTGATCATTTATGCTACACAATTTTAGTAGTAGCGATAGAACTCAAAAATAAACAAAATATAATTTCAAATTTTGGGAGTATGTTTTTGAAATTTTGCATGGAAATCATCAAGTTGCATTAAAGATAAATGCAGTTTTCATACTAGTTCTGTATATTGTGCTTTTTATTTTATATCATTGTAATATTTATATTTATTGTTTTCTTCTACTGTACATTTGGTTGACCCAATGTTACGGAAGGCAAGACATGGTCACTTTTATGCCAGCATCAATAGTTTGTAGTTTTTTAATATATATTTCTGAAACTCATTGACACTGTTGATTGGCATCATACTTGGAGTGAATCACTGACAGCTGACAACAGTTCCCACTGTGATAGGTATATTTCGACCCTTTGACCTGGGGATCAAGGTACATATAAAATTTGCTGTACATCTTGGTTATAGTTCTGCTACAACATGCAGGGCATATTTTATTATGATCAGGGCTGAGAGCTGCCAGTCACTTTGTATTCTGATACATTTAGCAATAACTCCCCTTGATACACTATGTATTATGGTAAACAGAAATTGAAATAAGTTAGTCCATGTTTGCATCTCTTGAATCCATGCATGAATCTGCTGCAGACTATGCTAAATTCCAGAACACCTCAACAAGAAATTTTTTCTATTTTTAAATGTTCATTAAATATTGATTACAATTTTAAAAACTGTTAATTGAATAGATACATTAATGATAGTAAATGTGTAGGATGCCTCCATTTAAGTCATGAATATTGTTCAGTTCAAGTGTACTGTTAGGTACATGTATATTTACAGCTGTTTCCATAAAAAAAAATAAAAACATCATTTGAGATCTGAAAACAAAATATAACTAGTGTTCATGTCATTTTTTTCCACATACATAGACATGTGTATTGAGGTAAACTTCAAAAATGAAAGTTAATTGCAGCAAATGCAAGTTCATGTTTAGTGTTGAATGCATTTATCCTGTTCCCAGATATTAGGCATAACATTTGACATGCTCAAAGGATGCAGACTGCTTTTTTTTTATCAAATCTCATTATTGGGTATATCTGAGTCAAAGGTAGCAACTTGCTCATAATTAAATGGGGGAAAGCATTTTTTAAAAGGAAATTATGATGTGTATGCTATTCACTTTTAGGGGAGGTGGATTAAAAATCACTCTGTATTATGGGTTAGCAGTACTCATGCAGACAGTATTCAGGTACATGTATGCACCAGTGTTGATTAAAATGTATATGGAATATTATTTTTAAAAATTTCATTATTAATGCATGTTTCTTATGAGATACTAAATTCTTTGATATGTCAAAGAATGTGTATAGGTAAATACAGAAGATAGAAGAAAGTAGTTTGTATGCTTGTTATAGGGGTGTAGACTTATGGTTTTTTTAAGTGAACATGCATGTTTTAAATGAAGTGTACAAAAGAATAGTTTGCATTTGCTGTGATAAATTTAAGCAGATTGGTAGAAAAATTTATTTGAGACATATAGAAGCTATTGCTGTATGATGGCAGTGTTCTCTTTGTTTTCAGCAGCCAAATTACTGACTGAAATAGCTCTTAATAAGAATTGGCATTATACTGCTGCCATTTTGAACACCAACTAAGACCTGTCACATGATCATATAAAACTGGGCAGATCTGCTATAATATTGAGTGTTCTTGTATAAACTGCTGCAACTTAATCCAAATTTTAAAATATGAGTTATGTATAATGATGCAAAATCAGTCGAAAGTTTTTTATGGACTACAGTTTTTCCAGTTTTAAATGCTTGCGTGATCAAATTTTGGTGTTTTCTCAAGTTCTTGGTGGTACAGGCAGATGTTTCATTTTAGGACTCAACCCCTAGAAATGTAAAAATCATATCTAAATTGAAGTAGGTGTGGAAAAATGTACAATTCATCGATTACCTTTGGTTTCCCTTTGTAGACTAAAAAATCATTGTTGAAATTAGTTTAACCATTAACCAGGTCAGTGCACAAAATTATCTCTAGCACCTGCTTTAGAAACTGCCATTCAGCATAGCCCCATGGTGTTCATGTTGTTTGTGCTACTTCCCCTTAATATACAATATGGTCATTGTCAAGCCTTCCTATGATGTCTGCTTAGTTCTAAATGAAAATTGCAAATATCTTGAATACATTATGGCTGACATAGTTGCAGATTTGAGCATTTTATTTTTACACACAAAATATCCAAGATAGTTTCAGCACTCAGCAGTTGCAAACAATAAATACTCCAATATTTATTTCCTAGAAATTTATTTTTTTTGTTAGCTTAGCATCATTCTTTTGAGTGACATGTGTTTTTTGTATGACACATATTTATTATTGTTTGCTGAAGATATCAGTCTTATTTAAGTAATCATTTGAATACACTTGTAAGGTTTTCCTCTAAGAAAATTATACTTTTATGTAACATGTAATTTGCACATTTTTTGTTGAACTGTATAAGATTTGTCACTTACTGTTAAATCAGTGGATTATATTTCCTCAAAAAAAATTAGCAATTAATTAGCTTTGCAATCTGATTGTTTTCACCTTGAGGATTAATAAAAGATTTTGGTTTATCGTGTTGATATTAGAATACAGCAGATTTGTCTATGTAGTCATTACATGAGTTCATGAAAGATTGTTGACTTTGAGGCCTGTATGTGTGTAATGCCACCACAGTATATGAATACCATGAATAAAATAGCAACAGTAGTGTTAAAGTGACAATGAGAAATATAAGTTCTTCAGAGATATGCCTAAATATTGTCTTTATCTTTTTGTTTTTGTACGATTAATTAATTTGCTTGCACAAATTTTTCTTTTAAAACCAATGCTACTTTACTACATACTATGCAGTATGTAAGAAAATAATATACTTCCAAGCAGATTTCATCCAAGTTTGTATTTGATGGTCCAAGGAATATAGCAATATGGATGTCCAGCTTAGTCCATAGACAAGGTGGTCCATGCAGCATAGCATGCCTTTCTTCTCCTTAAACCTCACATGAATAGAGGATAGAGGCTCCAGATGAATTGTGATTGTCTCTCTAGGTGACATTGAAATTTTTTTTTATTGAGGGTTTTTTGTGTCCAATCAGCAAATGAAGTTTTCAATATCCAGTTTTAATTAGACTTCTTAGGTAGTCATCATTTGGGCAGAGATATCACCATGTTGATTTTTTAGCAAAGAAGTCAAAGTTAAGTCACTGCATTTTATTTATATTTATTACACTTGAGGAAGGGTATCTTTTTTTATGGAGTCTGTAATTTATAGATCAAAGGTCAAGATCACTGAGATAAAATTGCAGAATTATGTTGTATATTTGTAATCACTACATTCCACTCAGAAAATCAGTGATTCTTCTATTGCTGCCTTCTTCATTTTTTCCATGTACATGTAAAATTATTTGTTCTTTAATTAAATATTGTGCAAAATTGGTTCTGTCATTATTTTAAATCATAGTTTTTAGTGATAAATTTATGTGATGAATAAAGTTGTTCATTTGTTATTCAATCAGCATGCATCATTATTTAAGACTAGGGTTGATATAACCAAAAGGATATCAGAATTAAGGTTATATTTTGGAGATATTTGTTCTATGGATTGATGTATAATTGCACATCAAGACAGGAAAGGCTATACCATAATGAGGCAGTGGAATAAAGTGTCATGCCTAGTAATATGTCACAGTGGTTGGCCTGCACTGATTTGAGAAGTATTCAGATTTGCACCCATGCTATTACAAGTCCAACAAACTAACCTTTAAGCAAGATTTTATAGATATGATTTACTAATTGCTTTTCACACACACATGTCCACATGCACGCACATTTTAACAAAGAGTCTGATGTCATTCACAGCTTTTCTCTGAAATGTACACTTCACAAAATTAGTAAATTTGGTGAAAACATTCTTCCAGTGACCAGTTTTTGCAAGTGTACACATTGGGGTTTATCATACACATTATGGTTTATCATACACTTTTCGGTTTATCATACCACTCTTCCAGTGACCAGTTTTGGCAAGTGTACACATTGGGGGTATATCATACCAGTCTTCTGGTGACCAGTTTTGGTAAGTGTACACCATATGGTTTAATAAAATACTGCACTTGCTATGATTGTGTAGATGCATCTTTTTCTTGAAATGGTTAAAATTGTGATGATATTATTCCTCCAGTTATTAACTGGAGGTTAGGAATAGAAAACATGATCCCAGTCTGATACTTTAGCCAGCTTCAAACAATCAGAATATTGTCCTTCTTTTTCCTTGGACTTTGTGCACTTCAACAGACACTTGTTTGTATAGTATCAGATCCCTTGAGGGAGGTAATTTCCCTGTAGGTGAGAAAGCCAGCCAGTAGCTTCTCCTGATTTGATAGTTCCTCCACCAATCTTCAAGAGTACACATTGTGTTTATTATACACATTGAGGTTAATCATACCAGTCTTGTATTTTTGGTCAAATGGAAAATGTATCCACAAGCTCTAATTACTTTCTTTTGAATATTTTAATAAGAAAATTGAAAGACATCTTTTTATTCTGGAATTTATTGTTCAGTACAGAATGGAAGAAGATAAAAGAGGCAGTCAGATTTGTCACATTAGATTTTACACATTGGTAGAACATAATTTTAACAGGATCATTGCAAGCCATGTACATTATTCATTTAGCGCTTATGAAAGACAGATATCTTGTGACTTTTCTTCAGCAACAGATGTAGGATTTTATTTTGGACAATATGTAGGATTTTATTTTGGACAAGAATGGTTGCTCTTTCTACAGTTTTCCCTCTTCTTCCTCAAACTGTTATATTGGTCGCTATAGTAAGTCGATCATGAACTGAAAAATAGCATTAAACCCACAACAGCCTATCTAATTTAACATAATTTCATTCAGTCCCAAGTGGGAACCGACTAACGAGTTTTAAAAGACACATTTAGAGAAAGGGATCTAGCCAGTAGCCCTTTATTAGTGTTTATATTAAAGCCCTTCGGGGACTTAAATCACTCAGTGGTGAGGTGGCCGATTCCATTTGATACCATGAAGAACATACCGGTAGATGACTGCCGTGGATCAGTGGACCCAATGCGTTAGATTTTTACTACTTCCTGCAGCCTTTTTATGTAGGACTGTAGAGGGAAGCGTTACTCGCCGCCTCCTGCGTGAAAAGAAAATCTCCAACGCATATTTTCCAAAGAGGAGGAGAGAGAAGATGAACGGACTAGTCATGACACACGCACTCTTTCACCCCGTCAATAGAGATGAGACGTCGAATCTCGTCAGTTCTCATGTAGAAGGGAGATGAATAGAAAAAGTCCTGAATCATTTGCCATCACCAAGAAAATTGCTTAGACGGGTCTTCTCTGTGGTAAAACAGGTAGCCTAGAGGAATCCTGTCAGTATGCATTTCTTCACCAACACAACGCAACTACAAATGGATGCATGACAAGGTCCTATGAGAGCTAGCAGGCAGCTTGGAGAGAAGGAAGTTAAGACCAGCATCAATCACCGAAGTTTTATCAGGAAGAAACCAGTAACACCACCATAGAGGAGGTGAATCTTTAATAAAGCAGAGAATTGAGACACGCATATGGATCTTCGGATTAAATTGCTTTGTCCAGGAGTTTGTGTAGATGTCTCTACTTATATGTGTGATTTGGTCAGTACGTAAAGAACCTGGTGGTCATCGAGTTTACTGTACCTTGGGATGTGAGGTGTGATGAGTGAAGAAAGTTGAGCAAGTATGTAGAGTTGATGGAGACAACAGGAGAAAGGGATAGAGTATTTGGTTGTTCACAGTAGAGGTGGGAAGTTGAGGGCTTCCTGCTCGGTCTGTAAAATGTTCAGTGCTCATCGGATAACAATTAAAAACCGCAAAGTTGCGGTTCAAGCACAGGACAATACTGCTGAAAGAGCGTCCAGCTGGCTATGGATAAAGCGCGAGAATACATGGCATTTCCGGGATACGAGGCGAACACCTAACTACACATGGTCCAGGCAGATGATGTTGGTGGTGCAGCATTTGATACTCTGTTTTAGTATTGATACTGCTTCTCCCCAAGAGCGAAGTCGGAGGACAGAATATATATTTTGTGTACGTAGACGACACAGGGTTCCCAAGATAATGGTCATTCCTGGAAAAGAAAGTAGTGGGGAAATATTTTTATTGAAAAAGTAATAGAAAATGACCGTCAGAAATGGAAACTGCTGTAATGTGGACCAAGTTATGCAAAAGTATGCTAAATAACTAGCTGTTAGGGGAGGATGACGCCATCCTGACAAAATCTTGTGTACTTTCGTGTCATTTTCTTTTTTATCGTCGTGTGTGTGTGTGTGTACAGGTCCAACCTTTGGGACTTTTAGTTGTACACATTAAAGAATTTAGTCATAAACATTTGGCATGTAACTGGAAGAGACAAAACAAATTCAGATTTGTGTTGGAGCCTCACAGAAGATTCGTGGCTTTTAAATATGTCGTGTCCTTCTTTTGCGACTCTCATGATGGAGGAAGAATCACGTGAACTTTTGATAAGGTGATAAATGAGGTTTACTACATCTACATCCTTTCTCCATTTTAGTACCATAAACCAAAGGATTTTTCGGAGGATACGATTCTCTCCAATTGGGTGGCCTAGTGGTTAGAGTGTCCGCCTCGGATGCAGGAGGTCGTGGATTCGATCCCCAGTCGAGTCATACCAAAGACTTACAAAAATGGTACTAACAGCTGCCTCGCTTGACTCTCAGCATTAAGAGGTTAGTGTAATACTGGCCGGCCTGGTGTCAGGATAATGTGACTGGGTGGGACATCATGCTACATGTCTGCGGCATGATGCCCCAGTGCTAGACATCACTATAAACTGCCATACTGCAGACACCGTAGCAATATAACTGAAAAATTGTTAAAAGCTACGTTAAAAATTAAAAACACTAACACCAATTGGGAGCCTCTGACCTTTGCACAAAGGGTTGGCGAACAAACTCCTGAATTGTATTCTAGAATTAAAGAAAAAATTCTGGGTCATGATTGACCTTTCCACACTGAACCAATTTCTTTAGAATAACTGCTGTAACCTGGAATATAATGAAGGCGAACGATTGGGCGATCGTAATATATCGCCAGGATGCTTATCTTTACTTTATGTCTTACCAGTCCAAAATAATTACAGCGGTTTTACATGTGACATGATTCAATTTTAGAAGTTTCTTTCGGCCTTATTTCCGTTCCCAGATCCTTCACCAAAGTAATGGGTATAATAGGAGTTAACATCCACCAATATTATTAGACTAGCTGAGACACAATGTCATATGTGTCATTCAGAGATTTGTTCCCAATCATTATAATACACAACATGTAGAGGCTGGATCTGATCCAATGTAAGAATTTCGTTCACAAGAGAATAAATTTGTCGCCGTCGAGGAACAAACTGTTTCTCCCGACATCTCACAAATTTTTGCTTTCATAGCAAGAATGGACGGGGAGACCTCTTTGTCCGCTAGTAACTATCCTTCTCTCTTATCGGGACTCTGAATATAGCTGTGGACTTGGCTCCGCTGGAAAGGTTTAATATGCGACCCCTGCTAATGATGCTTATAGAAAACTGGATGACTATGAAATCCAAATTTGATTAGCACTTGAGTTGGTGAAATTATCAGGACAGGTTTTTGACCAGAATCCCGATTCGCGCTTTGGAACTTCACTCCCTAATTTACACTGATGTCTCAGATTCAGGCTGGGAGCTAGCCTAGAAAATGTGGGATGGTTCTGTCGGATCTGTGGTCTCGGAAATAATCTTCCCTTCACATCAGAAATCTCGAAATGCATGTTGTTCTTAAGGGTGCGTCAGCAGTATAAGACATCACTTCAGCATAGTAACTACGAAGAACACGTAGATCGTAGTGTACATCAGACAAGAAGGAGACACTCATGCAAGTTCACTTTGTCTTCTGGAACCACCTCTGTTGAACAGTTTCAAATGGGAATACTGAGTCCGCCACGTTCCAGACACAGTGGAGTATTCTGGTAGACAACTTGTACAGGCAATGGCGAGCATCCTTTCTAAATACTGTTTACAACAGTCGGTCCCTGAGTACACTTTTCCCTTTCTTCACATGCTTAAGGAAGGATCAACATTAAGCTCCTCGCCCGTCCAGAATAATTCCTCTAGTTCTTAATAGAGTTATGACTCCCTAATCACGGCTTATCCCGATAGAAACCTAACCTCGATATGTTTGTTCAATGGGAATAATATGTCTAAGAAAGGATTCCTCACTATTCGAGAAATTATCTTCACGCCTTACTCATGCCAAACTATTTGCCAGGACCATTTTTCTAGCAAAGTTGCCATATCCATCGCACAGGCTAAAACAATCTACATCAAAGGCGAACGATACAAAGTGGAAATTTTTTTCTTGTTATCTTCGAGGAAAAAGATAACTCAGTATCCATTACTAAGGGCTTAATAGAGGAACCATCGCAAATACACTTAAATTTCAATTCTTGTTCCACTATAATGTCTTCCAGAACTGATCTGTTACTTTGATCTCCGGAGGCAGTCTCTCGCTTACTGATGCCAATGGACAATTTTTCTCGTGCTTTTTAGTCTCAGTCGAAATCTCGTTCTGAACCTTTTCGTGAAATCTACCCATAAAACAGCTTCCTGCTCTCTTTTGCATCGGCGCGGAGAAGGAATGAAATTCATACTTTGCCAGTGAAAAAGAGTTGTTTACATTTCAGTGATAACTATGATTCGACCTTATCTTTGCCAACCTGGGATTTTGTCTCAGAATCCGCTACTTAAGTAGCTCTTGTTCATACTGAAATCACTTTATTTGTGTGTATGCTGGGAATGATCGAGGTGCATTTTTTACTCAGTTAGAGCCTTACGTTTATCTAACTAAATCAATAAAGGGTCGTCAACCTACCCAGGTAGCTCTTGTTCGTACTGAAATCACTATATTTGTGTGTATGCTGGGAATGATCGAGATGCACTTTTTTCCCGCAGTTAGAGCCTTATGTTTATCTAAATCAAAAAAGGGTCGTCAACCTACCTAGGTAGCTCTTGTTCGAACTGAAATCACTATACTTGTGTGTATGCTGGGAATACACACAGCATACACACAGTTAGAGCCTTACGTTTATCTAACTAAATCAAAAAAGGGTCGTCAACATACTTAGGTAGCTCTTGTTCGTACTGAAATCACTATACTTGTATATATGCTGGGAATGATCGAGATGTACTTTTCTCCTCAGTTAGAACCTTATGTTTATCTATCTAAATCAAAAAAGGATCTCAACCTAACTAGGTAGCTCTTGTTCGTACTGAAATCACTATTTGTGTGTATGCTGGGAATGATCGAGGTGCATTTTTTACGCAGTTAGAGCCTTACCTTTATTTAACTAAATAAAAAAAAAAGGTCGTCAACCTACTTAGGTTGCTCTTGTTCGTACTGAAATCACTATATTTGTGTGTAAGATGGGAATGATCGAGATGTACTTCTCTCCGCAGTTAGAACCTTATGTTTATCTATCTAAATCAAAAATGGATCTCAACATACCTAGGTAGCTCTTGTTCGTACTGAAATCACTATATTTTTGTCTATGCTGGGAATGATCGAGAGGCACTTTTTTCCGAAGTTTAGCCTTACATTTATCTATCTAAATCAAAAAGGGTCGTCAACGCATTTTTGAGGGTGCTTTATATGTTTCGACAGCCACCGTATAGAGATGATATCCGTCTCACCGAGAGATAGGGGAGGCATATACACATTGGATCTATATGCGTCAGTCCAACAAGCTGTCTATAGTAGAGCATCCTACTGACAATGTTAAGTTAACAGCTTATCTAGGACTATCGACCTCCCACTCTGTGGGAAATATATCAACGCAATGAAAACAGGTAATATATTACTGATATATAAATTTATACAGCGAATGGTATGTGAGCAATACAGCTTAAATACTGTAGGCATATTTTATTTATATTAGTCACATACATTTCCAACAAAGTTAAGATTGACTACAAAATGTAGTTCTTTAACCATTGCGGTTATCCACAGACTTCTTTGCAACTTGATAAATTGCTTCTGTTCTTTCCTTTTTAGCTCGTTTTAATTCATATTGGTTAAATAAATATAAGATGCTTTATGATTTAAACACGAAAGATAGTTTAATTGAACAAATCTCTCTCTCTCTCTCTCTCTCTCTCTCTCTCTCTCTCTCTCTCTCTCTCTCTCTCTCTCTCTCTCTCTCTCTCTCTCTCTCTCTCACACACACACACACACACACAAAAATACACAAGAAAGTAAGAACCCTAACATAGCTACCTGGTCAATTTCCACAGCACGTCTAAATTCTGAATTTGTTGGTGGCAATACAATTAAAAAGCGAATTTAATTCGTTTGAAAGATATGCATGTTTTATTGTAATCAGAAGAGATTTGTTTTAATATCCCAGACATCTTTGACTTATCGCATCAGACTTTTCTAGTATACAGAAAGAGAATTATAATTAAGGTCAATTCATATAAAATGTTTTTGCTTGTTTAGTTAGGTTGGTTGAACATCGGACATGAAATCAAAGGTTAGCTGGTTTTATATCAGCCTGACCTCGCTGGTTTCTATAGCTAATTTGAATTCTTGGAAACAAGCGCTAACCTGTCTTTTTTTTTTTTCAACATGCTGTAGCTAAAAATGTGGATAAAGGGCCATGAAAAATAATCTGTATTGTTTGAGCATTATTTACTAAACATCGTGTCTCAGATAGCTTCTCCCTTCCGGGTAAATATTTCAAGACTATTTCCCGTGTGTGTGTGTGTGTGTGTGTGTGTGTGTGTGTGTGTGTGTGTGTGTGTGTGTGTGTGTGTGTGTGTGTGCGCGCGCCTCGGCATCGGACGAGGATCCGATGTATCCATGTGGTACAAATGAATGATGCTGTCGTTGAGGATTGAACACCATTATTCAGCACATGGTGGCCAGTAGATCTGGTGGAGGGAAAACCCGTAAAATTCCTGGAAAGAACCACTGATCTGCATGGACAGCTACTGGTAAACGTTCTTACACGTCCATGTTTGCGGATCTGGATACTAGAACCCACACAGAAATAAACGAGATCAAGCTGATTTATCCGTTGTAAATGAAAATGAAAACACTTAAGTAAATATGATGCTCTACTACCACACTTAAAATTATTTTGGCTGATACGAAATAGATTTCATCCATTAGAAAATTAGTATCAGAATTTCATGAATTTATGGCGTAAATATTTCGAGCAGTGATCGGTCGTTTTTAACGGAGACTGGGTTTCATTACAAAAGAGTTTTCACGGAAATTTTCGTCGATTATTTTTTAAACATATTTTATACAAAACACCAGTTTAATTTTCTATTGAGAGGAAATCAACTGGCTGTATTTACTGTTTTCAGGAATGTGAAGAACCAAAAAGTCTTCTAGAAGAACTGGGATTCAGTGCTGGAAGCTAGTGCCTGAGAAGAAGTACCTCCTTTAGACAAGCACCTACGTCTTTTTATCATTTCGTGAATTGGACAAATTATCTCTCTACATGGTTTTGTTGCAAGCCATAATCAATTTATTTAGAAACCTTTATTACACACCACGAGTCAAGTTATCCTTATGTCCAGGTCTAAGACGTATATAAATACATTTGGAGTGGTATCTTTATAGAGATCAGTACTTTGTAAAAATTCGCGGTATGTCTTTTTATGCCGACATCGGCTATCTCGAGTCACTTTTGCAAAAAACATGAATTATTGTTGTATTGAGAAATCACTTAGAGACGATTTCACCATTCGTTGTAAGTCTTCATTCATCAACAGTTTGTAAGACGTATATCCTTTGTGTATTATCAAAAGTCCAAATTAAAAATCTAAATATCAAGCTTTTTTCTCAAATGAGGTGTACGTTGTGTTCCAAAACGTAAGATTGTCATTCTATTTTTCTTCTTTCTCAAAAAAGAAATAATAATAATAATAATAATAATAATAATAATAATAATAATAATAATAATAATAATAATAATAATAATAATTAAAAATGACGTACGATATAAAGGATCTGGGAACGATGAAGAAAGAAAAGCAATTAAGAAAAATTTTATATTTTAAAATTAAAATGAGAAAATAAGGAACTATATTATATATTTCAGTGTTTAAACTATTTATTGAGCATCGATCGGCTCATAATTACTCAGGTGCGAAGCGAGTGTTATGCTCTTGCGCTGCCATATCTCTACTGTATTACTAGTGTATCTTGGAAAGTCTTTTTGATGACTCTATGTTTTTGTATCAATCCAAAACCAAGTGACAATTTGCATAGATTTCTATAGCTCGTTTTTGACTAAAAGAGCACGGTTT
This sequence comes from Potamilus streckersoni, assembly GCA_016746295.1. Taxonomy (NCBI): domain Eukaryota; kingdom Metazoa; phylum Mollusca; class Bivalvia; order Unionida; family Unionidae; genus Potamilus; species Potamilus streckersoni. The sequence continues at coordinate 3,413,464 of JAEAOA010002091.1, forward strand.
GGGTGACATTAGTACGGTATAAAAATGGGTTGCTTTTTGCTATCAAAGAACAAAACATGTCGCATGCATTGGATTTGTTCTGTTTTTGTACATGTTCTAAAGATTTCCAAATTTTTTAGAACTTTTACTGAATTACAAAATTTATTTTCTACAGCCAATTGGAATACGCGTAGTTGTTTAATTAACAGATCGGTATGAATGAAATAGAAATGAACACGAAGATATTTTTCTGAAACATGAAATTTTACATTCACGAATACATTTAAAATCTTCACATATCCAGTATTATCATGCAAATAGAAGTTTAGCATTAATTTATAGTGGAATGCTATTTAAATGTTCGGTGGAACAGGAGATTGACGTGATTATTATTCGATAACTTTAATAATGTTACTAAAACATAATACATAAACCTATAGCTGTCGGCGCATTATGCGATGACAGATTTGGGTCTGTGCAGTTTGCAGTTGTACTCGATTTATACGTATGGCAACATCAGGGAATTTCATGTTGTACAATGTAGATAAATTATTTGCTGTTTACGATGTTCATGCTCTTTTATTTTCCGCCCGTAAAGTTATTAAAAAAAGCCAACAAGACTTGAGCGTCATTATGTATTTTGTACTAGTATGGAGGCTGAATTTATTGTATTTGAATATGCAGGTGTGCCTTAAATGAATATTTAGCAGCAATTAAAGTGTTCTGGTTGTACGATTTCTATTTTTGTGATACAATTTAGAGTTATCTTATTCATAAAAGAGATGTGTTCGTATCATATATTATTTTGTGGAAACAGTCATTAATTGACTAGAATAAATATAAATATATTATGAGAAACGTTGTTTTTCCGTGTTCTTTGTTGTACAGTGCTTAGAATTTACGTGGGAAATAGCACTTGTAATATCATAAAATGCTTTCCATTTGAATCTGGTGGTGGGGGTATGCCAAAACTACTTATATATTTTCATTTTGTTCAAGTTTTGATTGTGACGTAGTCAATGCCTACAACAATATCTCATTGATGTAATAATGGTCCTTTAAATTCTATTCCACCACTTATAGATACAAGAAATAATGCTTCAGTGTGCATCTGTGATGAAAAAGAAAAGGTTTATTGAATGATTGATGTACTTCAATTGTTAATATTAATGCTATGGTCGCTACTTTTCAGAAAAAGTGATATGAAATTACAATTACTGAGAAATAAATTAAAGATATTATTAATTCTATTTCTGTCAGTAAAGCCAGTGGTTCAGATGGCGCAAGTCATAGAATGTATAAAGCAATCAGAGAATTAAGAGCACCATCACTAGATATGCTTTTTAATTGATTATTGAAGGCAAACAAATTTTCAGCTGAATGGAAACTTTCGCACATTCTCCCGCCCCCCAAAGATGATCTTTGAAAGATGCATTTTTAAACACGAATATAATTAGCTTCATGCAAACCGTCCTTTTTATTAGTTTAAATCAGGATACCTTCCTGGTTACTCCACTATTTTTCAATTTAGTTAAATGTATCATAAAAATACAGTTCAATGGAAAAATCCCTACATTTTTGTATTGTATTTTATGATATATCAGAAATTTTCGATCCGGTCTAGCACAGATTATTTTTTAAATTTAAGGAAAACAATGTTTTATGTAAACTGATAAAATGGTTTGAAAGTTATTTAAGTAATAGAAAACTATCGATAGTTTTGTATACTTATTCGCTGGGAAGGATTATAAATACTGGTGTGCCACAATTATCCGTGACTGGGCCACTCTTGATTTTAATCTACACAAACGTTACAGTCGTTGGTATGAGCTCTTTCGCTCGTCTTCTGTGCAGATGACTCATCTCTGCATTATTCATCCTCTTATTGTGCTGAAATAGAGCTTGTCATGAATAATGACCTAATAATACTAAGGCTGAACACTCCCTCGGCTACAGTGCCCCGAATCTCGCTATCTCGGGTTCTTTATGATAGGTCTTGTATTATGAGTGATACCCCGTCTGATGACTGGCACTCTAAAGTGTGACAGATTCCTACCTCAGCGGAATGCAGTCTTATTCCTGGCTTCTTGGGTATCGCCGACTTGTCCCAGGGTCGCAGACTCGCCGACTGGTCTCCCTCTGGTCGCCGACTGTCGCAGTCTCGGTCGCAGACTGGGCCTTCTTCTGGTCGCCTACTTGTCTCAGGGTCGCCGACTTTTCGTAGGGTCGCGGATTGTGTCACAAGGTCGCAGAATGGGTCTTCTTTCGGTCGTCGACTGGGTCGCAGAGTCGCGACTTTACCCGCTCGAGATCGATAGAAAGAGACGACAGTGCGAAATGACGTAAGAAGAGCTATAAATCGAAACGTGTATTGTAGCAAAACCTTTGCGTTTCGTGGACAAGCCTTGTAGCACCGGACTGCTGGTCGATGAAAGACCTTGTCCCGAACCTTTTTAGATTACTGGCCTGGCTTTCACCTACCTAACGGAATAAGACCAAGTGTGCACGTTCTGGCGGAGTGGTTATACTGCTAGACTGCAAGAAGCGTCTTCACTCTACGCCGCTCCCTAACACACCACCATAACAGCCACAGTTGGCCAATGTGTAATCACTTGAACCAAAGCTAAAACGAGAGATGGCACTACAAGGCCCGCCAAGTATTCAGACTCACAATATAAACTTTAAAGAAAAGAAATATTAGAAAACGAAACGAAAATTTGAAGTCCATGGGGTTTCCTTGTTACACAACTCCATAACTGGTCTAAGAAATGGTTCTTGAAGTTTATTCCAGCAAACATTGGCTATGTTTTCACGAATAAAACGCAACAAACAATCTATCTAATAACATCAAACTTAAAATGTGGATTTTCATCGCCATCTTTGGCTTAATACTTTCATCAAATACCAGATGAACTTGTAACATTTATAGCATTTTAAAAACATCATCATGTCGAAAAGATAATCTTCAAACACGAAAACAGAAAGTAGGCAGACACATTTTATCAAAACTTATATCAGGCCTCTTTTCGAATATGCCACTTTAGTCTGGGATGGAAACTCGTTGATAGATTCGCAAAAGGTGGGAAAACTACAGCTCGAAGCGGCCAAAATAGTTACAGGACTACCGAAATACAAACAAATTATAACATTCGACGTTCAAACAATATGGTCATTTGTAATTTAGGCTAAATTCTACCAAATCATCTATTAGACCTTCAACAGTATCTTTCTTAAATAATATGGAACAGGATGCTCAATGTAGTGTGTCTTACAGTGCTTTGAAAAAGTCTTTATGTCCAAAATTTGTATGTAGCAAAATGCTAAGTTGTATTATACGAACACTTGATATCATCCATAACAAATTACCTTAAAATTAAGTTCACTGAAAGGTGATCGTTGCTATGTTTAACTTTCTGACTCTCATTTTTGTTCATGCAGTGGAATCGAAACAATAATAATACATTATATATGTAGGGCCCCGGCCCCCTCAGACAGGCTTCCGGCGAACACAATATTGGATTTTTTAGTATTTACTCCGTCAACATACATCACAGGCAAAACAGCCGAGAAAGTTCCGACTGATTACAGCCCACTGATGAATTCGAGCTAAAGAGAAAAAGCTGAACAATACAATACTTCATATGCTGCATTCGGTCCGAAATGTCCCCTGCTCATAAATAACTAAGTAATACTCAAAAAGACATTCTGAACCATCTTCTATTTCTGCAAGACAAAATTAAGCCTCAGAGATATGTCGACGCAGTAATTTACAGAAAAATAATTTTAGCAAAAATTTCTCAGCAAAAAAGAAAGAAACTCAGACTGTTTGGATCACCTCAGCTAGTTTTGCGATTGGATTGCATGTCATATTACCAGAGGAATCCGAAATTTAAAAAAAAAATGCTTTGACCATTCATAATTTCATAATCATTTTTTGTATATAGCCAAAGTAGGTCGAATGGCAGGTATCGATATACATTCGAGGTATGATCTGTAGGATTGCCATCGAAGTTGCGATTATCCATAAAAAAATAATGTAGACATTATCTGCGTAATATGACTCCTTTTCATACCGTTTAAAAGTTCTAAACGATCTTTTTTTTTTCAAAACCACCCTAGAAGCAGCGAGTGGGTAGGTAGTATTGGAATAAGGCTACCGTGGCTAGTCTTTTGAGCAAGGCACACCAGATGTCTTAGCACTATATAACCTATCTGTGTAGCGGTAAAATACCAAACCAATCGAATTTAATCGGTTTACATGCAATTTGTACCTTAGAAGTAATGATTTTGTATATTATGAAAGTTAACATATCGAACAACTCGCAATGACCTTCGAGTTAATTTGCTAAGGGAAGTGACTATTTCATCTGCAAGAGGAGGTCACTTGTTCTAACTACATGTGCGGTTTCGACTAGTTACATATGGAATGGGTCGATGTGAAATGAAGTGGCTCGACGAAACAACAAACGAGGATGGGTCAACCCAAACATAATGCCAGGGTCTTACTGCATTAAACGTTAGGTAATTTATGTAGTTGCTGTCCTGGGGCGTTTGGAAAACAACATTAAAAGTACACAACGTTTGGCGTCATTAAAATGCTTTAAGACAAGTAATGGGACTTTAACGTTAAAACGGATGTTGTACTCTGGCGACAAGATGTTTGGCAACAAATGGAACAGCTGATACTTTAGTGACAATGGGAATTTTCTACTAACACACATATAACTTTATGGTGACAAGAGGAATGGTGACGTCACGGTACTGGACACTGGCAATACTGTGGCAAGGGGCTGACCTAAATATACATATAGCTACTACTCTGGGGAGGAACACATACAAAAGAAACACAGAGACATCAATAAATACATAGATAACACACATATATATATATATATATATATATATATATATATATATATATATATATATATATATATATATATATATATATATATATATATATGGTAAAATCAAAAGATCCTTTGTTATGATAACATCCAGGACATCGTATTTGTCTGCTTATCATCCTCAAAGTCCTTAAACCTTCTTAAACTGTGTCTCACTTCTGAATCGTAGATGAGGACTCTCTTCATACAGCTCTGTCTTTGCACATAGTGTTTTCTTTTCCAAACAGTTCCACCAGTGATCCTAATAATGGTCCATATTGTTTTGACATACATGGGTAAGCCCCTACGGAAGAGGATCAATAATACAAAAGTAGAGGATTTAACGTCTGTCCACATCTTTGTGACTAGAACAGGTGAAGGGAATGAAGTAAACCACGTTTATTTATAGTAGAAGAGCGAATTGAAACGGATTGAGAATGTTCATCAATCTCATCATGCGTTACAAAATTATATCAACTCGCGGTTTGTCTTCCAATCAGAAGAGAGCTGCATGTGACGTCACATTCCCTATATAGGTACACTAGCGTTTGTACGCACTGAACTTATGCGACATTGTTTCGTGAAACCACGCGGAAATTAGAAGGTAATAAATTGGAATGCACCGGCTGTGGAGACGAAAAGCGATGGCATATCAGCGACTACTAAAATAAAAAGGTTGATTTCACCTGGGATTTAGTAGATTTTCTCTCTTCGCACAGCACCTTCGCCTCTTTCTCCTTTATCACACGTCGACGATTTTAGACAAAGACATAAAGAAGAATTAGTGAATGTTTACAGCAGCAGAAAGAGGCAGAACAAGCATTTCTCCTTGAATAGCAACAGCGAATAGAAGAAAAGGCGAGAAGGAAACGACAAGAAGAAGAAGAAGAAGAAGACGAAGAAGAACAAGAACAAGAACAAGAAGAAGCAATTTAGAAGAATCAAAGGGTAGAAGAGAAGGAGAACTGTGGAAGTCAAACGGTCACAGTACTCTTGGATATTTTGGCTCAGTTAAGAAGCCTGAAACAAATGTATCAGACTTTTTTATTACGACCAAGGAGAAAACGACCTTCCCAAGCAAAACAGACTAACCCTGTTGTAGTCACCAAAGATGCCACCTCTAGTGATTTCTTCTAAATCATTGAAAGGAGCAAGTCCACAAGTAGGCATTGACCGTGGCAAATGCTTAAGTTGAAGCGGATTGATTCTCGTTTTTGAGTTTGTTTTCAGGAAAAACCAAACACCCAATGTTCCTTTTCAGGGCCACCCATTTCATTCGAAAAGAGTTAATATTCATTTTATCAAAATCAATGAAAATTCAAACTCCTTTTTTACCCTATGATGTATGTGAGTGAGTGCGTCAGTGTAGACTCTTATTCTAAACAATCAAAACCAGAAGACACTTGTTTCAGTATGGTCTATTCTATTACAAATATTCACAATCCAATTCACAACAAAACACAACACATTCATTCATTGACATCTGTATCTGTTTTGGTTCACTCTCTGCATTTTGAATTTCTTCACATTCAGTTTTTTTCTTCTTCCTCCTTTCTCTATCTCCTTGATTTCTTCTCCTTCTGAACGTCTCAAAGATGTTCCTTCGCCGACGGCACCTCTTCCTCCTCCTGCTTCTATTGTTTCTTAAGGCACTCTGAAAACCTACGTCCTTTCTATCCATAATGATAACAATTATCTTGACTTTTGTCTCTTCTTGCCTTTATGACGATCTGGACAGTCTGTAGCCCAATGTCCTTTGTTCTAGCAGATAAAGGAAGAATATCGACTTTTATCTCAAAAGAAAAAAGAGTATTCCGTCGAATTGTCTGAAAAAGAAATTTCCTATGACACCTCGCAAAGCCTTAATCAGAAGTTCAATTTATGAGGGGTTTTTCCATCCATTTTGATCGGTTTGAGAGCAAAAATTGAATACTGAGAGGGAAGTCACCAGCCCTTTATATATACACTGGTTTGACATGAATATACAGGGGACCATCGGTTTTCAAATGCAGTCAAATGCAATCAAGATTAAATGATCGCATCATTTCATAAAGAACGAAAAGGTAAGAGGCATACACGTGATTTAAATATGAAGTCTTGGCTCCAATTAATGTCAGCGATTTTGAAGATGAGATAAGTGAACCAGAATCTAACCCCAGAGAGCCTACATCAAACCAACAAAGGCCTCCAGTATCACTTGAAACGTATTATCACATTCGAGAGATGGACAAACGCTTCTCAAAAAATGTTAGAAGAACTACTACACGAACACGGCGAAGCTTAAAGATTTCAAGTCCGACGTAACCTTGGAAAAACAGAGGGTTTCTTCACCAATGTGTGGGATTCTTTGTTAACCACACTGTCACACCAATGTGAAGCCAAATAAGACGATCGCTTGAGACTTTCCATTCATCACAACAATCTGAATCCTCCTGTTTGGGTCGCGTTTAGCAGTCCATAATAATTGACACCTTCCAAAATCATTGACACAATTCAACACGTACAGCAATCCAACAACATCACCAATGGGAAAGCGACATTGTTCATCACCCTCGTGTCTCTTCCCCAAGGAACAGGACGCAAAAAGACAATCTTGATAGACATCCTTCGCAGCACCAAAAAGGCTCGTCCAAATTAACTATCATCAAGACCAGATGTGTTTCGCCCATGAAATCCTGGTATGAAGAACATATGCCGACAAGAACGACTCGACAGAATGGAAAAGAGCCTGGAAAACTATTCAACGATATGACCGAGCCAAACAATAAAGAGAGCAACTAGGGCTAGCGAAAGACATTCCCTGTGGCATTCCTGAAATGCAAAAGTTGCAAGACGTCTTGGCTCCACGTTACACCTTGAAAGTACACTTTCATGAAGTGTGCGAAACTCTGATGTTTCGAGGCAAAGATTTCAATGACGGAAAATACATTCACACCTATCATCATGATGAACATTTTGATAACATTACCAGTATCGCTGCATTCCTGTTATACAGTTATTACTGTGAGAAATGTGACTAACTGTAACAATTGAGAGCAATGCAAAAGCATTGCGAATCGAAATTTGAGGGACGTTTAACCTCTAAACACTGTCTGGACGAAGGACAAGAACGTGTCCATTAACCAGCTTGTCAGCACACGTTTGTCAGTCCATCTTATTACCAACAACTTTTGAAAATGCAAGATTCACAGCAAACGTGCTCAACTACTGAGATTGTGCCCTACTTACTCGGTGAAAGCCATGAGTTGGTTACAATACTTGTGCGACAAGAAAGGAAAATAGATCCAAAACGCTCTCAACGGAGCAGGCGAAAGAAAAATTGGAATGTATTTGCTAGATGGCTGAGGTTTAGAAAACCACAGATTGTGTACGAGTTTAGCGGGTGCTTATTTCACGCATATCTCATCAGTTACCGTCAATGTTACACTAAATACCAGTTTTTACAACAAACCATGGAAAAGTTTACGAGGCCATTTATCAGCGTCGCTTGAAGTTAGAAGAGCAAAGATACCAAGTGACAGATATGTGGGAACACTAGTACGATCAGCGATTGAAAACTGGTCTTGAGTTTAAATTTGAAGAACGGACGAATGCCACCTGATTGTTGTACCAATCTGTCGAGGAGAAAGGAGAAGAAATCAAATACTTGGACGTGTGTTCTATATATCAGTACGTGTACAAATATTATCGCTTTTCCGCAGGGCACGCACAATTGCTGATCGAACACATCGACGTGGACAACATTCGACAATATAAAGGATCGAATGAATGTAAAGTTTTGCCTCCAACGAACTTGTGCCATCCAATGTTACCACACCAAATGCATGGAAAACTAATGTTTCTCTTGTGCCGTACTTGTGCTGAAACGTGCAACCAAGACAACCCTTGTCAGCATACTTAGGAAGAAAGCTCCTTGAAGTGAATGTTGTTGAGCGTGGAATTGTTTAAAGCTCTGGACATGGATACCAACTATTGGAAGTGTACGAAATTTACCACTTTCACATGACAGAAAAATACAAGGGCGACAATGCTCAAAAAGGCATTTTCGCAGACTTCGTGCTTTTTTGCAACTGAAATGAGAAGCCTATGGCTATCTTTCCTGGTGTCACAGTCCCGAAAGCCAAACAAAATTCAAAGAGAAATACTAGGAGCAGGAAGGTATCACTTTAGACCACATCAAGAAAAATGAATGAAAGAGATCGTTTACCAAAGTGATGTTGAATTTTTGTGGGGCAAAATGCCACAACGACCGTGTTTACCCAAGACGGGTACCTTCCCGCTACTTCTAGATGATTAAAAACAAAACCAAATACATGAAAAACGTGGACATCCTTCGTGAGGACTTGGTCTTTGTCAGTTACGAAGAAGGACTGGACATTGTAGAAGCCAACGAAATTGGAAATGTTATTATTGCGGCTTACGCGACAGCCCATGCTCGCTTAAAACGTGCGAAGCTTTAGAAATGTTAGGAAATCGGGTGTTGTATTTTGACACGGACAGTTGCATCAACATCGATCATCTGGGTCAACAGCAACCTAGACTCGAAGGACGAGAATCCCGAGGACAAGATTCTAAATTTTGCAAGTGGTGGTCCCAAATTTTTCGGCTACGAAATCCATGACCCTCAAGGAGAAATGCACACGGACTATAAAGTGAAAGGATTGACTATCAATTATCATACCAATCAATTGGTAAAGTTTGGCGGCCTACTATAAGAAGCCTTGCAGTCTGGAGAGCTTGCAAACTTTAAAGTGACCACTTACCAACCAAACAAGATCGTACGTTTGCCATCACATCAAAGTGTCAGTCGACCCTAGGACAAAAGTCTATCAAATCGTGTACTAGAAGCGAGTACGGCTTCACAACCACTTTAATTTATAGTTCGCACACGCCGATATTGGTAAGCATATGAAAAGAGATTACGTCCAAGACAAATAGTTTGTTGTCTCTCAAAGAAACTAGAAAAATAAATCCTTTCAAGCAGCAAGTGTCAAGCAAGAGCACACTCGAGTGCGACGATGTGTCTTGCGATAACATAGATGCCGTACGCTGTGACTTAAGCGATTCATTTCCACATCATCGTCATGGAAACTGGTTTTACTGATACTACCATGCTTACCATTTAAAGTAATGATAACGGTGTACGTGTCAAACCTGACGGATGCGAAAGAGATGCCACTCGTTATCGTAAACCTTTTCACATTGCTCGTTTTTATGGTGGATGTCTATCTCCGCAGGCAACCATGCGGCTACAGCAAAATTTAGCAGTCTTAAGTATTTCAATGTACCCTCATCGAAATGAAGTTGTGGAAATCGATTATTTATTCCCTGTTCGTTTGTCTGAATACTGAGATTATGAAAGTAGATTGCGAACCTTCCAAAGAATACCAAAGTACCTGGGAGGACATACCGCAGAAGCATTAGCCAGAGCCAGATTTTTCTACTTGGACGAAGGGGACAAAGTCAAGTGCTTCAGTTGCGGCGTGTCACTTCAAGATTGGGGGAAGTAAGATTGCGCTTACATGGAACATATTCGATGGTTTCCATATTATCACTACCTACGTTTAGTGGGACCTCGTGATTAATGTGGGCTAATCACGTCGTTAGGAGTCAAATGTTGGACAACCACTAGACAAGTATTTAAACCAGATATAAACATAATCTTCAAACATTACCAATCGAATTAGCAAGAGAAGATCTACATGGACATTTGGCAGGGACATGCTAGAGCCAAATCGCAATATACCATATTATGGAGACTTCGGCGAACTTCGTAATTTGCTCGGAATTTTGATCACGTAGCGGGTGGTCAAAACAAGGCGGACGCATCAGCATTGTCATCAACTGTCCCAACTACTTCAGCTTCGTTTATCGAGTTGAAAAATGCCTATTCAACAGAGATGATGCCCCAGATATTGACGAAATTTAATATTGGAACCATCCTGTCTTATTTTCTGGAAACCAGGGCGGATTTTAAAGCCATACGAGAGGGTCGCTATGAGATGTTTACATATCTTTTCGTGCACATGTGAGTATGGAAACGGTGTCGATGTTAAAAATTTAATCCTTTTTTTCTTACCATAACACCGTATTACATAAATCGAGTTTCGTTTACCAATATAAGGAATTTGTCATTTCAATACGCAGTATAACAAACCTGGAATATTTTCCGACGGTAAAGCTGCAGAAGTCCCTTCACCATCAGCACTAACATGCAGCAAACACATTCGCGCATTCTTGAATTGAGACATTCCTTTTCCTGTCAATTCAAGTTCCGATTTTCCTGCTAGTATAAGCCACTATTTGCACAACAAATCATCTCTCCATGGCAGACGATGGAATCTAATGCCACATCCTTGATTAGAACGAGTTTTTCAACCGCTGATGCTACAAGTAGCGGGCATTTCTTATTTTTTTTTAATCTGATACTTCTAAATAACAATGTACGCCATTATGTTATGTACATGTACCCACCAGCGCTTGAATGGTTGGAGTATAAAGTGACTTGGGCGGTTTTTCGGATAATTACGTAGCAACTCGGTTACATCCGGTATGACATGGGCTATTAGTGACTCTATAACTTTTATGTCGGGAAATTCACAAGAGTAAAGTGAAAATGTAAACAAAAATGTTCAATTTCTCAGAATCATGTTGCATTCATTCTGCTGTTTCGCTTTAGATCATTTACATTTGAAGATTTTATTCACATTCTTGACCGTTACCCTGAATGTCAGTAGTCAGAAATTATTCACTTACGTTCATTTCTTTCACTCTAGGAGACATGTTAGACTGGTACATGGTCATGGACACTTTACTAGAGAACATACCTGTGGAGTTAAGAGAACGAAATTACCGAGAGTTAGTCAAAAGACAAGTCAAAATACAAGTCAAACGTAAAGAATCATTACATCCTTTACGTCACCGATGTTTGAACCACTGATATCAAGTGCTATATGTGGATTGATTCTGATGAAAGTATTCAAGTGGTCAGACTTTAATGAACTACTCATGAGCAAAATGGATAGTGTGGATTGTAATATTGATAGTTTTGAATTTTACTACAAGGTTCACTTACTAAATCCAAATCCAGAAGAGTGATAGGGTCTCCAAAATCTTGTACAGACTGTAAACTTAGTTGAAGAGAAAAGTTCTGAACAACTTGTAATGTGTCAGTTAGTGACTAAATGTTTTGGATACGTCCAAGGAATACGATCAATTTTGTGCATATCGTGCAGTTGTAGCTGCCGAACAAAGAGGGAATAAAAACATTCTACCATGCTACGACCTTTATCATTTGTGATACAATAGATTCCGTGGAAGGAGATCAATGACAATATTCAAATATTGGAGGATTACCATTGCCATTTACATGAACTGTGTCCATTGAATTATGATCGACGTTTTGTGTGTCTTAGTGACTTGTTTTCTGCGATCTCGTTTACCGTCCGATTCTTTGTGGACTCTACGAACAGTACTTACCCACTCAAACAGCATTAAAGTGATCCCTTTAAATGTCCATGAGATACTCTTTTTCCTCAAATCTTTGCGCTTTCATCTGGATACTTCTCGACCTCTACGGGAAAACAGGAATCGTCATCCTTTAGGTACTGAAGATGTGTATAGCGATCTGTGTGTAGCTTGTGTTTTACACCCTCACTAGACAGATGTATGTCACTGGATAAGTTGGGTTTTCGAGGCTTGGATTAACGAAATGGCCCACTACGTCAGATATTTGTAATCCTGAAAAAGTAAAACGTGCAGTGAAATAGTCATTTTAAAATCTGTGTTAGTGACAGTACCAGAAGAGGAACAGCCTGTCAACGAGAAAAACCACTCTCTTCAGAAGAGTATTGTCACTGACATCCCCGAACGACCATTCCAGGAGGACCCTTGTGTGACGGCGCCAATGAATGTACAGAGTCAGAACATGCCTACGACGATGCCACTCAAGCGTTACACGGTCATTTACTCGTGGATTTCAAGCCCACTACTCCCGATTATTTGTGATTTCGTACCCATCTATTTCACCACTGGTGCCAAGATGGAAGGCCTGTCGTCAACTTGGAAATCACCACCAAAACAATTTGAAAAAACCTCCGTCACTTGGACCCTGTCCCACACAGCGTCAATATGAGGTCCCTTCATTTTCATCTTCCCATCAAATTGATACGTGCCTTGTACGGTATAATTCATGATAAAAATCCACAAATACATGTTCATGTCTTATAAGCCATTATCAAAGAAGTTTTACGATGGTTTCCGGTGACAGCACGTCAATTAATGCAAGGCATCATTCAGATTCCACATCAAACCAAACAATTTTTGTGAAAGACAGAGAGTATCCGTCACGGAACTGGCCGATACTTGCATTGACACTCAAACCAAAAAGCAACTCATTTTGAAACCAGGAGGTAGCGGTTCTCTAGTAGGTGTCGTCATTCTTTTCCTCTTAAAATGGGATCTCTATGCTCCCAAAGTTATCCCCAAGAAAAATTCCACTCCACGACGAACCCAGAAGAAAAAGAAAAAGAGCAACAGTGTCAAGATAATTTCACAGCCTCAAAAACGGAAAAAAGAAAAACCCAAAGAAAACATTTTCTACCCAAGAGAGCGTCTCCGATGATATGCTCTTCCTTTTTAGCGGCAGGGGCCGCTGCTTACAAAAGTAACTACCCGAAAATCAAAGTCCAAGAGAGATCAGGCGTGTTAGAAAGTTAGCAGCAGGCAGGATGAACCCTACAAATTTTTGCTCGAGTCCTTAACGAAAAATAAAGGTTCCTACAGAGGCTGAAAAAAAATTCAATAGCACTAAACCAAAGTCTCTAACTAATTATATTTCCATACGGTAAAGAACCGGTAATTTAAATCGCCTGATATTAGCTCAGTTTGTTATACTATTATTGAAGTTATTTTGTCCTTACTTTGTAAGGCGATTCTGTTTACTCGTAAAGCGACTCAATTGTTGTCCTTCCACCCTGCCTGCTGCTATGTATGTATAATATGTAATTTTTATCAAATATAATCAGCAGCATTCTAGCGGTTACCCTTCAATTGGAACCCCTTGATAGCCTGTGTAACTTTCATGGGGTGCTACATGGTCGTCTCTCTTATAACTTCTTATGCGGCACGCCCATGTTCTGTCTCTTTTGGCTAACATCCTTTCTGGATGTTTATTTTGGGGGTTCTTCCATGGGGCAGAGAGCTCAAGGCATGCTACTGGTTATTTTAGGGAGGGGGGTATTTTTCGCATAAGCACATCCTTTGGCGAATTTCTAATCGACGAAAGACGAAATATTACAAATTTAGAAGACTGTTTAGGCATTGCGGTTTCGATAAATACCCCTCTGGAAAACCCTGGGGTGAAGGATGCAAAACGCACCCCTCACTACGTGGTTGACGCAGTGAGGTATTTATCGAAACTGAAGGCTTACCCATGTTCCGTCATCCTCCTCATCTACACCTAATGCTTGTCGGACACGCAAAGAATTGCAAACCTAGAATATATCACAGAAAGACAAGAGAAGTAACAATGAAAACTGGATGACTTATTACAAATGGAGAGGGTCTTATCCGACATTTACTATGTTCCATCCCATTCTGCCGGTTACGGATTGGTTCAGAAATTGTATCGTGCTGCCAAAACAAGACTGAAAAGTGGCCGTTTACCTCAAGTGCAACGACGTACACCTTACACAAACCCATTTGATGAAAATGTTCTAGAAGTCGCACCCAAGTGAAAGGCATAGATCATCAATAGCAAGCTGATTAAGCTGATGTCTCTCATTTGGCAACCTACAATCGTGGCTACAAATATTTTGCGGTGTCATCAACGTCTTTTCAAAATTTGTTTGGGTCGTGCTATTGACTCTGAACCAAGCATTGAGTTAGTGCGAGCCGTGAAAGTGGTGTTGAAACAAAGTTGGCTTCAATCTCTTCGATAGCAAACCGACAAAGGCACCAATTTCTGAACCAAAATGAATTGATAAAACTTGACATTCATTTATTTACCACCGAGAATCCAGCATTAATGCCAGCATCTTAAAACGTTTTCAACGCACATCGAAAGAACGCATGTGGAACTATTTCACGCATCAACACACTCTTAAGTATTTTGACGTATTGCCGCACCTCGTCCAATTGTACAACCAATTTTAACATCAGAACATAGGACATGCCCCCATGAAGTCACTCCCGACAACTAAATGTCAATCTTCGAGCGCCTGTTTGGTATGTCCCCGTCCGTAACTATTCTCAAGAAAGATGGAGTGTTGGCTGCAGGAAATTGGGTGCGCATTGGCAAAACCAAACGTACTTTAGACAAATGATACCTACCCAATTTGACCACCAAATTGTTTCGTGTCACTGAACGAGTGCGTGGCCGTTATCCTCCCGTCTATAAATTGGAAGACGTAAACGGAAAGGTGTAAAAAAAAAAACGTTTTACTTACCCAAATTAAAACGTGTGACCAAATAAGGAAGACGACGTGTACGAGACAGAAAGCATTCTCGATCGAAGAACACGAAAAGTGGAAAAACTCCATATCAAAGAAGACAAAGTACATTGGAAAGGATATCCGTCAAGTTGTGATCCTTGAATCGATGCTTCTCAAATCATCCACTAGAAAACTTAACGTGACCCAGTGACAGTTCCATGGAGGTGTTTTCCAATAACATATTTTGCTATTTCACGGCCAGATTACCTAAGACCATGCGATTGGATCATAAAGTCAATTTGCTGGATATGACTCACCCTACATCATTAAAAAAATCATCGTCGAAAATTAAAACTATAAGTTCATGACTAAGAAGTGCAAAACCCATTAATGATCGCCCTACTGTAGCTGACTTTGTGAAAACAAAAGACCCCGAAACTAATCAAACCACCTATCAGTTGGTATTTCCTGCGGGCTATTATTTTAATGCTCAACATTTGGTAAACACCAATGTTGATCAATTTCGTGTTTGGAAAAACCTTGGAGAGACCCAGAAAAAGTGTCACATTCGAGTACCACAAAATAGCATGTCCCCTAATGATCAAATTTCAGGAGGACAAAGTGTTGACCATTACATTACATCCTGAATTGTTTCACATTTTGGGTGGAGACCCTAGGTTGATCAATGTTAAAAACGAAATACCAGCCGTGACTGGCAACTTGTCAAATATTTTCGATTCCATGTAGAAGAGAAAAATGATACACCAAGAGTCTTGTGCCTGTTCCAAATCAAAAGTGGATCTGTTTGACATGCCACCCACCATGATGACAATACAAGAATCCCAATTGGTCGACTTTCATCCCGTCTCCTCTTTGATGGATTCTGATCACATCGAATTTGAAATCAAATGACAGCCCGAATAGCATTTACTTGTAGCTGAAACTGAAATTGTCAAAGCGACGGATGGTAGCGGTGTAGATGACGATGATGAAGCAGAACCCATCAAAAATTTCAAGCATTCCTTATTCAGCGAAGCGGATTTGTACTTGAATAACAAACTGGTCATCAAGATTATGGATACTTGCCCTTAAAGAGCGTACCTGGAAAATATGTTGACGTACGGAAAAGAAGCCGAAAACACTCATCTGGATGCTTGCTTGCGTGGTATGGAAACCTGACACGATAGGCAATTCAATGACACCGATTTGATTAAAGACAATTATCCAGACCGCAATGTGGTCTTTAACGAACGTCGAAACAAATCCTGGATGGACTTAGTTTAGAACTGATGGGTCGTTTACATTTGGACATGTGGTTGCAAGACAAGTATTTGCTTAGCTGAGTGGATATCCGCCTGAGACTAAATCGTGGCAGTGTTGCTTCCCATTTGATGGCTGATGCTGCCAATTACACAATCTTCATCCAACAATCCAGACTTTACCTGCATCGCGTAGAAGTGCTACCTAAAGTGGGAAACGACATTATTCACACCTTGAGTAAAACGACCGCCAAGTATCTGACACAACGTGTAGATTTGAACACATTCACAATTCCTCCCAGACTCAGATTTAAGATCAAAGATCATCTGTTTCAAGGACAGTTACCCAAACGTTTAATCATTGGTATCGTCTGCAGTGCAGTCCTTAATTGAACCTAAAGTCAAAATCCTTTCGACTTTAAGTACTAAGATGTGTTCAAGATTGACCTCAGTCACGATGGCAAGACTTTGTGTACCAGACCCTTTGAACCTGACTGAAGAGAAGAATTACTTGAGATCGTACTTGTCCCTGTACGTAGCAACTGGATAACTAGGAACAAACATCAGTCACGGCATTTTGCACAAAGATTATGCTGGAGGTTACACTTTGTGGCATTTTATTTTTCTCCAGATCATGAAAGTGACGAGGGACATTTCCGCCCTATAAAATCTGGTCGACTGCGTGTGGAACTTCAGTTTGCACAAGCTCACACCGAGACAAACGTCATCCAGTATGCCGAATTCGATAATACCATAAAAATCAACAGTTTGAGAGAGATTATTCTACATTATTAGAAACTATGGAAGACACTTTTCCTTCTTTGAAAGGTGAATAATCTATTGAGTGGAGGATAGCGTGAAAGCAGAATCCCCAGACCAAGACAAAGAGGACGAGGTAATCAAGTCCAGATGGCCAGAACAAGAACAATATTTAGTATCTTGTTTTGCTAAACACCTGGCGGATAAAATAATGGAATTGGTCACGAAAGATTGCTATGGATGTCAAAATGATCATCTCAGTCAAATTCAACACGTTAATGTCTGATTATAAACCAAGACGAAAACTCGGACGTTTATCTTAACGAGGCATGTAATATGATCTCAGAAGAAGCTGTATTGCTTGAGTGGTATAAAAGCTTGCGTGATCATTACTGTTCTCCGTTGTCTACTCAAGAGATCTATTGGTAGAAGCTCTCTTAACCGAGAGCTGGGAAACAAAACGAAGAATCGGTTACTTGTCAGATCTTTGCAAGCAAAATGTTAGAACTGAGTTGATGACTTATCATTACCTGTGAACCAAGCAACAAAACAACAAGAAAAGATTGATATGTGGGAACTTTATTACCTTTTGAACAACAGTTTGTATACTGCTTCTTGGAATCCTGTCATATGCGCTAAAGATGTACTACCTCATCGCAAACCTCAAGACCATCAATCTTATGTCTACACGTACTACAATCATCTTTCAAGAACTCATTGGGTTGCCCTTTACTTTCCTCAAGAGAATTGTGTAGTAGTTTGATTCGTATGGATTAACTCCTTTGAAAGACGACATCCTTGACTTTATGAGAATTAATTACCAGACGACACGAATCAATAATGTGAAAATACAAAGCAACGATTCTATGGTGAGTGGACAATATTTTGTGTAGTTTCTTCATCAACGCACTCTGGGATATTCTTTATAACATTTAGTAACATATTTTGATTGTTACTCTTCTAGAAACGATGAAAAGGTAGATCGATGATATTGTAACCGTCTATCTTTTGTCTTTAGCTAGTAAAAGGCCGCATGACTTTCATCAATGGAAATCTCACATGATTTCACAACGTTGTCAAGCTTTCAAAAATGATTTGTTTGATACTATTGTTTTTTCCTTGTTTCTTATGCTAGTTGTTACTTGAATAAAGAATGTATTTTGAAAAAGACGTTGTATGTCGTTTGTTTTTTTAAAAAATGCACTGTGAATATATGCTCTTTGACTTTCTCTCTATCCCTCACCATGAAATGAGCTATCGTAGCGTTCCGACACTAAAACCTAGTATAAATGTTTTCTATCACGTCTGCGTTTGAACCATATAAAGCGGGTGGGCCCCCAGTCTGACTATTCACTGTTGGCTCGTCAACCTATGAACGTGCTTGCAGACTAGCTAAATTGAACGAAGCTTGCGTTTAATTACATCGTGTCAGGCTAAACCTGATACCTAAGCCTGATGCTCTCCATAGCCCGAGACCTAATAGAAGAGGTCTTTAGAGACGAAATTAAACAAGAACAAGAAGAATGGACTGATACATACAGACTTCAGAAGAAGCAGAGAGAAGAAGAATAACAACTGCATCAGTAACAGCAAGAACTAGACAAAGGTTGTATGGACTGTAGAGAAGACACCATAGAATTTTTTTTTCTCTTTTCGCAAAAGCAGGCCATATCGTATAGGAAAGCTTGCTGCCATACGTGAATGCAATCTTAGACAGTAAAAGATTGTCATTACTCTCGCTAACACCCCCACTCCCAGATCTTTTCAGGGCTACCATATACTCTAGAAAAGAGATACTTATTCAATTTGCCAAAACTTTAAAATTCAGACAATAGAAGTATGTCTATAAGCAGTTCGTTTCTTTGGTTATTAAAACAAAATAATTGTGTGTTTTTATGTTAAACAAAAGACGTTTGTAAATAAGTGCTTCGTTTTTCTGTCTTGTCCAATCCTGCATATCTGTATTTGTAAATCAAAATGTTAAAAAGTGAACATGAGTGTTTCTTTTAAGACCACTCGTTTCATGTGATGATAAATTTAGGTGTCAAGTAATGCTTACCTTCACAGTCGTGCTACACGAATATAAATCCTAGCGCACGTGAGCCTGACTACCATTGTGAACCAGTTCACTTCGAAAACGAGTAGCAGACTTACATAGTTGCTTGAACTCTAAATACACCTTAACAATGCCATATCAAAGAAGAAATAACTAGGGAAGCTATAGAGAAGAAAGCCAGAATTGAAGAGAGGGAGGAGATGAAAATGAAGAAAGAGAAGAATGAAAGGATCCTGCCTTACGTCTCCATTTTACCTCAGTGTAAAGTAAACCCAGAGATGAGAACACCTCCAACAGCAGTATCAGTAGCTAAACAAACAACGCCACCACCAGTACCAAGGGTCGCTCTCCCAAAGATGGAAATATGGGAAAAATGTATGGAGGAGTTGGCGAGACAGCGGGAAAAGTGGGAGCTGCAGCGCCCGTAAATTCATCCCCGGGTCATGCGTAGAAGGACACAAGTTTCAGAATCCCAGAAACTAAAAATTTGAAATCTGATTTGGAATCCCTCTGCGCTCCTATGAACAAATATCAATTGTGACCAGGACTGGAGTCAGCGATGCGTGTGTGGTGCAGGGCCAGGAAGGTGCCACCATTAACTGGGAGTATTTAGAGTTAGAAAAAAAAATGTTCTTCTCAGGGCTTATCATATATATCTAGAAAAGAGAGACTATTCAATTTGCCAATTAGTGTAAATGTGTAGTTTGACTATAAACACTAATTTACTAATGTGTGTGTGTATGTGTGTGTGCATTTTAATGAGCGTTTCTTGGTGTGGATAGTATATGGGGATGCGTTTGGTCTTCTCCTCCTTAGTTGGTGTCGATAGTATATAATATGTGAAGTGGGTGTAAGAGATTATTTTCCTTCACGTCCATGTTGAAAGTATATAAAAATGCATATCGTTCTTCATTCGCAGCATTCTACAAAGACCATACAAATGACTGGTAGCCTAGAATTTTTTAAACAGTTAAGAGATAGTATTTGGTGGGTCAGAGATGGAGCATACGTGCTGGACAAACTTGAACTCGAAGTACCCAGGTAGCCAGGACTTGGTAAAGAAACTGAGAGTAACCATGTATTATTTAAATCTGATAACCACAGAAGAACTGGACAAGTTAAGAAGATTTATAAATCCAATATACTTCAGAGTAGGAACTTTAAAGCAGGTTCTGGATAGTGTGATAGAAGTACAATACTGTTTAGAAGACATTTTACATTTAACATAGTGGCCTTTTGTGATAAAACGGTATCGATAATATGAACAAAAGAAAAGACCTTATAATACATGTCATGAAAAAATAAGTACAAAAGATCAAGGTGATGTGGAACAAAGATAGAAACAACAAAGAAAACCAACAAAAAAAGAAAAGAAAAAAGAGTTTGAGAAACTCAAAAAGAATGGGATGAAAATACAACAAAAATTCAGAACTCTGTGACATCCTGACGACGAATAAAATAGAAAGAGAAAAGGAATTTTAGCCAAAGTAAGAACATGGTGGGAAAAGTGGAGAAGTTAGAAGAAAACAATGGCCCTTTTCAGGGCGATTTCCTGTGCCTCGAAAAGATTTTAATTTTAATTTTGCCATATATATGTGTTATCTACGAATTTATCTATGTCTCTGTCTTTATTGTACGTGTCCCTCCCCAGAGTGGTAGCTACGTGTGTATTTAGGTCAGCCACTTGCTGCAGTGTTGCCAGTGTCCAGTACCTTGATGTTACCTTACCTGTACCATTCCTCTTGTCGCCGTACAGTCCCAATGTGTGCTAGTACAAAATTCCCATTGTCACTAAAGTATCCCAGCTGTTCCATTTGTCGCCAAAATTCTTGTCGACAGGGTACATCACACCGCCCCCTTTTGTTTTAAGGTTATTGTTCATTGTCGCTAATGTATCCCCATACATTACTCAGACGTCTAACGCCGTCAATAAAGCAAACTTTATTCATCATGCAACGTAGTCCAATGTTGAATCCTTTACAGTCTTCATTGTGGAGAAAGATCTCTTGTAACTTGTAGTGCTATACTGAAGCAAGTAAAAAAAATTATGGAAGATACCTGGTGGTTGTGGGTATCCAGTTGTCCGAAGTAGGCCACCCGACTTCGTATTGAAGCTATTAATTTTGTGAATTTTATGATGGAAAATAAATCCCTTAATTGGTAATCCCTACGTTTTCTCGGAGATGCGTTCTGGCCTACAGTGAATGAATTTTTTAAAAAACGCACAGCAAGAACACCCTCCCAAATACAGTGTGTGTGTGTGTGTGTGTGTGTGTGTGTGTGTGTGTGTAATCTTGCTATATAATTCATTCGATCCATGAATCGAGACAGCACTACGACTAATAGCACCAATCGCATCAGACAGATGCATCAACGCTATAATCAACTCGCTGCGTTCATCCCCAAAAATGGACTGAATAATGTGGAAGCAGTGGTAAGATGGACGGGAATCATCTCGCTAAACAAACGGAATTTAACACCCAGCTAAATTTAAAAGCTCGCAAGAATATATATATATATATATATATATATATATATATATATATATATACATGCATACATACATACATACATACATACATACATACATACATACATACATACATACATACATACATACATACATACATACATACATACATACATACATACATACATATATATAGAGAGAGACAGACAGACAGAGACAGACGGACAAAGAGAGGTTGAGAGAAAGAAAGATATTTTAACATATAGTAAAGTGTATTTTCTATATTTATTATAAATCAATAATGGCATTAACATGTTCAACAATATTGTAACACACACACACACACACACACACACACACACACACACACATATATATATATATATATATATATATATATATATATATATATATATATATATATATATATATATCTATATATATCTATATATATATATATATATATATATATATATATATATAATTTTAAAGTCCTTTTTCAGATGGATAACGAAGGTGTATAAAGACAACTCATCAACTTATACTATGATTTCAGTCTTTTTATTAAAGACGTTTTTCCTTCCATTTTCCTTTACTGAATACTCCCACGGTTCTATTGCACTTTGTCTAAATAGCATCTCTGAACGAATCTAATTCGTTTGATTATTTGGACAATAAAATAAAAGGACTAGTTTCAAAACATGTCTTGCTTCAGTCTAACTTAGTAGGAAATACATTTCAGCAAAGGCATACATATAGGTAGTGATTATTACACTCTTTAATATTACTGATCATTCTGAGAAAAATATATATTTCATTAAAAAAATTATATTCATATAACAACGATTGAGCAATATGTTATTTGAATGTTCAGTGACTGTGAAATGATATCGTAATAATCCCTCACATCGACCTTTTCATTTCTGACTGTTAGATACGCTTAATTAATTAATTAATTAATTAATTAATAATAATAATAATAATAATAATAATAATAATAATAATAATAATAATAATAATAAGAATAATAATAATAATTGAGATCACTAACATTTGCACGATGATGCAACACCCGAGATAATATCGGATGTTTCTAGAGTATGCGGTTTATATAACAAGCTTTAACCATACTTGTCAAGGATTTTACGTGCTGCCATTTTCTATTTACATTTATTTAGCAATTTTTCAAATATTTCTTTTTTTATAGTTTATTGTTGAACATCATATTTACATTTTGTGGAATTCTTCGTATTTATGGTTTTTGAACTTTACCTTTACTGGGGAACATTTAGCTAATATTGTGCTGATGTGCCGTGAAACGCTATTACATGTATACATATTTTCTCTCCTTCGATTTCATATCCCGTCTCTCATTTTAGTCAGAGTTTCATTTGTCTCTATAAATCGTTTTGTTATGTAGTTATAACTATTTCCCATCCAGATAGTTCTGCAAATAAATCATATCCGAAGAAATGTAAAATTTAACAAAAACTTTAACTGGCAAGGTTCCTTTTCAAAGGATTACTCCATTTAGGCATTTAAATATTAAATACATCGATAACCTGTCTTCGCTTTCTGACAACTATCGCTCTGGCTCAGAGCCATTGTTTTTCAAAAAGTATATTTTTTAATAGCCCTAGTGCAGTTCTCTGACTTTTCATGCATTTTAGAAAAGTGTTTATCTTCTTTCCAGCATTCAGTCGCATGGAAATGAGGTTAGCATCACTGAATTTGTGATTAACTGTGGTCAGGTAGAACTGGGTAGGAGTGGAGCAAAGGTCATCAACTATAAACTAGGTGTGAATGAATTTATATAGGAATGTGGCGGCACATGAGTCGTTTACAATGTTTTAGCCACTTCCCCCTCTGGTCTTTGGGTAATACAGAGGCCATAAAACCCCAAGTAAATGAAACAAAAGATTTATCTAAAGCAGCGAAATTGTTGATTGGTTTTCTGATTTCTCTTCCCGGGGCGGAGAAGTAGGGTTCTGAACGTCCCAGACGATGTTATTCCATGTTGTAACACATATGTCTTTTGGTCTCCACCATTCCTCCAGGCTACTAACCTGAAGATGTGGCATTTCCGGGTCCCACAGCATGGCACAAATCCTGCACCAGAATTTAGTATCTATGAAAGAACCCGTTCCTTTCCACCTGAAATATTGGTTATACAAATAGTCATTCTGGTCTAATTC